>CM076675.1:105187450-105709950 GCA_038501925.1 Xenopus petersii | reverse complement strand
AAAGGAATGCCGTTGCCTGTATTTAAAGGGATAGCGCTAAAATGCATGTTGCTACATTTTCAGAGGATAGCGTAAAATTTCCACATCTTTATTTCTCCTTTGTGTCTTGATCTATATTAAGTCGCTAAATCGTTTTTCAGGGTTAGGTTTGGGAACTGGGCAGCTGCTCAATCTGAGACAAAGTTGGTTCTTTCACTATAACTAATCCATCTACTTAGCATTATGCTTTGCTGGGAAGATAAGATACCCACAAATTCACATGGTGTTGGGGTAAATGGGCATTTGGTTGCTATGGGTTATTAGACCTGGCACATTCTTCTTCATCTTTTTATTTATTTTATTTTTTTTGCATTAATCATTCAGAATTTGTCCAGTTAAGGAAAGCAGTTTAACTTGCTTACACAACCACATTCTCTTACTATAATACAACAAGTTTAATGGGGTTGTTCACCTTTACAGTAATTTAAGTATGTCCTAGATACACCTAATTAAAGCTAGGGATGCACCGAATCCACTTTTTTGGATTCGGCCGAACCCCCGAATCCTTCACGAAAGATTTGGCCGAATACCGAACCGAATCCAAACCCTAATTTGCATATGCAAATTAGGGGTGGGAAGGGGAAAACATTTTTTACTTCCTTGTTTTCTGACAAAAAGTCACGCAATTTCCGTCCCACCCCTAATTTGCATATGCAAATTAGGATTCGGCTCGGCCAGGCAGAAGGATTCGGCCGAATCCGAATTGTGCTGAAAAAGGCCAAATCCCGAACCGAATCCAGGATTCGGTGCATCCCTAATTAAAGCAGATTTGAAATTATTCTTCATAGTGTATTTTGGAATAATTATCTTTCCTATTTTGCCTGTTTTACTCACCCTGCTACCAAAAAGCAGATTTCATGATCCGGTTTTAAAAAGTGAGAGGTTTTCTTCTAATTGCTTCTCCCTCTTTTCCTATTGATCTTTTATTCTAACTTCAAAATTGCAGCCTAGTTTCTAAATCTAATGCCAAACAGGGCTAATTCTTGTCCTTTGGATAATTGCAGCCTGAGAATCAGCCCCTCCGCTGGCATCAGCCTTATCCTGTGACTGCACCCTGGAGCCACTTTATCAGGTACCCCGGGGAAGGCACACAGCACAGATTTTGGCAGCAAAATGCATACTCGCACATTTCAGCCCTGAAATTCAAATTGTGTGCCTGCACCCAGATTGCCTGCACCCAGATTGATGGTGTGGTTCCAGGGGCAGTCACATGAGAAGAATGATACCAGAGAAGGGGCTGATTTTGGCCTGAGTGGTAGAAAAAAAGTATTTAAAAACTATAAATTGAAGACTAAATTTAATTAAATTTTAGTTGAAGGTGAAGTAACCTTATAAAGACCTTTTACAAAGGAAAATGCACCCTCCAACAGAATTTCACATTTACCAAATTTTACCTAGATATGGAAACTTATACATCTCTGTAAATGTTGAAATATTTAGCATTTTAGTAAAAATGCCCCTTTAAATGTATGGTAAAAGATGCACACCATTAATAAATGATATTCAAATGTACTTGTTTACTTTTCCTCAACTTCTGCGTGTGTAATGTTAACTTCTCATGTTGCAGTATAAAATAAAGGAATTATTCATTTTTAACGGAGGATAGAATTGGGGTATCTTTCAGTAAGATGATTGCGGATGTTCAAGACTAATATGATGCTTTGATAAACTGCTCAATAAACTTCTTAAGGCCTAGACCTTTTGATTGTTCATGTGAAATTTGCCATTAGTCGGCTAAAGTCCATCAAAGATATTTTAGTTTTAAAGATAAACTACATAATTCTCCTCCTGCCTATAACAAAGTTATAGAATTTGCAAAATGCATTTCAGATGTTTCATTTGCTGGGAAGGCATTGAGGTTTTTTAACCAATGGGCTCCCTAGCTTCACTTACACGGCCATTGTTTGGCTCTCTTAGTTTTTTTGATTCATAAACTGAATTAAAAGATATGGTTTCACTGTTCCCTGATTACATGTCCAGTGCCTCTGACTTCTGCTTCTGGCTGATAGAAAGTAGTACAGAAGCCCTTATAAAGTGTTGGCCAACTACACAGTGGAGCTGTGTTATCCTCTATATACAGTCATATGAAAAAGTTTGGGAACCCCTCTTAATTCTTTGGAGTTTTGTTTATCATTGGCTGAGCTTTCAATGTAGCAACTTCCTTTTAATATATAACATGCCTTATGTGACATAAAGTTGATTAGATTAACAGAAAATATGCATCATAACAAAATTAGACAGGTGCATAAATTTGGGCACCCCAACTGAGATATTACATCAATTCTTAGTTGAGCCTCCTATTGCAAATGTAACAGCCTCTAAACGCCTCCTATAGCCTTTGATGAGTGTCTGGATGGCAGTATTTTTGACCTTTCGTCCATACAAAATCTCTGTGTGTTTAGGGTCATTGTCTTGTTGGAGTATCCAACCTTTGCGTAACTTCAACTTTGTTACTAACTCTTGAACTTTATCCTGAAGAATTTGTTGATATTGGGTTGAATTCATCCGACCCTCGACTTTAACAAGGGCCCCAGTCCCTGAACTAGTCACACAGCCCCACAGCATGATGGAACCTCCACCAAATTTGACAGTAGGTAGCAGGTGTTTTTCTTGGAATGTAATTTAAAGAGAAAAATCAATTTTTATACTTGAAACATGCACAAAAACGAGGGATCCAGGCAATGCTGACTGGTAAAGGATGCAGGATTTAACAGGCTACATTAATGCAAAGTAAATGATTAGAACTTGGCTAATGAATAGGAGTCCATAGAGACTACAGGCACATTGCTTTTATGATGCTGAGAAAAAGATGCCCCATGTACTGCTTTTTGCCTTCATATTTGTACCCTCATGTCTGAGCGCTTACATAACTAGGTTTTCTTTTTTTGTCTGTACATGTATAGCACTGCCATGATGTAGGGCTGCTCTGAATCCCATATAAATAGCCAGACATGAAAGCTTAACGGCTCACCCTGCCTCTAAAGGAGTGAAAGCATCAGAATTGTTTCTGCTACCTCTAAGTCTTACACTTACACTTTTTTTACTATAAGATTGGAATTCGAGGCTGCAAAAAGTCAGAATCTTAAAATCTGGCATCTGTCCTGCCGAGGTTGTATATAAGTCAATGGGAGAAGCCCCTATCTTATTTGGAAGTTTCTGACAAAATTAACTCAAAAATCTGACTTTCGGGCAAAAAATCAGAAAAATTCTGGCCTTTCGGGGAAAAAAGGCAGAAAATAATAGCGTGATTTGGGTTTTCACTCGATTTATCACGTTTTCCCCGATCGGATTAAATCGTGCTTTTTTTTAATAATAAATAAGGTGAAATTGTGGATTCTAATTTCGTCAGACTTTTTTTTAATTTATATAATCAGAGAAATTCAGATATTTATAACCCTCACAATCTCTCCTTTATCTCTGCAGTTTATAAAAAAGAAACATTTCATTCCCCTGATATATCTTCCTGTACTTTTGTATCAATTGCTATTTTTTTGTTTTATTTGGATGCAAATATTAAGGTTTTAATGGTACAGTGGGGGCAATAAGAGAATTCTACAAGTATACATTGTGCAACAGGACAGGCAATCAGATTACACATTGATTCAATTCACAGGTGATAAAAGTGCTGCAAATTCCATGCTATGTAGTGCTGATCATGAAGATTTGCGCATAAGTTGCACCTCTACACTACACTATAAATCATCTATAACGAAAATTATTTTCTTTCTGATGAAAAGCCTGATGAGCAGGGGCAAAGTTCAGACAGTCACTGCAATGAGCAGTGTTTTTTCACTGGAGTCAATAAAGGTACTTACATGAAAACACACTTTTGCATAGTCTGTCCTGCACCACAGGATCAATCCTGCCCCTCTTGCAAAGTGCATGTAGTGTATCTATTTACACAGAGTCACTCCAGAGCTCCCACTTGAGTATAAAGCATTAGGCGTAGACATTATTTTGACCCAGAATGCCTGAAGTGAACACAAACACCAAAGATTTTCCTGTTCAACTAGCATTGCAGGCGCATCGCCCCATCGCTAGCACTATTATCCTGGAAATTGTGAAAAAAGATGGAATTGTGGGTAAAAACAATGCAAACATCACAATGTACTCAAAAATTGGTGGTAAATGATCCTAATAGGTCCTGTGTTAAAGGAATTGTCCAGTGTAAAAATAAAAAAGGTTTCTAATATAGTTAGTTAGCCAAAAATGTAATGTATAAAGGCTGGAATGATTTCATGTATAACAAGTCAGTCAGAACACTACTTCCTGCTTTTCAGCCCTCTTGGTTTATACTGACTGGTAACCCTGGCTACCAGGCAGTAACCAATCAGAGACTTGAGGGGGGGGGCACATGGGTCATATCTGTTGCTTTTGAATCTGAGCTGAATGCTGAGGATCAATTACAAACTCACTGAACAGAAATGTACCATGTGGCCCCCCTTCAAGTCCCTGACTAACTCAGAGTTATAGAGCTGAAAAGCAGGATGTTGGATTCTGGCTGTTTTATTAGACATTTGTTCACTCCAGCCTTAATATATTACATTTTTGCCTAACTAACTATATTAGAAACATTTTTTATTTTGCACAGCCTATCTATTTACACAGCTTTTATTTTCACACACAACTATTCCTTTAAGAGTGACCAGAGAGAAGTGTAAAAAGGTGTTTTCCCTTTAAGTTCTCCGTAGTGGGAGATGTAAGATACAAGGGAGATCCACATCCTAAAATAGTGTCTCTGTTTAAAGGAGTTTGCTGTCTGGCCCTGCAACCCAGGGCCGCCATTAGAAATCACGGGGCCCCATACAACAAAATATTGATGTTCAGAGCCCCCTTATAAGTTAAAAAAAAATGTGGTGCCAGGGCCCCCATAAAAGTTTTTTTTTACAAAAAAAAAATACATGGTCAGGGCCCCCCTACAAGTTCAAAATAATTGGTAACCAAGGCCCCCCTATAACGGTGCCCCCATTACAAGTGAAAAAAAATTGGGCCCCCAAAGCATTGGTGCCAAGGCCCTTCTTACAAGTTAAAAATAAATTGGGGCCCCACATAATATTTTTTTAAAAAAACATTGATGCCAGGGCCCCCCTTACAAGTAAAAAGAAAATTTGGGGCCCCAAAGAATATTTTTTAAAAGACATTGGTGCCAGGGCCCTTCTTACACGTTAAAAAAAATTGGGGCCCCAGAGAATAATTTTTTAGGTACTTCGGCTGTTTGGCACATCCGCATTTCAGCTGTTCAAGAAGAGCGGCAAGGCTTCTGCGCTGTCAAGGGTTACCCGGCTTTATCGAAAAGTGCAGCGCTGCCGGGCCCCCCTTCAGGCCCAGGCCCGGTACACTTGTACTCCCTGTGCCCCCCTGATGGTGGCCCTGCTGCAAGCTATGGTGTTCTGGAAGGAACAGGTAAGCCAGACAATCTGATCCATTAGTCCAGCTTGCATATTGGAGCTCACTGTCCTGTGGAAAAGTATTTAACACTAGTCAGACTAGGTAGGTCTGTCTTAGTAGGGCACAGAGCAGGGAAGGCAACACAACCTGTGTGAGGATTTCCCAAAGGGGCTGGGGGTGCTGCTTGTGACTGCAAGGAGCTGTGATCAAGTGACTTGAGAGTCTGTGACTGAGAAAGCCCCAAGGCTAAGCAATCCCCCAAAGAAGTGTTGCGAGTACAGGGGTGACGCCATTTATGTGTTTTTGCTGGTAGTCCACAAGGGGCCCAGTTTAGTCAGAGAACTCCTCAAATGTGCGAAAGTAGTGACCTCTGGGCTGGATTTATTTTTATGATTTATGTTTTGTATGCTGATATGGTCACCCCTGCGTCTGAATAAAGTGCCTAAATGTGAATAAGGAGTCTGTTGTGGATGTCGCAAGCTTACAGTCCCTATGACAGTGATCCCCAACCAGTAGCTCGTGAGCAACATGTTGCTCTCCAACCCCTTGTATGTTGCTCTCTATGTCCTCAAAACAGGGGATTATTTTTGAATTCCAGACTTGGAGGCAAGTTTTGGCTGCATAAAAACTAGATGTATTGCCAAACAGAGCCTCAATGTAGGTTGACAATTCGCATAGGGGCTACTCAATGGCCAATAACAGCCCTTATTTGGCACCCCAAGAACATTTTTCGTGCTAGTGTTGCTCCCCAACTCCTTTTACTTCTGAATGTTGCTCACAGGTTCTAAAGGTTGGGGATCCCTGCCCTATGACATTTTTTAAAGGAGAACTAAACCCTAAAAATGAATATAGCTTTTATATAATGAACTTATTGCACCAGTCTTAAGTTCCAGTTTCTCGATAGCAGCAATGATCCAGGACTTCAATCTTGTCACGGGGGGGGGGGGGGTTACCATCTTGGAAAGTGTCTGTGACACTCACATGCTCAGTGGGCTCTGAGCAGCTGTTGAGAAGCTAAGCTTAGGGCTCGTTACAAATTATCAAGCAGAAAATGAGGTTGGTCTGTAATATAAACTGATGCTACAGGGCTGATTATTAAATTGTGGTGCTAATTGCACTAGTTTCTGTGCTGCCTTGTTGTAATCATCTGTATTAATTACTAATCAGCCTTATATTGTGACATTTCTATGTGTACTGTATATTGTGAGTGGGTCCCTAAGCTCAGTAAGTGAAAGCAGCACAGAGCATGTGCAGTGAATCAGCAGAAAAGAAGATGGGGTGCTACTGGGCATCTTTGGAGGCACAGATCTTCCCTGCTAAAGGACTGTGGTTGCCTTGGGCTGGTACAGAAGCCCAAAACAAAGGGGCAAATTTACTAAAGGGCGAAGTGACTAACGCTGGCAAGAGTGACGTCATTTCGGGACTTAGCCAATTTACTAACGGCCGCTGGCATAAATTCGCTAGCGAAGGAGATAGACTCTAGCGCTACTTCACACTCTAACTCCAGGCGAATTCTCACTCTGGCAAATGGCAAATATGGCTCATTCCTGTTGCATCCTGCTGTGGGACGCTAGCTCACGTGTGATCCATCTTGGAGAGGTTGCATGCTGTAGTTTAGGCACAAGGGTAGGATGAGGGGAGCAAAGATAGTTACATAGTTAAATTGGGTTGAAAAAAGACCATCAAGTTCAACCCCTCCAAATGAAAACCCAGCATCCATACACACACCCCTCCCTACTTTTAATTAAATTCCATATACCCATACCTATACTAACTATAGAGCTTAGTATCAGAATAGCCTTTGATATTATGTCTGTCCAAAAAATCATCCAAGCCATTAAGGCATTAACTGAATCAGCCATCACAACATCACCCGGCAGTGCATTCCACAACCTCACTGTCCTGACTGTGAAGAACCCCCTACGTTGCTTCAAATGAAAGTTCTTTTCTTCTAGTCTAAAGGGGTGGCCTCTGGTACGGTGATCCACTTTATGGGTAAAAAGGTCCCCTGCTATTTGTCTATAATGTCCTCTAATGTACTTGTAAAGTGTAATCATTTCCCCTCGCAAGCGCCTTTTTTCCAGAGAAAACAACCCCAACCTTGGCATTCTACCCTCATAATTTAAGTCTTCCATCCCTCTAACCAATTTAGTTGCACGTCTCTGCACTCTCTCCAGCTCATTTATATCCCTCTTAAGGACTGGAGTCCAAAACTGCACTGCATAATTAATGCCCTTTTTTATGCAAGACAGAACTTTATTTGCTTTAGTAGCCACAGAATGACACTGCCCAGAATTAGACAACATGTTTTCTACAAAGACCCCTAGATCCTTTTCATTTAAGGAGACTCCCAACACACTGCCATTTAGTGTATAACTTGCATTTATATTATTTTTGCCAAAGTGCATAACCTTGCATTTATCAACATTGAACCTCATTTTCCAGTTTGCTGCCCAGTTTTCCAGTTTAGACAAATCACTCTGCAAAGTGGCAGCATCCTGCATGGAACCTATAGTTCTGCACAATTTAGTATCATCTGCAAAAATAGAAACAGTACTTTCAATGCCCACCTCCAGGTCATTAATAAACAAGTTGAAAAGCAAGGGACCTAGTACAGAGCCCTGCGGTACTCCACTAACAACACTGGTCCAATTAGAAAATGTTCCATTTACCACCACTCTATGTAGTCTATCTTTTAGCCAGTTCTCTATCCAGGTACAAATACTATGTTCCAGGCCAACATTCCTTAATTTAACCAGTAACCTTTTGTGTGGCACTGTATCAAATGCTTTAGCAAAGTCTAAGTAAATCACATCCACTGCAATCCCAGAATCGAGGTGTCTACTTACCCTCTCATAAAACCATGCTGGCACAAACTCATAGTATTATGATGGAGTGGTTATCTTTGCTGTGGAATACAAAAGGACACAGGCACAGTGGGCATATGAAGGATCAATAGTACAGATTGGTGAGGGCTTTTTGATACAGGGAAAATGGTTCCAAGAAGGATTTATGAAGATAGAGATGGAAACCAGTTTGACATGATTGCAGCCCTGGCTATTTCTATATAGCCACAGACCCTGAGGGTCATTTACAACTGCTGGTTCATTCAGTTACATGTTCTGAATTGTGCCTATTGGTGCAGGGAAACATCAGGCCATGTCCACTCTTCCCCCAAGAACACCCTTGGTCTGCCCTTAAATGTTTAATATTATTGTATATAATTCCCTTGGGAACCACAGGGAATCTTCGTGAAGTAAGCGCTGTATCGGCGCATGCGCAGTTGGAGCATGAGCCGAAAGTCACGGAAATTGCCGAAGCGCTGAAAGAAGACCCGAAGATTACCGAAGAAAAGAAGATGGCACCCGTGAACTCTGATGCGCTGAATCTGCAACAAGAGATAAATAAAGAGTTTGGGGCATTTACCAGGGGTAACACCTAGGCTGGGGGGGGGGCAAGAAGGGGGGTCTATGTAGGGTAGGGGATTTTAATATATAGGGTTTGGTTCTCCTTTAAAGCGAGTAGTGCTACATTTTCTATGGCATCACTTTTATAATGGAAGCCTTTTGCAGGACTTTATTTACTTTCATATTTTTCAGTTATTACTTTGTATTGGTACAGACAAAATCAGTAGACATGTCAACTCACCTGGAATTTTTGGGAATCTCAGTCATCCAATGTCAGTAATTTGCATTGGAATCCTTTACTTACCTAGCCATTAAAAAACATACAGTTGCCCCTTAACTCCTCAGAAGCAGTTAGGGCAGGGGCATTCTTGGTCTCAATGTGAGCATGACCAGCTGCACTCAGATCCCTTTAGATCCAGGCTGACATGCGTGAATCAGTCACATTTTGATTATAAAGTCACAATACAACAGAATTGTTTTAATTGTATTTGATACGCATTCTGTCATTGATTTATGTTACATAGAGCATAGTTACCTAGTCAGTAAAATTTTTTAAATTGGTTTGAAAAAAAGTCCATCAAGGTCAACCCTTCCAAATGAAACCCAGCATCCATACACACCACACATCCACCCTCCATACACTCACATAAACTATATATACTAACATTAATACTAGTTGTTGACATAGGTTGAAAAAAGACACACATCCACCTAGTTCAGCCTGCTAGCTGATCCTGGCTTGATGCCACCTTTTCTGGAAAAAATACCTATATTCTTGCTGTTTTTTCCAATTAATAACATTGGCATCAAGCATCATTTTTACTGGCCAGGCCGGTAAAATACCAGCCAGGTGGCAACCCTATAGACAGCTGATCCCAGTGGTAGCCAATAAAAGGGCAACTTAGTTTGGGAGTTTTTTTTTTTAACTCAGGCAAGTTTATTGAGAAATCAGCACATAGAAGTCACAGCAATAAGTAAGCACATCATATACAGTGTTTAAACCACGATTTACCAAGGAACAAACAAAGTAGATATACATTGTAGAAGGACATCTCCAAACATAATTAACATGTTTTGAAATCCTGTTGTACTCAAAGTCAAACATTTCCCGTATTCCCCTTAGTAACACAGCATAGCAAAGCTAGGGGGCATCCAGTTATTCCAACCATTGGTCCCAAATTTTTTGGAATTTTTAGATGAGCCTCTAGATTTGTATATTAGTTTTTCTATTGTATATAATTGATTCACCACAGAAAGTCATTGCCCATAGGTAGGGGGTAACTGATCCTTCCATTTCCTGGTTACTTATTTCCTCCCAATAAATAAGCATTCACTTACTAGTATTCGTTGATAATGAGTATATTGCTCTTTTAGACCGACATATAACAGACAAGCTCGAGGAATGTCACCCTCCATCTTGTCATGTAGTGCAGAATATAACTTGGTAATTAGGCCCTTGGAAGAGTCGAGCATTATACCGTCTAACATTGAGTGCTGTGACAGGTGAATAGCGGTTCTGTTGTGTTGTGTAGACAGGGATCTACGTATCTGCCTGTATTGGAGCCATTGACTATTGGGAATAGAGAATTCACGCCTGAGACAGGGAAAGCTAGCCATTTCACCTTGTCACCAAATGTCACCAATCGTGAGAATGTTACAATGTCCCCATACAAGATTCTTCCCCAGTTGTACTATACCCGGAAACCAGTGATTGCACCAGAGTGGGGTCTGAGGAGGGAAGCCAGTAAATTGAAAAATCTGGGTTGCTTTAAGCCAGATTTGGCGGGTATGTTGAAGGACAGTGTTGTGGTATGGCAGTTTAGGGGGTTTCTTAACAAGTAGCCATTGCAAAGGGGTAAGGGAGGTACCCATTAATTGCTGCTGCAATTTAATCAGAGTTTGGTTATGCGCAGCTTCCACCCAGGTGGCCAAATGGCTCAGCTGAGCCGCAAGATAATACAAATATATATCTGGAAGAGCAACACCTCCTTTGTCTTTACTCCTAGTTAGGTTTGAAAGGCTAACTCTCGGTCTGGAGGAGGCCCAGATCAGCTGCCTAATAAGGGACTCCATTTTATTAAAAAAGCTCGGAGGAATCATCAGGGGAGCCTGGAGAAGTATGTATAGCAATTTGGGAAGGAGAATCATCTTCAGCAGTTGAATGCGACCCATTGGGCACAGCAACAGGGATTCCCACGCTTTGATTTTATCTAGAATTGTATCGCACAAGGGCAATACATTGGTTATATAAAAATCTGTCAAAGGCAGTTTAATTATCACCCCAAGATATGTGAACTGATGAACTACAGGAAAAGGGAAGGCAGCGGGGCAGCCCTGAGTGGGGAGTGGGTCCACTGGGAAAATCACTGACTTAGCTGGACTTGTAAACAGACCTAAGATTCGGGCAAAGTTGGTAGTCAGGGCGAACATGGCTTGTGGAGAGAGAACCCAGTCACCCAAGTATATTAGAGTGTCATCAGCATAGAGCTGTATGCGTTCTTCACGTTGCCCAATCCGCCACCCATTAATCAAGGGACTTGATCTAATAACCTGTGCAAAGGGCTCCATAGCCAAGGCAAAGAGGAGCGGGGAAAGGGGGCATCCTTTTCAAAAAGAAGGGGGCGGATTGGGCTCCGTTCACTATTAGGGATGCCATAGGTGCAATATATAGCAGCTTAATCCAGTTTGCAAATGAAGCACCAAAGTTAAATTGTTTGAGAACAGCCCAGATATATGGCCAGTCTACTGTGTCAAACACTTTAGATATGTCAAGAGCAGCAACTGACCTCTGCCCTATGTTATCATGAGAAGTAGCCAAGTTTAGGAACAGCCGCCTAAGGTTTAAAGCAGTGGATTTGCCTGAAATAAAACCTGTTTGATCATCAGCAATAAGGACATTTAGGATTTTACTCATTCTGGTTGAGAGAATCTTAGCTAAAATTTTTATATCTGCAGAAAGCAGTGAGATGGGACCGTAAGCATCCATCTGTAACGGGTTCTTTCCTGGCTTATGAAGCAGAATTATAGATGCTTCGTACATAGAGGATGGGAGAATCCCCTCCTTCTGAGCTTGTCGTAAAGTCTTAAGGAAATGAGGAGCTAATACTACTTTAAAACGCTTATAAAAATCAATTGGGAGACAATCGGGACCAGGTGTTTTTTTAGTGGGTTTTTTTTATCGATTGATAAATTTGGGTATAATATTCTGTCAAACTGGCCTTAATGTTTTTAGGGTTTGTGTGACGAGTCCCTGCTGAGTCGATGATTACTGAGATCACAGGGGGGGAAGAGTGAGACCTGGCAATGTAAGCCAGAAGTTTCCCTGCACGCTCCCCATGTTCAAAATATGCAACTTTGGAAAAAAGCAATTTCCTACTAGCTTTAGAGTGTTGATACTTAGCATAATTTTGCTGCGCCTCTTGAAGTTTGCTTAAGTTTGAGTGACTTGGGGCTAATGTGGCTACAAATTCGGCATCCTGCACCTTTTTAGCCAGATCCCTTTCTTCCCGAGCCGAGTTACGTTTTACTGCTATAATTTCTTTTTTTTTTATAACTTAAATTTTATTTGGTTTAGCATTTAAGTTTCCAAGCATAATAAAAGCACAAGGTACAGACATAACAGGAAAAAAAGTCATGTATATCGTTTTCACAAAGTTCTCAGTTGGTAAAAAAGAAGGAGTGTGGGAGTTTACATGGATGTCAGAGTAAACTTACAGAGTTACAGAGATGGTTGGAAAACATTGAACGACCAGAGGGCTTGAGGTAGAGGTCAACGAAGCAATAGAAGTGCAGTAGACATGCAATAGACAATCGTCAGTAATACAATTATCATTATCCTCATTCCCCTCCTTCCAGCATACGCGTTTGAGACACATAATAGACCCATTTCGACCAAACGGCGTCATGTTTAGGTAAGGATCCGTGATGTTTGGCTGTCATTTCTTCCATTAATTTCATATCACGGATACGGGAAATTGTCTCGCCTATGGATGGGGCACGAGAAGACTTCCAATTGGAAGTAATAGACAATCTGGCCGCAGCGTAAATGAAATTCAGAAGTTTCTGTTCTGGGGGGGAGATGCCTACATGTGGTAGGCCTAGTATTGCATTAGAGGCATGAATTGGGATCTCATAGAAAAAGAGTTTCGTCACCAGATCCCGAACCGCTTTCCAAAATACAGACAGTCTCGGACAGGACCACAATATATGGGAGAGAGAGCCCTCCTGTCCACAAGCCCTCCAGCACATAGCTGAGGTGGTTGGATACATTTTGCTCAATTTCACCGGGTACTGCTATAATTTCTGAATTAAGGATGCCGCGTATAAAAGCCTTGAAGGTATCCGAAACTACCAGAGGACTGGTGGTAACTTCGTTATCAGAAAAAAATTCAGACGCCCTAGCAGCTATCAAGTCATCAATGTTTAAAATTTCCAACCAAGCCGGATTCAAGGACCAGTGAGTAAGCTTAGGGGAGTCTGGACTATCCCATTTAGAGCGTAAAGGAGCGTGATCGGAAATACCCCTTGGTAGGTATTCTGAGGAGGTTAGGCTTACCAGAAGAGAGTTAGACACAAAAATAAAATAAATACGGGAAAAGGAGAGATGGGCAGTAGAGAAGCATGAGTACTGTAAATCTAGGGGATGTAAATGTCTCCAGCCTTCTGTAAGGCCTATTTCAGTTGTTAAAGCCAGCAAGTTAGAAAGGGGAGAAACTGAGCTACCATGACCTCTACTGACCCTATCAAAATGTAGATTAAGCGTTGAGTTGAAATCACCAGCACATATAACTTGTGCCTGGGGGTGAAGGAGAATAAACTCTAGCAACTTTTTAATGCAGTGATCTGAGCATGGTAGTTTGGGAGTTTTACTTTGAAAGCAGCAAGTTGCAGGTAAAACTTAGTCCCTGTGTAAAATGTATAATGAAGCAATAGAATTCTTAATGAATCAGATGAAAGTTGAGTGTAGGACTGGCCAGATATGGGATGACTTTGACGTAGTTGGCCAGCTTAAATATATTGCAATATATGGACAAACAATCCCTGTTTTGTTTAAAGGGTAAGGCATTTTTTTGTAGCTTAAGGCAAAAAATGTCTCAATGTCTTAAATATATTGTTATTGGGTTGAGTGCAGAGGACTCTTGTATTGTAGTGGTCGCAGCCTCATTGCACCCAGCTTAATGGTTTAAAAATTAATGGTGAGAACAAGTTTCCCTTGTTTGTTATAGTTTTCCAGTGTACCTAACACCCCTTTTTTCTTGCACTACCATATTCTATTCTCTAATCTCTGAGAGTCTGGATATGGAACACCTAGACCACCTTATTGATGAGTTTTACAACTATAGGTGATGTTTTACTGCCCCTTGTTTTAAAATAAGGGACATTTGCCATTATAAAAAAAACAAATAAACATTAAGAATGCCCAAACAGTATAAATAGTATGTAGAATTTTTATTATTCAAGGTTTAACTGCTGCAACAGATAATATAGTTAAAATACTGTAATAAAATTTTAAAAAGTTTGTGTTATGAAGCTATCAAGCCCCTTCCAACATATAAAATTTTGTTTTAAAAAGATCAGCTTTATAAAGAGCATAGCAAGTGTATAATGTATAGTTCAGCAATACTGTCTAGGGCTAATATTCAACATCAGCTGCTCTTTCTAACAGTAACATAAATCTAAAAGCTATGTTCTTTATCTAGAACCTTTTTAAAGTCATTTTATGCTTGTTGGATTTATAGGCTAGTCAATTAAAAAATTCTACAAATTTATTGCATATAAAATATATGAATAAGATATAAAGCATATTTAATCAAAGATTGTTAGGATTGTCAGAACAAATACAATGTCTTGTGTCTACTTGAATCTGTGCTTGAAATAGAGAAATATGTGGTTATTTATTTTCCTTTTCTTGTGTCCTTTGAGGGTCTTCTTCCGCAGCACTGTCCCCACCTTCAGATACAGTGTCACCATTGGATTTCTTTATTCTACTTTCTAACCTTGTTATTCTTTGTTTAAGTTTTAACTGAGTTGAGTTGTAATCGGCCATTAGCCTGGCAAATCGAGTCTGTAAGCTATCCATTACAATTCCCATCTTCTCCACCTTTTCCTCTATATCCTTCGGGTCTGCACCTGCTTTGGCTGCTTCTTCATCTATTAAACCATCTTTCATGAGGATCTGTCGCCCTTTTTCTTCTAAGACTGTTTTAGCATCAGGATATTCAGTAAGTGCCTCCATCAAATCATCCTTTGATAAACAAAACAGGTCGGAATAGCCAATACTTCTGATGTTGGCTGTCCTCCGGTTGCCTGACTTGCTTCCTTTGATGTTTAAGATGCTAATTTCGCCAAAATAACTGCCATCACTGAGGACCACAAACTGAGTGATGCCATCATCAGCTACTACAGCTAGTTTCCCCTCTTTGATGATGTACATTTCCCTTCCAATATCTCCTTTTCGGCAAATGTAGTCACCAGGGCTAAAGACTTGGGGCCTTAGTTTTAGTACCAGTTCTATAAGCAATCCAGCCTCGCAGTCTTGAAAGATCCTAACTTTTTTTAAAGTGTCTAAATGTACATTAATTGCAATTTCAGCCTTTAATTTGTCTGGCAAGCTCTTTAATACCTCCTTCTCATCCATGGTTTTTTTGTTTGTCCAGAGGTAGTCAAACCATTTTATGACCCTTGCCTCCAGATCCTTGCTTACCTTTCGAAACTGCATATATTGTTTTATTGAATCAATCTTAGACTGAAACTCTGCCTTGGATGCATTCATATTTGAAATCATGGCCCCAACATTACCTACAATGGTTGCAAAGATCAGCACACCAATGAGAAAGTCAAATACAACAAAAAGAAACTCAATATCCTTAACTGGTGGTGGAGTTTCCCCTATAGTGGTAAGCGTTAAAGTTGACCAGTAAAGACTATAAATGTATTTTCTTGCAAGTCGTCCATATTCCGGGTGGGATATATTTGGGTAAACCCATGTATCTGTTCCAAAGCCAATAGCTTTAGATATTGCAAAATAGATGCAGGCATTCCAGTGTATAATGATTAGAATGTACAGGACGAGATTCCCAATGCGAAAAATATTTGGATAATTGGTTCTTGTCTCAGTGCGATCAAAAAATTCAAACATCCTACCAAACCTAAGCAGGCGGTTAAATCTCAGCTCCGGATAGTTAAGTCCTAATTTAAGATAAGCTAGATCTGTTGGCAGTAAAGACAATACGTCAAGCTTAAACTGTAAGGTCTTTGAGAAATTCACTTTTAATTTCTTAGCATCTTTGACAAGTAATCCTTGTTCAAGGAAACCTGGTTAGGGAACAGAATAAACCAATGAAATTAATGAAACATATAATTTCACATCGTAATAATAGTAGTTCCTTAGCAGAGAATAATTTAGTGCGCATTTATGTTTGCATGTGCAGTGAGCAAAATGCAATTT
This sequence comes from Xenopus petersii, assembly GCA_038501925.1. NCBI lineage: Eukaryota > Metazoa > Chordata > Amphibia > Anura > Pipidae > Xenopus > Xenopus petersii. The sequence goes on along the minus strand of CM076675.1, from coordinate 105,693,669 downwards.
TCAGGGCAATTGCCATGTTTTTTCCACACAATGCAGCGTTTTCCCTAGAATTCCAGCATCATTGCGGGCACAAAAGGGGGCTGAATCTAATGCAATTACTCTGTGGCTGGCGCAATTGGGGCCAGTTTGCCCAAATGAATGCAATTGTGTGCTTCTTGCAGATTGAGCACAGTTGAGCTAAATTATCTGTCATTTCTGGTATTTGGTTTGGGAGCGATGTGTGCACCCTATTAACTGCGCTGCAGTGATTGACACAGGGTGCTGTGTGAACCCTGGAGATACTACCTAGGCAGATTTCCCCTGCGTCAGTATCAGCAGTAGTGATTGTCTCGCCGAAAAATTCACAAATTTCCAGTGAAATGGCGAAAAATTCGCCAAAAAACTGTGAAACTGGAAAATTTACGCTTGTGTCAATTTTGAACACGTGTCCGAAAAGTCACTCGAGTCAATTTTGACCATGACGTTAAAGTCAATGGGCGTCCGGATAGTGTTGACGCCCAAATAGTGTTGAGTTTTGAGAATTTGTTAGCCCGGCAGCAACATACAAAACTCCCGCCAGGCCAATTTATTTGCCTATCGCTAATCAGCAGCGCCTTATTCGGAACCGAAGGTATGTAGGATTGAGCAGGGCTGAACAGAACTATACAGAAGTGTAAACAGTGCATTTTGACACAAGTACCTTTAACAAAAGTGGGTTTACACACCACTCACTGCAGGAAAAGTGCACAAAGCCCACTGCGCTTGTGGTCATAAATGAGCCCTTTTGTCTTTACATTGTGCCTCTGTACCCTGAACTTTACAAATGTGTAGGGAATCCCAGAAAGAATGATTATTACATTTATCATTCTATTCACATTCCTGACTGTAATATCAACTGCTTCCTGTTTAATAGGATGAGTGGGCCCAGTGCTACCCTAGTGTCTATAAAATATGTTAGTTGCTGTATGTAATGCAACATCTTTCTGATGAAAGGGTTCTCCTATGAAACTATGCTCTTGTGACACAAATTTTTCAATGTTCTATGACAATAAAATATACCAACTTCCAGGGGAATTAATACTTTTAATAGGCACTGTGTAACTATTTTGTTTATATCATTTATTTAAATGGACAACATGTATTTTTCAAGCTTGTTATCTATTGATGAAGATCTACCAAATGATCCCACACCACACTGGTTTGAAGAATAGTACTTTGCAGTAATTTGCAGTGGGCGTGACTACAGAGGAAGCAGACCCTGCGGCTGCAGGGGGGCCCAGAAAATATAGGGGCCCATGAGGTCCTAATTCATATACAATTTCAATAAATAATGGTAAAACAGATCACTCTCTAGACATTTTGGCGGCCTGAAAATGAATTTGCTGTGGGGCCCAGTCATTTCTAGTTATGCCACTTATTTGCACTTACCTGTTCTGAATCTTACTAGTGTGTCAGCGATGTATATAACATCTGCCATGGAATCCAGAACCAGCCACAAGACAACAGAGTTCCGTTGGAGTTCATCAAAACAAGCTCTATAAAAATACAAAGAGTAGAAATAACGTTATTGTGCTAATTCGTACATCTCGGTATGTGGGTTTATTGCTCTGTGCAAACCTACCTGCATACTAGAAAACACCAGTTATAAAACACTGGGACAGAGATAATCGATAGCCATCTGTAGTAGAGATTGCTTGAAGGGTCAATTACAAATATTTCTTTCTTCTTTCTGTAAATAAAGATTGGAATACGGTACATTACTCACTGTGTTTACAATGCAAAAACCTAATACTGACTCCTCTTAATGAATGGCAGCACCATCTATACACCACCTGCCTGACACTTTTGCCTGCAATATGTAAAGTAGTTGTTTTTTTTTTTTATAGGCCAATGAATGTCACATGGGACAACACCCAGCATCTTATCATTTGTGCAATTTCCAGCTCAGTGCATGGCCAGCACATTGCCCCTCCATTGAAGAAAACTTTAATGTTAACCACCTGGACACTTTAAGTGTATTTGTAAGTCGGCAGTGAGTTTAAAATAAATCTTAACCCCCCAAGTAAACTTTGTGTGCTATACTGAAACGGTCACAAGGTGGCGCTGTAAATAGTGTTTATTATTTTAGTTGATCCATAGAAAGTATATTTGAGAATGCATATTTTACTCAGACCTTTTTCCTTAAATGCCATTTAAAATACACAAACGTTCAAATATCGACATACACAGCCTAGTTTCCATAAGGGTTGTCTGGCAGAAAATTGCTTGTGCAGATTTCTAAATTAGTAAATGATGTGGGAACAGCCAATCACCAATTGCCATGCTGTAGCCTCACCTCCTGATGGCCCTTGGCCCATCCCAAAATATCACCAACACCCAACTGTGTCATTGCCCTCCCAAACATGTCAATGTCCCATACCCCATCTGGACTAAGCCCAAATGCAACCCTAGTTAGCAGCCACCATGTCTGAACACGTCACCTTGTTTCACAACCTTGCTCTCTAATCTGCAAGCAGCCACATGTGCAAAGGAAGCCCTATCCTTCCCCCCTGGGCTTTCTTTCTTTCTGGTTGTAACTTATTCCCAATTGAATTGAAAGTAAGGTACCTGAAGCTGTTCGAAATCAACTACATTTGCATATGACTTCTACTAAGCCAGACAGATAGAAAACTTGACTAGTAACATAGTTACATAGTTAAATTGGGTTGAAAAAGACCAAAGTCCATCAAGTTCAACCCCTCCAAATGAAACCCAATGTCCAACACGCTCATTCCAACCCTTTATACACTCATAGGAACTGCACATACCAATTTTTAACCAGTTAGAATGTCCCTGCACTCTCTCCAGCTCATTTATATCCGTCTTAAATACTAGAGCCCAAAACTGCACTGCATACTCCAGATGAGGCCTTACCAGGGACCTATAAAGAGGCATAATTATGTTTTATACCCTTTTAATGCAAGACAGAACTTTATTTGCTTTAGTAGCCACAGAATGACACTGCCTAGAATTAGACAACTTTTTATCTACAAAAACCCCTAGATCTTTCTTTGTTAAGGAAACTCGCAACACACTGCCATTTAGTGTATAGTTTGCATTTATATTATTTTTGCCAAAGTGCATAACCTTGCATTTATCAACATTGAACCTCATTTTCCAGTTTGCTGCCCAGTTTCCCAACTTAGACAAATCACTCTGCAAAGTGGCAGCATCCTGCATGGAACCTATAGTTCTGCACAATTTAGTATCATCTGCAAAAATAGAAACAGTACTTTCAATGCCCACCTCCAGGTCATTAATAAACAAGTTGAAAAGCAAGGGACCTAGTACAGAGCCCTGTGGTACTCCACTAACAACACTGGTCCAATTAGAAAATGTTCCATTTACCACCACTATTTGTAGTCTATCTTTTAGCCAGTTCTCTATCCAGGTACAAATACTATGTTCCAGGCCAACATTCCTTAATTTAACCAGTAACCTTTTGTGTGGCACTGTATCAAATGCTTTAGCAAAGTCTAAGTAAGTCACATCCACTGCCATCCCAGAATTGAGGTCCCTGCTCACCTTCTGATAAAAATAAATTAAATTAGTCAGGCAAAAGCTATTATGTATAAAACCATGCTGGCACAAACTGATAGTATTATTATTTGCAATGAAGTCAAGTATCTTATCCCTTAATACCCCTCCAAAAAGTTTTCCTACCACTGACATCAGACTAACTGGCCTAAAGTTCTGAGGCTGCACCATGGCAAACCTCAATTAATTCTGAAAAATTCAGGGGTTTGGCAATCACAGTTAAGCTCATTTAGTACCCTGGGATGAATACCATCCAGTCCCCAACCTTTGTTTATCTTTACATGTTCTAGTCTCTTTTGAATTTCCTCTTGCACGAACCATGCATCATCTGTTGTATTACAAGAATTGGGACGTTTAACAAGGAAACCATCTTTAGCCGGTTCCACATTCGTGTAGACAGACGAAAAATGAAAAATAGCGAGTTGCTACTTTTTTTTGTTTTCATGGTAATGAGTCTAACATATGTTTGCCATGTCAGCTATGTCAACAATTATGTTTAGGGCCTGAATTTTTTTGAATAAGCATTTTTTTAAAAAAATTGTGATCACAATTTTTGCATACACCATTGTTCATATTTAAATACATTGACCACTGTTGTATCAGACACACTGCAACCTCGAAGGTTGATGCATGCAAGTGGAATTGTTGGAAAAATGACTCATATTGGGTAACTAAACATGGCAATTTGCAGTGACAGAGAAATTGTTTACTGACTAATTGTCATAACTGGTTTTAAACAAAGGTGGAAAATACTCTTGGATAATACTCAGATCAGATCATTCGTAGCCACTGCAGCTTGTATATAAACATTATTTCTAAATCCTGCAGATATGTAGCATACCGTGAATAGGTTTAGAAAGGACAAAGTGTATTCACTTTAAAGCTTGTTCAAGCACATGGATTTTAGTGCTGCAGTGATTCTTCAATTTACAGGCTAGCCAGATGGGAGTACAAATCTTGGCTGCAAGCACATACTGACTGGCTACAGACTCTTACTGAAGTTCATCACTTTCACTGACTACCTTGTATAAATACTTAAAAATAACCACTAGCCTAAGCCTAGCTGCATACGACACCAATATACAATTAATTTTAGCCCCAGTACTGAATTTTAGGGCACTTGTTTCTTAATCAACAGGTTTGGTTCCTTTTTAAATGTTTGTAAAGAAACGTACACATGGTAGCACCATCCCCTTTGTTTATTTATTCATTATTCAATAGACATGTTACCCAGTTGTTCAATACTTACTCCTCTTCCTTTTTTTTATCATCTTTTTTATCATCCTTTTTGTCATCCTTCTTTTCTTCTTTCTTCTCTTCTTGCTTTTGGTCTTTGTTTTCATTTGCAGGTTTCGTGTCATTCTTTGTGCTGTTAAGGGCAATGCATTGCCACAAGAGTGGTGACAAGGCACTTTATTTTCAGCAGGGAAGATACGGGTACACTACAGCTACAGGGCTAGGATGCCTTTCAGTGAGTTAGAATATGTGGCCATATTTTTCAAGAGATCATTTGAAGTCTGAACCTTACATAATTCAGATTTCTTTTGGTTATTACAACAGGTAAGGTTGCTGGTATATACCATAGCTGTGTTAGCTGTATTGTTGCAGTTTCCTGTTAGGTTCCAAAACATTAAATGCCTATATGAGCAGAAGCTGAAGGCAGTCCGCTTCTCTCCAGTTCCCCTTCCATCTGTTTTTACATGGTAATAACAACAGGATAGGTGCAATAATAAAGCACAATCAAGTTGCACTGCCTAAAGTTTGAAACTAATCTCTGTCTCAGGGGAGCACAAGGTACACGCAAATGCAACATTAGACTCCCTGCACAAGAGAGAACCCCAGAGACATAATCAAAGTATTCTTTTCATACATATATTATTGGCAATGATGACTTTTTTCATTCTTTTTTGGAAATATCGTTCTTGATCTAAACCATTTCAAGGTTTATCTAGAACATTTTTAATATTTATATTTTTTTATAATGAAATTGTGTGTTTACTTTGACAATTTCATTAAAAATACTATTGAGGTAGGATTTATTTTTTAACAAACTAAATACTGTATAATAAGGCATTAGGGTCTTGGACACAATTGTTGGTGCAATTCTTGTTGCCTTGTGTTTCTTGAAAAAAAAAAAGCTGTGACAAAATAAATAGTTGCTAAATGCTAAATGTTAAGCAAATCTGCAGATTATCCAAATTTGATTTATCTCTGTTAATGGCCACAAATCATACTGTTTGCATAAGGTACAAAGGAAGACAAGAAATTAGCTATAAGGAAAGTTCTTGGGTGTATGTTCTACAGGAGAGACACAGGCTATTTAATTAGAACTATGGACATGAAGTCGCTATGCTATTATACCTAAATGGATAATATGCCAGTTTTATAAGCAGGCTTAACCCCCATTTATAAACCGCCAAATTGCTTGCTTTGGTTCAGTTATTATCTACTGATCAGTGAAACAACTGCACCAAGTAAGCAACGGGGTAGCCCTATACATTTATATAAAGTAAATATTCATAACAGGCAACACACATATAAATGTGCCATTCAATCATATATAAATAGGATATAAGCCCAACTTACATACAGGACATAGGAGTTTGATTTTACAGGATTTTATTCCTACTGTCAAAATACTTCACATAATGACTTACTCTTCTGTGTTGTTGCTGTTGTTGGCATTGAAACTGGCAAGAACCCAGTGACTGTGGCAATGTAAGAAAAACAGATATGGTATGATGCCCTAGATACCCAGTAATGTAATAAAAACAAGAAGTAAAGTATACACTTTGGATATATGCTGGAATTGTGCGAAAAATCTGAGTTTTATTTTGCTTAAATATCATAAAAGGCTCAATTAAATAAACGCGTAAGGTGGACCATGTGGGGTCAGTATGAATCATTTTTTTAATGAAACTTAAATAAATTATTTTTGTAATAACTATTTGAAAGCCTTGGGACCTATATCTTTTGATATAAACTCTTTTGTCAATTAAATAAAGGCCAACATAGCCTAATAGCGTGAAACACGTCAGGAGGGAGTGGCTGACATGAGGTAGGCAGACTGGGGGGGGACACTGCCTTGTGGTGTGATATGTTAAAAGTTTTTTGATGAATTAATGCAATTTATATTGTTATGGATGAATTGCACAAATAAATGTTTTAAAGCAATACTGATAAGTTCCTATAAAAATCATAGGAACGTGCCCGGAATAGTTGCCTGCATAGCCCCCCCCTACAAAGCCCCCTGCAAAGCAGCCTCCAGACCTATGAACTTGTGTGCAAAGCTGAGGTCCATAGGCTGAAGTCCTGTTTTGATTTGTAATAAGCCTATGGAAGGATCGTGCAGCCCAGCGTCACTGAAACGATTCAGAAGATCATTTAGCAATGTCGGAGGGTCGGGTGAGCACAGGTTTGCGGGGGCTGGGGCCGCTTTGCGGGGAAATTTTCCGGATGCAGCATTTACTTGATACTGACACATTCCTATGATTTTTATAGGAATGTGACAGTATTGCTTTAAGTGAGCTACTGTGCATATTTTAAATGTATTTTTTAAGGTATAACTGCTCTCCCTCAAACCATACACACCTAGTATCCATGGAGCTGTTTTAACTCCTGCACATCATTATATTTTTTAATTAATTTCATCCCTGAATTTTAGGAGAAAGTAGTTTAAAGAGCAACTAAAGTCTAAAATAGTATAATGTTAGAAATGCTGTATTTTGTATACTAAATATAAACATGAACTTACTGCACCAGAAGCCCAAATAAACAAATAATTTATGCTTTTAAAGTTGGCACAAGGGGCTGTCATCTTGTAACTTTGTTAGACATTTCTGCAATATCAAGACTCGCACATGCTCAGTGTTGTCTGGGCTTCAGTTGGGAGGTTAAGCTTAGGGATCATCATAAATGATCAAAACAGCACAGATCAAATAATATCTGCCAGAAGCCAATACAGCAAGACTGATAAATAATCAGAATATACAGACTGCACTGGGTCTGTGGATACAAATCTACACAGTTGTTACAGGGAAACATACATAGCTGCTTGAGTTCTGGGAAGTAATGTGGGGGGGGCTCACCCCTGTCATTTGAAAGTATGATCTTTCCCTGCACAGCAGTTAGGGACCATCTGCAGCCTAACTGCAGCTGTCAGAGCAAGTAAAACGAAGGGTGAATTTCACTGCATACAGTCAGGTTTCTTATAAAAACGGTACACATTTTTTAATTAAAGTATATTGGAGATAGATTTATTTTTCATTAAAGAAAGTAAAAAAGGTAAATGAATGAAGTAGCTAATAGAACTAGGAAACTATTAGGGCCATAGTAACTTTAACCTACCAGAGTTCTCCTCAAAGTAGATTAGATAAATTAGACAAACTATGAAAAACTGTGTCAAGTGCTACTGGCTAAATGAGATAATAAGCGTTGCTAATAAACAATTTACCTACCTATTTACTCTTTCCAACCTCTCTTGGTTGCCCTGGAGTGACTGGAGGTTGCTTTCCCTGCTGGACACTTCTTTGAGATCAGGCCCCCGAAAACGTTCCAGAAATGAATCGGGGCGTTGGTCTTCCTTTGTAAGGTGCCTCATGGCCCAATTTCTCAGAGTAATTAGAAGTCTCGATAACCTGAAGACCATAAGACAAGTTACTATGTCTAATGAATAGAAAATATCCAAGTGCATAAGTGGGTGCTTTACTTAATAATATGGTATTACCCTTTCTTTGTCATTTACTACCATGATTTGTGTATATATATATATATATATATATATATATATTTATGTATGTATTTATTTATATAGCACCACAATTGTAACAAGTGCTTTACAAGGAATAAACACAAACAGGGGTATAGTTATAATACTATACGTGAAAACAATGAAATCTCTGCTCAATGCTCGGCATTTCAGTACACAGTGGGTATTAGAGCAATCAGTAAAAAGGTTGTATGAATTGTTTTGTTGGAAAATGGTCATGAGATTGTCCTGAGTTGAGAACAACACATTAGAGGGAAGTGTATTGAGAGTTGAGCCCTGGACCTGAATTTTAGTAGTAGATGGATGACTTTTGTGATGTTACTTGGAAATATAAAGCATGTTCTGGTGATGAACCTTCCTTGGTAGACTGGATGTAGGGTGACATTGTCAACCATAATGTTAAATAGAGGAGGGTGCCAAATTTAGTTGGGAATAGCAGCATTTCAACCTTGGGCATGTTGAGTTTCAGGTGGCAAGCAGCCATCCAAGATGCTACAGCAGTAAGGCATTGTGTGATTTTTCCCAGAATTGTAGAGCTATAGCAGTGATAAAAGGGACTGAAGGATGTGATGAGGACTGAGGTTGCCAAAAGAGAGAATGTAAAAAGAGAAGAGGCCCTAAGGCATATCTTTGGTGCACACCAATAGAGAGATTAATAGGTTAAAAGGTACTGATAGAAACTGTTATGCCGAGAGTGTGCATAGAGAGAAATGATGACAAGCACGATAATGCAGAACCACTGATACCAAAATTTTTTAGGTATTTTAAAAGGAGAGAATGGTCAACTGTATAAAATGATGCAGATCAAGAAGTATCTAAGCCTAAATATATGAATATATATGCCAACACTATTAAAGCTGTTTAAATAGAGTGATCTTTGTGGAAATTTGACTGAAAGGAAGATGGTTTAGACAATCAGTTGTAGGAGCTTGGAGGGGAAGAACAGGAGTGAGCTAGGCTTATACTTTATATCATGGGAAGCTAGATCAGAGGAAAGCTTCTTGGGTACTGGTGTGAAATGGGTATGCTTGAAGGTGGATGTGAATATATCAGTTGAATACAGCTACTTGGATTGTTTAGCCTGAAATTGAGCAGTGAGTAAGTGACAAGAAACTTGTAGTGAAGAAAGTAAGTGCATGAGATGTTCTCTAAAGTCATTCAGATAATTACAGTAGCAAGGATGCATAAAGATCCAGGGAGAAAGCCAGTGTGGTGGTGTATTTTTAGACAAGATAGTCAAGGTCAAGGTCAGGGGAGAAGGTGTGAGAGGAGAGTTAAAGACTGGGTGTGGATGCAATGATAGCAGTATGTTGGGTGCAGCCTTCTCCACAATACTCTTTTAGTGGTAGAAGTAGGAGCCATGTCATGAGAAATTGAAAATGAAACAAACCGAAAAAAATGTGAATACCTCGAAAACTTTTTAATATCCGTGATTTTTGGACGATTCGTAACAAAAAAAACCCTCAAAAATCTCTAAAATTCTGATCTGGTTTGAAAATGGTCCAATAGAATCAAAACACCTCCCGTTGACTTCTACAGAACCTCGACAACTTTTACTTGGTGAAGTTTGGCATGAAAGGCTTTCTTGGTATTTTTTTTTTCAAAGCATGTGTTTTTATTGATTTTCAAAAGGGGGAGGGGTACAAAATAAAAAAGGGAGGGATGGTCACGAGGAAAAAAAAAAACAATTAAATCACATTAAACATATACATTTCTGTCTGTTGCATAAATCCGCATCATGTATCATATCGCAATTACACTACAAGTAACCATTAAGAGCATTCAAGAGTGTAAGAGACACAGCTATCTCTCTTTTTCAGGGATCCTGTTCTGGGTGTGAGTCTAACCAGGGGGACCATATTTTCTCAAATTTAGAAGGACATCCTCTTGCTTCATATGTCAATTTGATGTTTACCAGTGACTTTCCTACTAGTGAGAGCCATTGCTGTATTGTGGGAGATTGGGGGGCCATCCATTTCAATACTATGCCTTTTTAGCATAGAATAGCACAGTTTTGAGAAGTATTCTGGACCTAATTAGGGGGAGAAGATCTTCCACAACCCCTAGTAGGCAAATTTCAGGCGTACAGGGTCCGGGAAAGTCCAAGTGCTCATGCAAGTGATTCATTACATCAGTCCAATACTTAGAGATTTGTGGGCACTCCCATATGAGGTGGGTGAATGTGGCGTCTGGTAATTTACATTTGGGGCAGCGTGCTTCACTGGCTCTCCCAAACTTCTGAAGCTTAACAGGAGTAAGATAAAGCTGGTGTATGAGTATAAATTGAATTAGTCGATCTTTGATAGATATTAAAAACCCATTTAGGTCATCTGTGACCTCATCCCATTTGTCCGAGTCTAGTGAGGGAATCATGTTCTGCCATTTCTGCTGAGCTTTGAGGAAGGGGGCCGGCAGGCAAGCGGTTAAAGACTGGTAGAGCCTAGAAATCAGTTTGGCTTTCTTTGGTATTTACATGTAGGGGATCAGACAACCCTTCCACCTGTTCTGCCTGTGACAGCATCAAGCCCAGTTATAAGCAGAGAAGTGACCGATTGTCTGGAAGCCCCAGAAGAAGTCTGGGAAAAAGAGGAGGATCCAGGTCTGGGTTTGAAGCAAAATGCACAGGATGGACTGGCACAGGTTATAAAAGCTCCATTGCTGCAGCATCCAGCCAGAACCAGTGTGTGTGTGAGACTATCCAGGATTGAAAACAGGCTGCTTATTCTTGTTGTGTAGATGTAGAAGAAAGATCTGTAGAGAAAGAGTCCATCTTGTTCCCTGCCACGTTGCTAGAGCCTCAGGAGGTAAAAGGTTCCACTGCTGAGGATCACATTAGTAGACTGCCATTGTTTGCAGATGGCTGACTGTGGAGTGTAAGTAAATTCAACACACGGGCCTTATGAAGCTTATGTCATACTTAGGGATGAGTAAAATATTTCACTGCATTTCACAGTGAAAAAACTCTCATGGACTCTAATGTATAGTTGAAAAACATGTTGCACATTTTTGTGCTTTTGTCCTCATTGCTTCTGAATAATATTTATTGTCCAAGGTTATTTGGAACATAACTTTGTATATAACAGTTAATAGGGCTCATTTACTGATACTGAGTCCTTATGCACCAGGGTAGCAACCAATCAGCAATTATCTATTATTAAGGTAAAACAATGGAAGCAAATATCTGATTGGGTACTATTGGTGACCTCACCAGTGGAAACATGACCAGTGTAAGTAAATAAGCCACAAACTGTGGCTTCTAGTCTATTATGAAGAATAACACAATTTTGCAGTTTGCATTAAGGATAGGTATGTAACCTCAGACTGCTCTAAGGAATATGATTGAACTTGACTGTTTATATTAAATGTAAAGCAAACATTACCTAGCCATGCCTCCCCTTCCAATGAAAGAGCTCCTGCCGGACTCCGCCAGACCCCTAGGGTCCAAGGCAATCACACTCTGGAGCTCTGATGAAGTGTCTTCACATAAAGAATGGTTCCTGCAACATAACACAATCACATTTATCAGCAAGTCTCCTCCTGGCAAACAAGCAATTATCTAATATACTGTATGTAAATAGGGGGTTGGTGTAAAACAAATCTATTGTCTATTTCTTTTTTTGACTTGTCCGAATAATAAATAGGGAGGTGCAGTATGCAGCAAAGTAAGCAGTAAAGCAAATAAATATGTTGTGTGTTACAATCATTAAAGGGTTGTTCACCTTTGGGTTAACTTTTAGTATGATGTAGAGTGTTATATTTTGAGACAATTTGCAATGGGTTTTCATTTTTTATTATTTGTTTTTTTTTTGTTTTTTTAGTTATTTAGCTTTTTATTCAGCAGATCTCCAGTTTGCCTTTTCAGCAATCTGGTTGCTATGGCCCAAATTACCCCTAGAAACAAGAGGGATTCACCTCGCACACCCTGGCCTTCAGGAACTCTGCCAGGTGCTCAAATACCAGGAGGGATCGGCACCCCCCCAAACCAATGGCATAAGAAAAAAGGCAATGGCACACTGGGCACGATCAAGCAGGGTGCTTGACAAAGGGGACCACCCTGAAACGTTGCATCGTGTGCAAATAAATCTCTGCAAGGGTTTACCCTGCTTGATCGTGCCCAGTGTCCCATTGCCTTTTTTCTTATGCCAAATTACCCCTAGCAACCACACGCTGATTTAAATAAGAGACTGGAATATGAGCAGGAAATTGCTGAATTGAAAGATGAGCAATAAAAAAAAAGCACTAACAATACATTTGTTGCTTTACAGAGCATTTGTTTTTGTCAGAAGAGTCAGAAGAAGAAGGCAAGTAATTAAAAAAAACTATATAAAATAAATAATGAAGACCAGTTGAAAGGGTGCTTAGAATTGGCCATTCTATAACATACTAAAAGTTAAATTAAAGGTGGACCACCCCTTTACTAGATATCATACCAGTTGTAGCTTCCATTTTGGATCAGAGAATCACATTCTCTGATGACTGTGTATATTTTATATTGAATTCATATTATTATTGTTATTATCAGACAAAACATACAATACAATGCAAAAGTCCTATTTTATCCTCCACCTGCTAAGCATGGGTGTCTGCAGATAGGGGCAAGGGGGCGGCAATTGCCCCTCAGTGGACTTTTACTTCATAATAAAGGATATTCTCTTGCCATATGTAGTATATAGTGTTTTATTCTTTTTTAATATGGATATATTTCTTTAAATGACCATTAAGAATATGCAACAAGCTTATAAAAAGCTTACATCTTGTGATTAGCCCCCCTTTAAATAATGGACCATCCCAATGCCTACTATTCTATTGCTCAGAGCAGCAGTCCCATTTAGCTCCGCCCCTTCCCTCTATGAGAAGCTTCCTGCACCTCAACTGTGTGAGGAATGAGAGAATCAGAGTAGAGAATCCTTCCTGATGAAGCAGCCTCTTTCCCTGGGCAGATGAGTGCGAGTGTCAATGCCAGTATACTGTATGTGTGTCTTGTGTATAATTAACTGTTTGTGTTAATGTGTGGTTGTAAAGGGCAACTGTGTTTTAAGAAGGTCTAACAAATTCTGTATTTTATAGATACTTTAATGAACCTGTGTATAGCTGTGTAACTACATTCAACATTATAGAATCTTATTGGTACAGTTTACCTACAACCATTCTCCTAGTGCATTTGCCTCAAAGCACATTAACCCCTTAAATTCCTTGCCCTACTGCTCCATTGAATCCACCACCTATCCATGGTCTCACTCTATTTACTGTCCTCTTTTACCCTTTCCCTTCTCATTCTTCTATTACCCCACACTCACCTCTCTATCTCTAATAACCCTCTGTCTCAATCTATATATCTGTATAGATAGAAATATCTGTAATGTTATATTATATATGTTTGCACCTCACCCCCCTCTCCTGCTCCTGTTCTGTATCTACACCATTGTTTCTTTTTGGAAGACTCTTATATATTAATCCTTCTACAACTATGGGAACAAAGCAGCTTTCCACTAGTCTGGAATATAATGTATAAACATAGATTCTATACTAGTGATATTTTGTTGTTCACAACCTCTTCCTGCTGTTGTTACTCTACTTTATGTATAGTAGAACCCCCATTTTACATTTTTCAGGGGACCAGAAAAAATGGTGTAAAGTCAGGGAAAAGTATTATGCATTATATATAAAAGAAATGGTATAAAGTATAGAAAAACGTAAAATGAGAGTATGGAAAATGGAGGCCTCACTGTATGTATCCAGCTGTAACTAGAACTCTAGAGGGAATTACATTCTACAAATCACTGGCTAGTAATTGTGCTAAAAAAATAGAAAATACTAAGTGCTGTGCTTGCAAACAAGGAGTTTGTGTCACTAATAGAATGGCAATGTTATACATGTGCAACACTTACTACTTTATACATTTATAGAAAACCTGTTGTTAGGTTTGTGTGGAAACCAAAATATGGGTACAAGTCATTTGTGTAATATGTTTTCTTCCTTGCCCCCCCCCCCCCGGGAAACTTTCTGCGGAAGACCCATGCTGCTAAGATAACTATAGCTCTGAATGGGTGCAATGTGCAAATATTTTTAATTGTAAAAAAGAGTTTTATGTTGTGGAAGATGAATGTAAAATTGTTGTGTATAGTGCTCTGTGGCCCCAATTGATAGCACTGCCTAACTTAATCCCAAGCAGGATTGCATTCAGTGGCTGTGGGGCAAAAGCAAATTATGGTCCTTTAGTTGCTATTGTACTACATCTCCCAACACCCCCTAACACCCTTCAGTTATTGGTAGGTGATGATATTGTAATTTTTCACTTGCATTAGGAAATACTATACATTTCTGAGTGCTGGGTCACGTTGCTGATTACATAAAATAACATGACTGAAACAGGCTGTAATCAGGCAAAGTGGAATGGAAAGAACTGTATGTGGCAATGTTCTGCAATAGGATATAGATGGTGGTTAAATGCCAGGCAATATCTAATGAACTTGCATTCACTTCTGTTGCATTTGGTTAGAAAATAAATTGCTAAAACAAACATATCAGTACTGGTTTTAAACAGCGTACATTAGAAAATTCATTAACTCGGTCATAAACAGCCAAAACAAAGACAAGCATGGTTCATAAATAAATCTTCTGTATTTACGGTTAGAGCATGCCAGCAACCCAAGAATGTTTCAATTATGTAATTTCTGGTCAGTGCCATGAATGATATGGGGCTCTTACAAGAAATATAACATGCACCCTGGAATATTTTAGGGCAGCACAAAGAGTTCATTTGCTGTTCTTTCCCAACCTCTGCAAGGTACCTTGGAACAAAAATGTACTTTGTGAAAGATGCAGATTACATAGAACTGCACTGTGTAATAATTCTTCCTTATATTAATTAATAATAATCTAATTTAGGGTGTAAACCATCAGCGCTATAATCAAAGGGTCCACAGACAGGCCAACAAAAAAGTAGTTAAAAAAAAGAAAAATCTTTATATATACCATCATCTCTAAAGTTTTACGCATTTGGGGGCAGATTTAATAAGCTTGAGTGAAGAATTCGAATGTTTTAAAATTAGAATTTCGAAGTATTTTTTTGGGTACTTCGACCATCGAAAGGGTCAAATTTGATCGGATGATTCGAACGATTCGAAGTAAAAAACTTTCGACTATTTGACCATTAGATAGTCGAAGTACTGTCTCTTTAAAAAATACTTCGACTTCATACTTCGCCACTTTATACCTATCGAAGTGTAATGCTAGCCTATGGGAACCTTCCCCAGCACTTTTCTAACATTTTTTTGATTGAATAAAAATCCTTCGATCGATCACTTAAAATCGTTTGAATCGTTCGATTCTAAGGATTTTACCGTTCGATTGATTTTTACTTTGATATTCGAATTCGAAGGATTTAACTTTGAGGGACGAATCTGAGGGTTTATTAACCCTCGAAATTCGACCCTTGATAAATGTGCCTCATGGTGTTCAATTAGCACTTAGACTTGAATGTGTACAACATGATGCCAGAATTTAAAGGAAAAACACCAATTGAAAAGAATAACAACAACAACAACAGAAAAAAGGGAAAAGCAATTTGCAAAATTTTAAAGGAACCATGTACCCAATATACAGATATAGTAAATTGAAAGATAAAAAACCATATTTAAATGATAAAAATGCATAGTACAGTACAAATGATACAATAGAAAGTAATACTGTATGGCCAACCATTCACATATCCATAGGAATACAATTTTTTTGAACAAATTTAAATGATTAATGAGTCAAACATGGAAGGTAACTGCTATACAATTGATAGGGCTATGATTAAAGCAAGGAGTATACAATGGCTGTAGAATCGTGGATTGATAATATGAACAGGATACATCAAAGAGTTCATATGTGTAGGTGATCTGGTGTTACGAGTAAACATCTAAAGTCTTTTATGTTTCACAATGATAAGTAACAAGTTACATACCTGAACTATGGGTGAACCTTTTCAATCATTATGAATCACTGTTAGATCACCCATAGTACATGACAGAACATGTCTGGAAACTTTGGTTTGAAACTTCTTTATCCAAATATCAGAAATATTGTAGGTTGTTGAAACCGTCTTTATACTGCATGAAATATGACCCACATGTTGTATGTCACATTTAATGCACATAATTAAATATACAATAGTGTTGGTATTACAATTAATATATTGCCCAATATGATCTGATTTTCCTGTGACAAATAGAGTAAAATAATCAGTTGTATGTTTGTAAGGGCAAACTGCACAGCATTAGCTGTCTGGATGAAGAAGCCTTCACTTCTCGCCCACCCATACCAGCCAGTGAATGATAATATATTATATGGTATTTAGAAGTGAGGTTTTGCCTTCATCTCCACCTTACTTTATTCTGGATTTCATGTATCTGGCAGATTGCGTGGAATATTAATTTGCCTTTTCTTAGGTGTCAGATAGAAGATCAAAGGGACTAGAAGAAAGGAATTGATATAAATTAGCATGGAGCACAATGAAGTCTTAATTGATGGCCTTTGTTTGCTATATGACTTGGAAAGAATAAGGCATCAACAACTGCTGACATGGCTGAATCAAAATCCAGTAAGGTGGTCTATATACAGTACATTCACAGATATATTACATTCTATTTACTCTTGTGTAGTGCAATAAATGAAAACAACTCCATATCAACATTCACTCAGTTACTTCTGCCCTATATGCTCAGAAGAAAACTTTAAAAGGCCATGCCCTCACCGTTTCCAGTGTGTTGATGGCAAGCTTTCAGCATATAAACCTGCTTATGTGTTATTGAGGTTGGGAAAATCACAGTAAATATGAGAAAATGATCTGATTTTCTGTGGACAACCCTATATCAGCACTCACTGGGATACAGGGAACGATGGGAAGGTAATAGCTGGGTCAAAGAGTACATGACTATTGCATAAAATCCCAGGTCGAATGAAACCTCTGCAGGATAAAACATAGGCCTTGCCACAAATCTGGGCCTGATAAGGATTAATTATATCTTAGTTTGATCACATACAAGGTACTGTTTTATAAAAAAAAAGAGAAAAAGGAAATAATTTTTAAATATTTGGATAAAATGGAGTCTATGGGAGATGGCATTTCCATAATTCAAGCTTTCTGGTTAAAGGGTTTTCAAATAACGGATCCAATAGCTGTACAAACCTGACACTAACTCAATGGGAAATACAATGAACAGTAAATGAGCCATAACTTAAATTGTAGATAAACACATATTGTATCTACTTTGTCAACAACTCCTTACTGATTAGCCTTTGCTAACAGGAAAATGGGGCAGCAAATTGGTAAATGAAGTTCAATGTTGATGAATGCAAGGTTATGCACTTTGGTAGAAATAGCAAATGCAAGTCATACATTTAATTATAGTGCTGGGGCATCCTTAACTGAGAAGGATTTGAGGATCTGGATAAGTTGTGTAATTATAAGCAGTGTCATTCAGTAGCTACTAAAACAAATAAAGTTCTGTCTTACATAAAAAAGGGCATTAACTCAAGGGATGAAAACATAATTTTGCCTCTTTATAGGTTCCTGGTAAGGCCTCAACTGGAGTATGCAGTGCAGTATTGGGCTCCAGTACTTAAAGAAACAGTTTAGTGTAAAAATAAAAACTGGGTAAATGCATAGGCTGTGCAAAAGAAAAAATGTTTCTAATATAGTTAGTTAGGTAAATATGTAATATATAAAGGCTGCAGTGACTGAATGTATAACAGAACAGAACACTGCTTCCTGCTTTTCAGCTCTCTAACTCTGAGTTAGTCAGCGACTTTAAGGGGGGCCACCTGGGACATAACTGTTCAGTCAGTTTGCAATTGATCCTCAGCATTCAGCTCAGATTCAAAGGCAAACAGTTATGACCCATGTGTCCCCCTCAAGCCTCTGATTGGTTACTGCCAGGTAACCAATCAGTGGAAACCAAGTGAGCTGCAAAGCAGGAAGTAGTGTTCTACTAACTATATTAGAAACATTTTCTATTTTGCACAGCCTATCTGTTTACCCAGTTTTTATATTTTCACTGAACTGTTCCTTTAAGAAGGGAAAATAGGTGTTTCGAGGACATGATTATTCTTTACAAGTACATTAGAGTTCATTATAGACAGGTAGTCTTTTTTTCCTATAATGATATAATTGTGATGTTGTGTTGTCATGATGGCATGTTCTGTTAATGCGTTTAACATTTGCTTGGATGATTTCTTAAACAAACATAATATCCAAGACTATTGTGATATTAAATTACTATAGGTATTGGTATGTATAGTTTATATATAAGTATTATAGGTCTATACATTTTTATGTGGGCATATGCATTGGGGTTCATTTCGAAAGGTTGAACTTGATCGACTTTTGTATTTTCTACCCAAATTAGCTATGTAACTGTTACCTCCCTTTGCCATCTCTCAAATATAGAGACATTTATTGGCTTTTTAATGCTTTGGGTAATGCTTTTAACAAGAGGAGGAGTCTCAGTAATGAAGTGTATGAATGGCCTTGTTCCTTGCTGAAGACTAGTTTTAATCTTATTGTAGCTTCTTTTTGCTGTCAACTATATGGAGTATGTGGATAAAAACATACTGAACATATACCAAACTAGAACAACTATGACAAAGGAATACAGAGAATAAATCCCACCATGAAACTGAAAATGTATTATATGTTGGTCAACAACAACAAGACAATCCAGGCTTTGCTTTTACAAAGATCTACATAGACAAACTGCTAATAGAAACCTTTGTGAAATCAGTACTTACTCACTCAACCACATTTTACAGGGGGTAACATTACTTTCATACGAACTAAAAAGCTAGGCAATTGCTTTCACTTTCCATTCAGCACTTACTAGACGTCACTACACTCCCCACATCCCTCTCTCTTTACCATTTAAAGGACCAGTAACACAATTTTTAAAAATAAAAAAAAACAAATTCATACACATTACTTACCTCCAATATGCTGATCTTTCCTGCTCTTTGGATAAGACATAGGAGAAAACTCAAACCGGCACTGTCCCACGGCGTCCAAGGGGTCTCCGCCATCTTCTTGCTTGTTCTCCTTCTTCTCCCCTACGTGCGCGCTGCTGTGTGTCTCTTCCGGGACTGACTTCCGGGTTCATGACGTCACTTCTGGATGCTTTTCTCTGCTCACGCTGACAGAAACTCTGCCATTCCGTTACGTTCTCTCCCCACTCTTTTGCCCAGCAGTTACGTTCCCTCCCCCAGCATGTCTCTCTCTCCCCCCCAGGATCTTTTGTCAAGCCTTTCTGAATTTATCGCTCTTTCCCGCATCCCTTCCCTCCCCTCTGCCGGCATTCATTCTGCCGCCGCAGCCTTTCCCTCCCATCTGCCGGCATCTGTTCTGCCCTGCAGCCTTTCCCTCCCATCTGCCGGCACCCATTCTGTCCCCTCAGCCTCTCTCTCTCTCTGCACCTGTTCTGCCCCCGCAGCCTTTCCCTCCCCTCTGCCGGCATCCATTCTGCCCCCGCAGCCTTTCCCTCCCCTCTGCCGGCATCCATTCTGCCCCACAGCCTTTCCCTCCCGTCTGCCGGCACCCATTCTGTCCCCTCAGCCTCTCTCTCTCTCTGCACCCGTTCTGCCCCTGCAGCCTTTCCCTCTCCTCTGCTGGCATCCTTTCTGCCCCCGCAGCCTTTCCCTCCCCTCTGCCGGCATCCATTCTGCCCCTGCAGCCTTTCCTTCCCGTCTGCCGGCACCTGTTCTGTCCCCTCAGCCTCTCTCTCTGCACCTGTTCTGCCCCTGCAGCCTTTCCCTCTCCTCTGCCGGCATCCGTTCTGTCCCCCCACAGCCTCTCTCTCTCTGCAGCCGTTCTGCCCCCGCAGCCTTTCCCTCTCCTCTTCCGGCATCCGCTCTGTCCCCTGCAGCCTTTCCCTCTCCTCTTCCAGCATCCATTCTGTCCCCCTTACTTACCTAATGGGCTGCTCTGTGCTCTGACTTCCGGCTCCCTACTTCCGGTTCTGCGTACAGGAACAGTGTCGGGAGTGAGCACACCATGGCGAACAGGTCGCCTTTTCGCCGTTTTCCAATATCATGGAGAATTTTTTTTAAAAAAAACGCTAGGTGTGTTACATTAATTTATTAGGTTATGCCCATTATTTTTAGCATATAGAATGGATTTTTTATATAAAATTTTTTGATGTTACTGGTCCTTTAATTGTGTAATCAGGGCATAGGGATGGACATCAGGTCCCCCATTCTGGTGCAGAAACAAAATTATGAGATGATGTAAGGCTTGAATTAATAACTGTCCACAAAATGGCTCCTGCCTTTCAGGTACTCACCGATCCTCTGTTCGGCGCAATGCGTTCCAGCGACGTCACGGCGCGCACGTCGTGATGCCGACGCAGGGGATTCGCTGGGCGCAGCGTATGGACGCAGGCAACCCTATTTCTTTCAGCACACTGATGATTCCAGTGCTCGAACATCGTTTTTTCCTAGCTACACTGAATAAGTGATTCTCTACTTAATGTAACACCAGCAGCGCGCCAGCGCATAAATGCTGGAGCGCGTCAACTTAGGCGCCGACGCATAAACACTGGTGCACACCAAAATGGATGCTCCCACCAAAACACTGAGGAGCTATGACCTCTAAATTGGGCGCCTGGCTTCCTATTGGTCCCTGATCTGTCTGTCTTCCTCAGCCTGCTCCTGATTGGTTCCTGTCCCCTTAAATACCTTCCTCTTCCTCCTCACATTGCCCAAGCTGGCTTCTGTTTCCACAGTTCCTGCTCAAGCCCCGTTTGTCTGCCTTCCTGTATATTCGACCCTTGGCCTGTTTATTCAACCTTGTACCTTCGCTGCCTGGACCGACCACTGCTTGAACTTGACGACGCTTTTGCCTTATCCCTTGGTACTTCGCTTCTCTGCTTCCTGAAACCAACCACTGCCTGTAATTGACTACGCCTTTGCCTGATCCCTGGATACTTCGCTTTTGGCTAACACGCTTGGCTCCTTTGCTGACTCCGCCGCAGAAAGTCCGGGGCCCCAAAAGGGCGTCGGTGAAGACCGGAGCTGTAGAGGAATTCCAGTTGCCATTTGTCTGCATAGGACCAGCTGTCCTCCTCCGGGATCCCAGGTAACAGATCGTTACAGTTAGCTTGGGCCATTTAAAATGGATCCCTCCCAAGCCGCTGGTCGACCTTCCTCTCTGGAGACTGTTTTGGAGGCTCTCATGAAGCGTCTTGAGGATTCTGAGACCCAGCAGTTGCATCTCGCTCAGAGTATTCAACATCTGTCCAGTCCCCTAGATGTCCTGCAGGCCTCCCAGACCCCATTGCCTCCTGTTTCTGTGGCACCGCCTGCTCCAGTTCTGGTCTCGGCTCATTTACCCAGTGGGGAGAGTTTTTGCTGGAGACCTAAGATTTCTGCACCCCTTCGTTACTCAGGGGACCCCGAGACCTGTCGAGGTTTTTTGAACCAGTGCAAGATCCACTTCGAGCTTTCACAGTTTCCTAATGAAAAGTCCAAAGTGGCCTATGTCTTGACTTTGCTTTTTGGAAAGGCCCTGGCCTGGGCTTCCCCTCTCTGGGAACGGGACGATCCTCTGGTTCACAACTCCACGGCCTTCCTATCCACTTTCCGTGAGATTTTTGATGCTCCTGGCAGGAAGGAGAATGCCTCGACTCGTCTCTTAAAGATCTCCCAGGGGTCACTCTCTGCAGCCGAGTACGCCATCGATTTCCGTACCATTGCCGCGGAGGTATCCTGGAATAATGAGGCCCTTGTGGCAGCTTTTTGGAACGGTCTCAATGAGTCCCTAAAAGACGAGTTGGCTGCCCGAGATCTTCCTCCGCAGTTTGAAGACCTGGTCTCTTTGGTCATCCGAATTAATGTTCGACTGAAGGAGAGGCTTTCGGCCAAATCATGTGCTCACAGACTGCTCCTCGACTCCAACATTCCTTCTCCAGCTAATTCTCTTCCTGTGCCGGAGGAACCCATGCAGCTGGGGGCTACTAGACTTACCCCCGAGGAGAGGTCTCGTCGTCGTACGGCAGGTCTGTGCCTTTACTGTGGCCTGAAGGGTCATTTTGTCAAAACTTGTCCTAACAAGTCTCAACCTCGGTCGCAGGGAAACTCCAAAGCCTAGGTCGGCCGGTGGAGACCGTCCTGGGCACTGCCGCTTCTTCTCCACCAAGAAACTACTCTCGCCTATTGGTTCCCTGTCTTATTAAGCACTCCTCCAAAACCATTCCTTGCCAGGCTTTCATCGACTCCGGTGCTGCTGGGAACTTCATTGACCTCTCTTTTGCCCGAGCCTCTTCCTTGCCCCATGTTCCTCTTCAAGTGCCTCTGGCGGCCCAAGCTAACTGTAACGATCTGTTACCTGGGATCCCGGAGGAGGACAGCTGGTCCTATGCAGACAAATGGCAACTGGAATTCCTCTACAGCTCCGGTCTTCACCGACGCCCTTTTGGGGCCCCGGACTTTCTGCGGCGGAGTCAGCAAAGGAGCCAAGCGTGTTAGCCAAAAGCGAAGTATCCAGGGATCAGGCAAAGGCGTAGTCAATTACAGGCAGTGGTTGGTTTCAGGAAGCAGAGAAGCGAAGTACCAAGGGATAAGGCAAAAGCGTCGTCAAGTTCAAGCAGTGGTCGGTCCAGGCAGCGAAGGTACAAGGTTGAATAAACAGGCCAAGGGTCGAATATACAGGAAAGCAGGCAAACGGGGCTTGAGCAGGAACTGTGGAAACAGAAGCCAGCTTGGGCAATGTGAGGAGGAAGAGGAAGGTATTTAAGGGGACAGGAACCAATCAGGAGCAGGCTGAGGAAGACAGACAGATCAGGGACCAATAGGAAGCCAGGCGCCCAATTTAGAGGTCATAGCTCCTCAGTGTTTTGGTGGGAGCATCCATTTTGGTGTGCACCAGTGTTTATGCGTCGGCGCCTAAGTTGACGCGCTCCAGCATTTATGCGCTGGCGCTCTGCTGGTGTTACACTTAATCTGAACTTTGGTTTGACCCTGGTACTGATTATTTGACTACGCTCCTGTTTAACCCTTTTGGTACTTAGATTGATATTGACTACCTGTTGCCGAACTCTGCTTGCCTGTCTGATCACGCTACTGTATTTAACCCTTTGGAACTCTGCTTGGTATTGAACTCCTGTTGCCAAAACTCTGCTTGCCTGTCCGTTTACGCTTCTGTGTTTAACCCTTTGGAACTCCGCTTGATATTTGACTACCTGTTGCCGAACTCTACTCTGCACTGGTGGGGGAGCTGTAGGGGTTGTCTTCCTCAGCATCCGTGGTTCCCGGTTCGGTAAGTCTGACACTGCCTTCTTGCTATAATTATGGATTCCCAGACAGAAGGAAACAAGTTTCAACTAATCTATATAGTGTAATTAAAGTTTATTTTGCTTGACTAACGTGATAAAATAGAATTTGGAATCATTTTTTCAGATGACAGGTCCCTTTTAAAGGGATAAAAGTAGAATTGCTACCATAATAATAAGGGTAGCAGCCATGCTTGCCAACTGACTCATCCATAGCACCACCTGCTAACAGTGAAATAATGTTTTTCTACGTAAGATGAAGATCTCATTAGCTACCAGAACAACTACAAGCACTTAATAGAGAAAGGCAGACTAAAAGCCATTAGATCCTTGAAAAATAATGAAGAGTTATGTCACTTGAAAAAAAGCTGCAATCAAACCACTTTATATAAAGACTGAGGGCACACATTAGCAGTTACAGAGAAAGACCCTACACACCCCTGCTGCTCCTAAATGCAAACTTAAAATTATACACCAAACAGACAGCACTCTTACTAAATAGTCCAAAACCCTTCATCACTTCATGATGTGATATATATTGCATAAAATGCTCATACATAAAATACTTCATCTAAATAAACCATTTTCATAAATATATACTTTTATAGTAGTATGTGCCATTGGATAATGCTATATAGAAAATTGCCATCTGGCTTGTACAATTGCCTGGGCTCATACACAAACCAAGATACACATACTTGCTATATAAATGGACAGACGTAAAAGTTGTATTAATTCCTGTGAGGTGATCTCTAAGGGAACACACAGACCATCAAAAATGGCAACTTAAGGTAAAATATGTGAAATATTTACTTGTATGTATAGGCCAATATGGGAATATTCTTTAATAGGTCACTTATGAAATACATTATTTGTTGGTTAAGTATTCATTCTAAAGATAGAGTTTTCCTTTAAGGACATCTTAAATAAATGTAACATCATATTGTCGTTCTGATTTTATATGCAGCTCTTGCCATATTTTGCTTTATCCAATGGAATGAAAAATGTACACCCCTAAGGGTAAATGTAATGATCGTGCAAAGTTTGCTACAGATCGAATCACCTACAGTAACCAATCAGCAGGATGCATTTTTACCAGGATTCATTTCTAAAGTAAACATCTTATTGGTTGCCATGGATTATTGCACATGGCCAATCTTAGTGCCTTTAATTATATATTGGGGTTTATAGGCTGAAGATTACACTTACACTGATACAATCTTGTGCACACCTGACACATATATATATATATATAATACTTCTATAGCTTAGTAGTTACGTCACTAAATGATGAACCCAAATCATCATTAATTAATTATACTTTGAAATATAAGTCAATTCTAGCTTCTCACCAATGAAAGGATACAATACTACATCTCGTGGCTAGGCCTCACTAGCTATCATCTATCAAGCCTATGCTGGTCCCACAAATACTCTACCTGTTCTGCAAAATATATTCATGAAGTTTGTTATGTGGTGATTTATTGCAAAAGTCCCATTAACAATTCTCACCAAACATGTATAGATCTTCTAAGTTTACACAAATCAATACCTACAAAACACATTGTCTCAGAGTGAATTAATACAAGTTGGACGGAGATAACAATATTTTTTATACCTAAGCATGTTCTCCCTGCACATTCCTCACAGCTTCAGACACATGAATGCTCTGCACTGGACAATGCATGTGTACATATGCCTATTGATAGACCTCTATCATCCCCAGCTTCTCATCCACTCTAAGTATATAAAGGTATTATAAGAACTACATTCCCTTATCTGCCACAGACATATAAGATAGATAATTTCCCTGCCCTTCTGTTAGTTTAACCCTGTACATCATTGAGGGTGAAATTAACTTACAGTTATCTTTAAGTATTATCTCTGTACTGTATATTCCTGTAAGAAGTATTTTCTGTAGGCAGAAAATCGAATATTCTGTTTTCTTTATATTGAGCTTTTAGTGCTGACCATCATGTAGTGACTTACCGGCTTGTACCGTTTTCTATTCTCTCTATTTCTTCATCAATGGTCCTGACAGACAGCCTGTGCGGCAGTGGATAGGAACTTTGGCTGCTGACAAGGGTCGCCATCTTGACTCAGTTTCACGGTTCAAAGGTTACCTGTTCCAAAAAGTACAGTTATTACTTATATAAATTGTACAGTTTAAAGAAGTGTTCTGAATCATAAATGCAAAATGGGTCTCCTGTAACCTGTAAAATGTTAAAAAATAAGAATAATACAATGGTAACCACATTCAAAATTGAGTGAATCAAACAGCCACAGGCAGTATTAACAAACTTCAATGTGAATATCATTAACATCCCATACAGTTGTTAAGTCTCTTTCCATATAATAAAGAAAAGTGTTGGCTCACACAGTAGGGGTCACAAAGAAAGTAGTACCGGTACTTATCTGTGAATGCAACACAGTATCCATAGGAAAAGAGTGTTAGAGCAGTACATTTTTGTGGGTCCTCTGCGAGGTTGAATGAAAGAGGTACTCTCATTTGGTGTAAGCTATATGCAACAGGTACAATCTCTTCTCATACTGGTTTAACAAAAATATACAGTATATTGTTATCTATTGTAATACAATTGGCAGATCCTGGAGGAACATTCTTTTTGTGAACCAAGTAGTGCCCTGAAAGCACTGCGCCACCATGTGTTGTTTATTTATAGGTAATGCCATATAGCTTTGCTTTCCAGAAAGATCTAACACATTTTCCAAGTCTAGGTCCGACATGAATGTGCTATATTGGAAACTTTTCCCAGAGTTCTTGGAAGGTCAGAGGTCTTTTTGAGTATTTATTCTGTCAGAAGTGATGGGAGTTTGTTATGTTTAGTTAATAAAATGTGCCATAAATGTGCCATACCTGCCATATTGATATAAAGTACTATTTATAAAATAAAAGTCATAGAAAGCCCACAGGCAGCAGTTGATTTCACTTGTAATATGCCTTTTTAAAGTTACACCAAAAAAGGAAAGTGTTTTAAAGTAATGAAAACATAATGTACTATTGTCCTGCACTATTACAACTGGTGTATTTGCTTCAGAAACTCTACTATAGTTTATATAAACAAGGTGCTGTGTGGCCATGGGGCAGCGATTCAAATCTTAAAAAAGATAAAAGGCAAAGGATACACAACAGATAAACTCTGTAGTATACAATGGGATTATTTAGAATTTATACTGTGTATACTGTGCTTGAATGGCTGCCCAATGGCTACACAGCAGCTTGTTTATATAAACCACAAATAGTTGTGTTTTTGAAGCCAACACACCAATTTTTAACTGTTCATCGCAGCAGGACATATTGTCATTCCTTTATAGCACTTTTATTTTTGGTGTAACTGTTCCTTTAATGCCACTTATAATCCACCAAAAGGATCAGGGGATAAAGGTTCTTTATGCTAAGCAGGTGGAAGCCAACACTTATAACCACCCTTTATTCATTTTAAAGGTAATGGCATAAAGTTGAAGATGCACTCAAAAGTCAGGCAAGTGTGACTACTGCATACTTGAATTGCCTCTTCCTTTGTATTTTTATATTTTGGTAGATTTATTCTATAGGGACAAACTTTTATCTGAAAGTAGCAGTCGCAGTGTCCTTTTTAAATTAATACATTATTTAATTATTTATGTTAACCAGTTCACTTATATAATAGTAACTATTACCATAAAAAAGGAATCAATGCAGTGGTCAGGGAGATACCATTAGCTAATGCAACCAAAACAGGGAGGTGACAGCCTATAAAATCAAAATCAAATCAAAGGTAAATAGTAAGATCTCAATTCAAGGGGTAATATTGGCTAGTAATGTGTTTGAAATGTGTCCATCTACAGCAGTGTAATAACTGTTAACACTAGGGACCAGCAACAGGACTGACATGTTTTATATGCTGACTATGTAAGACTTATGGCAAATGTACAGCTCTGTAAATGCCTCCTCAGTCAGAAGAGTCACAGCTTCTCTGTAAAGCCTTCCGGTGCAGTTCATATGAATCATAAAAAGATATCTGACTACATAAATTTCTTTTGTTTTTCAGCTGAAAACAAAGTGATTCTGGCAACAAATATTGGGAAATTATGTTTATATTAACCAGTGAAGTCTACTCACTGCATTTCCAGACATAGCATTTTGAAGCTGCTAAAAAAAGAAAAGTGTGATGCTCTGCAAAAGTAAACACGGTACAAACTAGGCTAATTGTACGGACCATCTGCTAAGCAAGACAAGCTGCATCTAAGTCTGCACTCAGTGGATAATAAAATTAGTGCTTAAAAGGGATAATGTGGCATGGCAAGGGCTGACCTTTCATATGGTAATCCCACCAAAGAAGTCTCATGAAATAGCCAAACAAGACAAAAAAGTAAAAGTGTTGCAATGTACTGTATAAGCAAAAATAGCAAGCAGTTTTAATTCTTACTTTTTAAGTGAAAGAAATTGCAGATTTTATTCCAAGCCAAAATACATGTATTTGAAATCAGATTATTCTGATGTTTTAATACGTTTAGTGTGAGCAGGATTTACAAAAAAAATCCAATTAGAATTTTTAACACAAAAAGCCATTGCAAAGTGCATCCAGTTGTATCTTGCGTTCCTTATTTTTCAAGAACATGGATGTAACCAGCAGCTATTACTTCTTATTGGGTTGCACAACCCAGCTATTCACAAAGGTTGCAAAGGGATATAGTCAAGGTCACAGGTTGAAGTCAAGACCAACAGTAAAGCAGTATAGAATCCGGATCTAAAAGAATGTTTAGGAACAGATACAGTAGCGTTCCTAGAGGGGGGCGGGCCCAGGGATTATAGTGGCTTGCGGCGCTGCTGGGGGGCCCTGAGGGGGTGCGAGCCCTGGCCCGCTTGCATCCCCCGCTCCCCTGGTAGTTCCGCCACTGAACAGATAATCAGATTTGAATCACACCCAGGAACTCATAAAATAGACCTGCATTGGGCGATGTGAATGGGGACGTGGTGCCTTTAAATATTTGAAATTCACACCAACCACAATGGAAACAGATGTGAGGTGGGGTGCCGGGGAAGGCTGCAGCCGTCCCTGCCATTTCCCAGGTGTAATCGCATTACCCCCCCCTCCATGGGAGACCTAGACTCCCAGACCAGACCTGTTTAGGTTCTGACGTTTCCCGGCCTCTTTGGAGAGGTGTCACAAAAATTCCCCTTTATCCCCACAACACATGTGCTGCCTTAAATATTTAAAATTTGTGCCAAGTGCAATGAAATCAGATGCAGCGCACATCAAACCTGGTGCACGTCAGAAGAAGAGGCTGCATGGGAGAGGAGGCCTCTCAGGTATTATCGCACACATTCTGCAGTTGAAATGCTGCATTGTGGGTAAAAACATAGCAAATTGTATGCTAGTATTAAAGTTTGCACGCAATATTCTGGGTGTTATTCAGCCCTCTGATGTATAATTCAGAGGTTGCAAGTTGGCCTGAGCTAAGCCAATTTTATCGAGTTTATTCTTAGTATTTTCATAAAAATAAGACAAGGATAAACGTTATGTGTACTGCAGGGCACATTTATATTTATAGTATATTACTTTTAGCTGTCTTTCAAGTGTTTTAAAGTAATACAAATATAATGCAGTGTTGCCCTGCACTGGTAAAACTGCTGTTTGCTTCAGAAACACTAATATTGTTTATATATATATATATAAGCTGCTGTGTAGCAATGGGGGCAGCCAAGCAAAGGAGAAACAGCACAGGTTACACAGCAGACAGCAGATAAGCTCTGTAGGACTTAATGGTATTATCGGTTATTCACTATTGAACCTGTGCCATATAGCCTTTTTAAATTTTTACCATTGCTACACAGCAGCTTGTTAATATGAACTATAGTAGTGTTTCTGAAGCAAACACACTAGTTGTACCAGTGCAGGGCAACAGAAGGAGGAATGGAATTCATCTAACTATAGGACTGAATGTAGTTGAGAAAAGCCCAACTTTAAAGGACCAACATCACTAAAAAAATTGGGTATTTATGTTAACCTGCACTGCTACTAACAGAATCTTTGCTTTAAGATAATAGACTTATCAACATGTGTGTGACAAAAAAATGTTTTGGTAAGTCTAGGATGTTAATGGTCATTGCAGTCATATACTTGACACTTTTTAGCATCCCCAAACAAAAAAATTACCATCCACCAATTTATATCCATGTAATATTTTGATACAGCTCAAATTGGATCCTTTCTTGCTCTTTGAAATTACGGCAGGGAATCCTCTTCCAAAATCCCTAATAATTTAAATAATTTATAGTTGATTCGACATGATTTACCTTTATTATCCTTTTATTAACAAACAGTAACATCTGAAGGAAAAAAATCGTAATCAACATTGCTCTATCAAGAAACTGATACAGCACACAAGGACTGACTGTGTGTGTTTTACTCTTGAGAATGTATTGTGTACATATGGCCCCAGATACACATGCAATATGAAGCAAAATCACAATGCAGTGTAAAAGTGTATGTGGAAAACAAATCCCAGATTGATCAATAATACTGAAAAATAGATTTTCTATGTTCCTACTACCTCCCAAGTGACCCAAAAACACAGGACATACTGTGTGTATGTAACAATCCAGAGCAAAAACTGAGCTGTATTCCTACAAACTCATAAAATGGTAAAATAAAAAATAATAAACAAAATAAAACTATATAAAATGAAGGGCTTTGCGCACGCACACAGCACAAACCAACAGTAAATTCAAGAGATGGGCCATGTGTATGCTAATCATAGACAGACCAGCAACTTATACAATGCACAAGATGGGAGAGAGACCAGCAACTAATGGGTTTAGATGCATATTACTTCCAGTAATACAAACAATACAGTGGACAAAAAATATTTTTTAAACACCAAGAGCTTACACAAGTCTCTTGTGTCTATTCCAGGTAGAGCTATGATTTCAATTCCACTTTGATTGTGGAATTGGGCCTATCAGATCCCTGAGTGTGTGGGATCTTCAATTCAGTGGTGGACATGAACATTATTCTTCATTGAACTGGTTCTTATGGCATGGAATGGCTTAGCCACTGTTTAATATTTAGCAAAGTGGTTTAGGTTAGAATTTAAGATGTAGGACTAATAGAGTCCTCTATTGCAGAGGAATATTGACCCCTTATGAGTTCCAAAGCAGAAACAACCAGGATCAGTGAAAAGTATCAATAAAAAGTGTAGAAACTACAAGGTGTATACAACCTGAAATATCAAAGAATACAAACAAACAAGTCTATCTATGCCAAAATACTCCCCTTGAACTACTAAGTTAGTACAGCCATGATAATATGAATTATGATCTATGCAGCAGAGGGAATCCATTTCCTGCTGAGATTCTAGGGCAGCATTTGTGATCTTTTAAGAAGCACGTGTTGTGTTCTAATCTGACAGCCTTATGCAAGTCACCAGTGGCTACAGGTTGCTGGCTTCTGAAGTAAGCCTGACATGATTTATGTATAAAGAACTCTTATTTAAGTTGCCATGAAGCTCATATCAGGTAGTTTCAAACACAAATCTAGAAAATGAGAAAGTAGGAATCTCCAGATGGTTGTCACTAATATGAAGCCATTGATTGACATCTAATGAGATGCAGTCATCCAGCTAAACTGCTTACAGGAATAATACTGCAAACAAACCCTAAACATTACAATTGAGGTTAAGAACTGTCTTGCGTATTTATTGAGCAAGGGAGATGGTGCCCTGCCAGTCGGCCTGCCTGTTTGCTTTTACATGGAGGTCAAAGATGAATATAAAGTAGCTGCTAAATGAACATTCAGATCACATTCAGGCAATTTTTTGCTTGTTTGTGCACCCAAAACAAAATGTCATGTCATATCTAAATGCTGTGACTTTCTCAATCCACCTGTCTAGGGACATTTAAATTTGAGAGGTGTTTTTCCAGTTCAGCAAACCTGTTGTTAGAAGGGACAGAGTTCAGCAGAGACTGCCAATTCACAGCAAAGCTCTGGCTTTACAGTGAAAACATTAGATACCACAAACAATAGTGGGCTAACTATGGCACCCTCCTCAACAAATCTATTATATGTGGCTGATACAATTCTCACAGACACCCTTATAATGGAAGCTCATCTTAGAATTTGCTTTTACAATGCCGTAGACTGATTGTCTGAAAAAAACTGATCTTCTCATTCAATGTCTTTGAGGCTACGTTTTTGTATTCTTTATTTTTCTATTTAGGCTCTCTACTATTTACAGTATGTTCAAGTCTGTTATTCAACACACTGCCTGAGATCTAGGGATGGTGGGATCCTACCAACTGGAGAGCAGTAACATCGTAAAGCATGGCTGCATAAAGTAAAAAGGTCTACAATAATGGTTCTTTTTTTTCTTCACAAAAGGGAACAGGCCATGTAGTATATAAAGTTGATGTTGTTAAATATAAAACGCTTACTGCCAGCCATAAGGATATTTATTTATTTGTCCCACGTTATCTGTCTCCCTGTAGCTTCCTCACAGATTATAAATGCTTATTTTCATTTGCATAAATACAGTTAAACTTGAATACAGTTTCTATTAGTATTAATCAACTAAGGGACATGCACTTAGACTTACTGTATGTGACAGCTCAGCCCATCCTACATTCTGAGTATATCTGATTGCTATCTTGTTAAGTGCTTTGGTAATTACCATCACTATGAAAACAAGGATTATTTACATTTGAACATATGTAAAAGGACTGTGTGACATTTTAGGATAAAACAAACTTACAGAACATATAGTTACCTGGTTAATGAGCTTGTTAGCCACATGCTCCAGAAAAAGGGAAGTTTGCTATTTCCACAGGTATAGGCGATCAACTGTGCGAGTCAACTCCTTGGGACATTGTAGAACAAATCAAGCAGCATTTTCATGTAAAAACAGCCCTTATAATGAGAGTATGACAGCAGCAGATGGTTCTTTCCTATATCCCTTTCTTCTGTGATCAGCTCTTGGTCTTTTGTTGTTCATCCTTTTCTTCTCATCTACTGCTTTCAGTCTGTGTTCCAGAAACGATCATTAGGCAGCCCTCTCATCCCCTCTCCTTCGAAAAGGAGACACATAGCTCCCTCCTCGGCCGCCCAAGGAATTATTTCTTCCAGTAACTGGGAATGTGAATGGATGCATTTTATTCAGGGGGTGGGAGCGAGCAGTGCAGCTAAGGCTTGTGTTGGGATTTCAGCACCGTGTATGTGTGGACAGCTCAGTGCCAGGAAAATCCATATGCTCAGCATCGTGGGAGATAATAGAGTGTGGCTGACTGGTATGGGGGCTATTATTATAATTATTATTCCAAACACATACCCTTCATAATAAATAATCAGATTGAACAGCCACATATTTTAATTGATGGCCGCATAATCACAGATAGTAAAAGGACCAGAAAGGTCCTCACTGAGCCAAAGGTGTTGAAACCAGGGGTCTCTGACACCCCCAAATGTATATTTTCTTCATTAAGAGGCACTAGTAGCACAGTGGTCCCCAGACATCAATTCTCTACTTAAATATGACAGCACTGTGCTGCCTGAGCATGCTCACGTATGCTCATAGTAAGCGAGCTATGACACTAATTTTTGGGCATGTATGTGCCTCAACATAGCCATCTATACCCGGAGCTTCCTCTCAGTATTTGCGAGAGGGATTTTCTTGAATTTATGGGCATGTATGTGCCTCAACATAGCCACCTATACCTGGAGCTTCCTCCCAGTACTTGAGAGAGGGACTTTCTTGAAGAAATACTAATGTTTCTCCCAACCAGATGGCTAGGCTGATGTGATAAGGGTCACCATTAGAAATCATGGGGCACCATACAATAATATTTTCTGGGCCCCCTCCACCCCAAGCCCCACCCCAGATCTGCCCACACCACAGTAAAAAGGCTTCACAGACATCAGCGCTAAAAAGGTAAACCCCCCCATACACAAGTTATAAAAAGCAACTAATGGTCAGGGCCCCCCAAACAGGTTTTTAAAAAAACATTGGTGGCCATGGCCCCCCCCTTACAAGTTAAAAAGAAACATTGGGGCCCCAGAGAATATTTTTTTTAAAAAAACATTGGTGGCAGGGGCCTATAGGTGTTTAATAAAATAAAAAAAACACATTGGTGTTCAGTAGAACAGAACTCATGGCTTTGGCTCCTTTCGTTGCTTTGTGTCTTTCCGCAGCTGCAGTCTTTACATGACTTCAGGATGTCAACTGTGGCTCCTTTTGTGGCTTCCGATTTTTTCACAGCTTTGGGACTTCAACTGCGGCTCCTTTCGTGGCTTCAGGTCTTTTCTCAACTTCATGGCTTCAGGACTTCAACTGTGGCTCCTTTTAGTGGTTTTGGGTCTTTTCGCAGCTTTGGGTCTTTTCATGGCTTCAGGACTTCAATTTTGGCTCCTTTCATGGCTTCGGTCTTTTTGGGGCTTCAGGACTTCAACTTCAGGTCTTTTCGCAGCTTTGGTGCCGTTTGCAGCTTCGGGTCTTCATCACTTCGGGACTTTGGCTTTTCGGGACTATGGCTCTTTGGGACTTTGGCTATTCTGGACTTCAGTTATTCTTCACTTCAGTGGTTCGGATCAACTTCGCCGCTATCAAGGGGGGCCCGGCTATTCCAAAAAGTGGAGCGCAACCGGACCCCCTTTAGACCCAGGTCCATTACAATAGTACCCCCTGTGCCCCTCTGATGGCGGCCCTGAATGTTATAGTTGCTTTTGATGTAAAACTGGTCAGAGTACTCATCTTAGGACTTTTGCATTGTACATTATTTTTCTGATTTTATATGAAGTGGAAATATTATTTGGCTGCTAATAACAGGCTTTCAGCTCCCAGTCTCCGAGTTTCTGTCACAGCTGTCTGCTGGAGGGTTAAATAACTATTTAGGCACCATCTCCAATAGATGGCACAGTTTTCTTTGCAAGAAAAACATATAAGGTAATGTGGCATTAAAGGGAAAGTACTCTCTCTCCAACCTGTCTCTAATACACCTTTAATCCCCAAGGTCCCTTTGAGGATACCAGTAAATAGAATAAATAAATAATTTAAAGGTATAATTAAGACCAAGTTGATATGAATTTTATTATCCTATAAAACATTTTTAGAATCACTTTAAAACCTGGCCGGCCAGGACCCCAATACAAATTCATATACATAATTAATTGTAAAAAAAAAAAAGAATTACTAGTTAAAAACCAATCACTTTCCCCTAAGTATATTCCTCTCTATATGAAACTCCTATTTTCCAAACTGGAATTTAGCCAACCAAGGTTTTGGTGTGTGTTATAGATCTCCAACAAAAACGTCTCGAAAGTTAAATTTCATTGGAATAAAATGAAAAGTATATTCCTATCAAGCAGAGTTTATATATAATTATGCACAAAGGACATATGTAGATATTTAAAGGGCAAAGGTGTATATATAGGGCGTCCCCTACCACCCTCTTTTTAGCACACGTGCCCCAAAGCAATGGATAGCTCTCACCAGATCCTGCCCTCTGGTTTGTATTGTAGCCCAATAATGTGCGTTCCCTCTGTGTGAATATGCTTCTCACAAGGAAAATTGTGCACTCCGCTTTGAACTTGCCAATCCAAGACAGTTTTCTTGGCATACCAAAATCGAATGTGCAGGGTTTAAATGGTAATTCTTAATAGTGAAATACAATAGTGACTTCTTAAACATTTTCCACCTTCAGTTGTGAGCTTACCAGATACACAGCTTGTGTGGCTTACCTCACTGAAATCAATAATGCTCTGACAAGTCATCATGAGCTATTACCACTAAAAATAGACATCCAAACTACTAACATATTTCTGTACAAAAAAGCAGCAATTCATCAGAGTTGTCTAATAGCTATCTGTACTGATGCTTCTGTCCACCCTCCTCCCCTTCCCTACACTGCTTTTCCCTGCAGGAGGGCAGGTGCATTAATATGTCACAGACTAACAAATCCACTTGTGTGATGATTAAACCATCTGTGTTTCTCTTCAGATATATGGGTAAAACAGTCATGGTCAGGAAAAGTCTGAAATCTAGGTGTAGTTAGATTCTAAACGGCGTGCATTTTTGGCAGTGGATAGATTAGAGATATGAGCGTTTTCTGTGTTATTTAGTTTGAGTAAGAGTTTGTGGAGCTAGCTGTCTGAGTCAGTGTAAGTGTAAATTGTGGATTTCAGTAAATTGTGGATTTCAGTTTACTGTTTTCCCTCTTCTGCCTGCCTGTTTACCACTCGATAACCCATGTCAGGGCTACAGTTGTTTGTCTGTTTCTTGGTGTGTATCCCTTGTGGGTGCACACTTCTGCTGAGGGGTTTTAGTTTAGGGTTTTATTTTTTTCCTTCTTCCTTCACCCAAATATCCAAACCCCCCTTATTTTTTTATTTATTTTTTTAGTTTAGGTGCGGCAAGTATGACGGGCTGTGGGATAGGGAGGAGGGGTGGGATGGGAGGTCTATGTGGCGGTGGGAGGAAGGGTGGGATAGGGAGGGGTGGGAGAGGAGGAGGTAGTGGTGCTGGCCATGCTACACCAAAACAGCCCAGCCCATGTGCCATGCCTAGTCTGGGCACTGTAGTGCAGCAGTAGCTGCAACTACAGAAGCAGGCGGCATTGGGTCACAGTGGAGCAACTGGCAAACGTAGGACTGTGCCAGATCTTTTTGCCACCAATTTGCAACCTATACAGTTGCAGAGGCGGTGGTAGACTGGCTTACCCAGGCTACCTCATCTGCAGCAGGCACCAGTGAGTGGCAGAAGGTGGCATCACCTGCCAGCTTAGTGCTGGGGTACACCATATCCCCCTTATTGTTTGATCCTGAGGTGGACTTGGGCCCAGACACCCAGGATCTTTTTGATGATCAGGCAGGAATGGGCATGTATTCCTTTCTGATGATGAGGAGGAGGAGGGTGTTGATGCGGAGTGCAACATTTTGGGGTCACACCCCTTTATCAAAGCATTCTGATGTCTCATCTTTGCAAGAAAGACAGTCACTTTCAGAAGCAACAGACAGCCTTGGAAAATCCAGCAAAATCCATTAGGCAATCTGTTAATCAGGGATTTAAGCCCTGCTTACCATTAGTTTGCATATTCTTCTTGTTACATCCCAGAGAATCATCATACTTCAGAGGTTGTTGATCCACAGGTTTCAGCAATGTAATTGAGCTACAGTGTGTGCCATTCCAGCTGTTGTGCTTCAGGATTGACAGCTGGAGGAGTCTGTGGCTTTTATTGTAGTTCAGCAATGACAGGGAAACCAACAGTTACAGAGAAACTATTGTTATTAATTTGCATTGTAGGAAATCTAATATTTAAGTGCTTGGGAACAGACCCTCTAATCTTGAATTTTTATTCTGCATTTATTTGTATTAAATTTGTTTGATTGGTTTGTAAAGTGTTCCGTATTTTGCTGGTATTATGCAATGATCATGATCGTAATCACATGACTGACATAAGACCTGTATTTCTTGCAGGCCCAAAGAGGGCATGTCTTAAGTTAGTCATGTGATTATTTTTGTTTTCAGGTTTGCTGCTTCTAGACATACAGTATTTGCTTTTCTGTACCATGATAGGGATTACAATGGGCAACAACTAATCTCCTGGTGTCTTGGCAAGGCTAAATGAGAAACTGTGATCCAGCGGCCATCGGGAAAAGAGATTTCAGAGACAAGTGACTGCAAAGTTTAATAGGGACAAAATGTTCTAGTTTGTGCTTGTTATAAAATAAATCACAGATATATACATAATCTATTGTAAATAACAAAAAAGAAAATGTATATTCCTCTTATGGGGTAAGATATAAAGGAAAATTATAAGCTGCTCATGAGTAAAGTTTATCTATTTTACTATATATAATAATAATCAGGGACAGCCTGCAATCAGCATAGTCAGGAGTCAAAGCAGAACCATAAGGAACCAAAAATCAGTCAAATGATAAATATACTGCACCCAGAAACTTTCATCAGTAGAACCTATATTCAGGATTTGAACCCAGGTCTCTGGTGTCCGTTACGCTGCTGCAAAAGAGCACTCCTGACACATAGGGGCAGATTAATCAAGGGTCGAATTTAGAGTTTATGGGAGTTTGTAAAAACTCCCATAAACTCCCTTGAATTTAAAAAAAAAACTTTTAAAATGCTTTTTTCACTGATTTTCTAGTTTTTTGTTAATATTTATGCTTTGAGACCTCTCTGAAGAATCTTGCGATGGAATGAAGATCTGGGTGTTGCCTTCCAAGATGACTGTAGAATTGAAGGGACTATATTAAGAGGTGAACATGAGTCTTTTTGGGTTCCTAATGTGGCAGAGTCAAAAACATTATCTGCAAAAGATATTAAAAACTGTGTAAACAAGCAATCTTATAGTGTCCAATCGTATAGTGTCTGAAATGTGACCACCTTCAGTAAAAACCATACCGTAGCAACTGAACTGGAAAATGGTAGTTGATGGGTTTTGCATGAGGCTGAGGTTATTGGGCTTATCAGAGTTTATGCCCAACACATCACATGCTGTACCAGGGTCCATAATAATCTAAGTTCCCCATTAGTTGCTGGCTCATCCAGATTTAAACAAAACAAAAAACACACACATTTTTTTCACAGGTACAAGCAAACCTTGGAATGTTTTTGCAAATACACTGACCCCTTGGTTCTTGCTTTTTAGAATTAACATGCCTATGGATACATTCTTTATAAATTTAAGCCACACAAAAAATGATAACAAATACAGAATATTGTGATATTGCCATTCTGATTACAGAAAAAGCTCCATGAAAATAAAATTACTTTCCAAGTACTGTACATCTTCTTTCAGAATTCTTAGCATTTTTACTCTGACCAAGTCTTCTTATAATAATAGACATTTATGGGAATAAAGAATTATTTCCAATCTAAAAGATATAATTTATCTGAGGCAATGAGAGAAGGAAGACCATCTGAGACTTTAATGAGTGCTTTCATATGGCCGGTATGTGATGATGATAATGCCTACAACGATTTATTCAATCCAAATGAAATGATTTATGCATAAGGCAGAGCGAGAATGAAATATATGAGGAAAATGAGAGACCTGAGCTGGCAAAATAAAACTCCGTTACCTTATATAAATATTACCCAAGCATAAAATATGCTCTTTAAATAAAAACATGCTATGTTTGCTGATGACCACCATACTGAACTCAAAGAGTACATTTATCTTTTTAATATGTACACAATTTTTCTAAATTAATCTATGCTATGTGTTGACCAAGATTTTTTTCCTGAAATCACAGCACTTGTTATCTATGTAAATTATGAGTCATCAGCCAAATAGAGCATTATATATGATTGGTGTGGCCACTGCAATCTTCTCAACTAATCTGGTAAATCAGTTTCTTCTCATTTACACTAAAATAAAACAGTTTGGCCCAGGTCTAGCAAAGGATCAGATTGTTGGTATGAAACAGATGACCAGTAAATGCTAGTACACAGATTTACCCCATTATACAGCGCTGATCGAAGGAATCACAAGAGACGATTGCTGCTCAATATTCTTGCGGCTTTATTTGGCACATCTAGTGAACATGTGGCAGTGGGTTGGTGAGGAAACCTACGCGTTTCGTGCCTACTCTCCTGGAACTTCGTCAGGGTCTCAGAGAGTAGGCACGAAATGCGTAGGTTTCCTCACCAACCCACTGCCACATGTTCACTAGATGTGCCACATAAAGCCGCAAGAATATTGAGCAACAATCGTCTCTTGTGATTCCTTCGATCAGCGCCGTATAACGGGGTAAATCTGTGTACTATAGTTACCTCCTGAACAAAGTGAGGAGGATCCCGCGAGAGCTGCTATCGAAGGGAGAGACGCTGTGCTATCAAGAAGGGTGATCTCCGATACATTTCTATACCTATCCTTGACCAGTAAATGCTACCTGCTGGCTGGAGTGGGCCCATCCTGGTGCAAATATTTCTTTTTTATTATGCTTAACATTTAGAATAAGCTCCTAGGGGTAAGCAATGCTAAAACCCAGAATCAAAACTGCGCCAGTTTGGTAACAGCATTCATATAAGAGGAACATGAGCATTATCTTACATGTACTTTAGTTACACGTGGCCTCCATTTATAAAGAAGGGGCATACATTGGTACAGTATTTAACACCTGTTCAAAATGTGCAGTACAGTGTTCCCTTGCACCTAAAAAGAAGTAGTAGCAACAATGTGTGGATTGATACTAGACACAAGAATACATAGGCACAAATCATTTATGAATGACACTTTAATGCATGAAAGATTGTGCTCATTTATCTACGCGGCACTACTACTACATATATGATACATGACTCCCAGTTTTATGCAGACTAATTTAAAAGTTATGCATTCAGTTTAGTTTTAGTTTACAACAGTCAGACATAGAACAGAAATCAAATAGAGAGAAAGCCACAATTTAAGTGCAATAACTCAACAAGGGATCATTAACTATAGTAACACAGTAAGCAGGCCCATCATTCAACTGTGTTTTCTTAAGTTTTACCATTTTGCCCATAAAATAACCCAAATCCTGTCCCTTCCCTTGCAGTTTAGTTGTGGTAAGTGAACAACGTACATTCAATTTAACATCACCATGGCTGCATAAGATGCCTGCAGTAGCTTAATAAAATCTTTTTTAAATTATACCATTTGGCCATAGCTTTATCAAGGCAAATCTCTTTAGTAAGTCCTAGCCACTTGCCACATATAACTTGGAGGTATCCAACTCTCTGCTTTTGTCTGCATTCTAAAACAATAAATTCTATGCAACTTAAAGGCAAAAAATACCCTAATTAATTAAGCTGGTTTGTAAGAAGAGGTTGAATGCATCTAAAATGTAGGACTAAGTAAGATGTATCTGCAAAATGGATAAACTATAGTCCAATTTGTCAGTTCTCTACTTGAAAAAGCAACACTAGTCAACAGTGCAAAGAAAGATATCTCAACCTTAATGTTGTTTGACTGTAGTGTTATTTTTTAGTGTTTTTAAATATTCAAATAAATGTGTCGGGAATTATGTTCAAACCCTTATAGGCAGAATAAAATTTAAAGGTCTTCTCCAACTACAGACTGTTTTATTTTTGGCATAATGAAAGGAAACATAATTGCAAACAACATTCCAATAGTCAGACATATACTGCTTTTAAAGGGCATGTAAAGTCTAAAATAGAATAAGGATAGAAATGCTGTATTTTGTATACTAAATATAAACATGAACTTACTGCACCACAAGCCTAATAAAACAAATAATTTATGCTTTCAAATTTGGCTACAGGGGGTCACTATCTTGTAACTTTGTTAAACATCTTTGCAAGACTAAGACTGTGCACATGCTCAGTGTGGTCTGGGCTGCTTAGGGATCATCATATACAAAGCTGCTTGAGTTCTGCATGGCTGGAAGTAAGGCAGGGGCTCCCCCCGCTGTTCATAAGTATTATTGTTTCCCTGCTCAGCAGTTAGTGACCAGCTGACAATTCCTATCCACAGCAGTAAATGAAGGGAGAATTTCACTGCATACAGTCAGGTTTCTTATAAAAACGGTACACATTTTTTTAATTAAAGTATATTGGCGATAAGTTTATTTTTCATTAAAGAAAGTAAGAATGGGATTTTATTTTTTTGCCTTTATATGCCCTTCAATAGTAAATACATTTTCAAAGTAAAGTATATTGGAGTTGCTTAAAATAACATTTTCTTTCACAGTGGGTGGAAGAGACCTTTAATGAAACTATGACAGTGAGAAGAAGACTGGCACTGGCATCATGTACATCTCTTGTGCTACACATATCCCTTGTGCAGTGGAATCATCCATCCAGTTAAAGCAAAAATAAAAAAAAACATAAGAAGGAGCAAACTTTCTTACTCTTCCTCTTTTTGTAAACTAATTTCATTTAGAGCAGGTTTTCCTAAAATAAAATTGAACTTTACATGCACTGTCACTAGATGAATCGCTGATGGGGTACTGGGACATCACAGACCTGAATAAGCTTTAGTGACAAGGTTTTTGTAATTTTCCTCTTTCGCAGGTTTTCCTTTAGATCTGATTCCTCTGGCTTTTCTTACTTTCTTCTCATTTTCTTCATTCTTGGGTTTGTTGGCTTTGAGAGGGGTTTAACTGGACACTCGGTATATTTATCAAAGAGTGAAGTTAGAGATCTCCACAGTCCGCAGAGTGCAATACCACCTCTCTCCATTCATTTCTATGGGATTTTTAAAGGCGTATTTATCAAAGGGTGATAGTGAAAGTTCAACATTTGATAAATATGCCTTTAACAATCCCATAGAAATGAATGGAAAGAAGCGGTATTTCACTCTGCGGACTGTGGAGATCTCTAACTTCACTCTGATAAATATACCCCCACGTCTGACATTCAATGTGGAAAAACACTAAATTAGATTAATTTAATGTATGTCAAACTTTTTTCCCAGTATGATATGGCTAATGCATGCTTATTTGGAGGAAAGTATTATTTTCTAAGGTAGATTCACTAACCTAGACGCAGTGAGCAAAATGCAATTTCGAGCACAATAGCCATGTTTTTTCCCCTCTCAATGCGGCCTTTATTCCCAGAATTCCAGCATCATTGCAGATGCAGTTCTGCTGCGTCTACCACTATTGCATCTGATTTGCCAGAATGGACACGTGCATCAGCATAAATCCGGCAGAATTTCACTGATTATTTTCAAAGTCTGCCTTGGTGTCATTATTTTTGGTGTTCGCTGTATGAGTGATGCCTGTGCCTGATTCTTTA
This sequence comes from Xenopus petersii, assembly GCA_038501925.1. NCBI lineage: Eukaryota > Metazoa > Chordata > Amphibia > Anura > Pipidae > Xenopus > Xenopus petersii. The sequence continues at coordinate 105,651,297 of CM076675.1, read as the reverse complement.
GGCACAAGTGTGCCGTGCCTGTTGACGCAAGGAGCATGGAGCTACCACCTAGTCAGGAGATAGCTTCAGGGTTCCCATGCGCCAATTGCCACAGCAGAGCCTAATTGAAACAGAAACCAGGAAGGACAGACAGTCATAAAGTGGGACTTTATAGATGTCAAAGATCACATTTTGATGAAGTCTCTCATGAAAGTGGTTTTAGGCATAACACACTGAGGGGGACAGTGCAAGTTGTCTACTACACTTGCGGATGTAAATGAGTGCTAATATCTATAAATGGCATGTAGTACCATGTAAGTACCTAGTTGTTAGCTGTGAACGGTGATACAGCTTGTATGATAATTATGATTTAATTAAAAAAGAAATACTCACCTATTAGTTTAAGAAAGAGTTTGAAATCTCCTTAGCTGTGTGACATAAAGACACGTAACTTTAAGGGTTTGTATTTGATTTGGATGATTTGATTGGGACAAATTTAGAACTGACTAATGCATCCCTAATGTATATACAGGCAGTCCCCGGGTTACATATAAGATAGGGTCTGTATTTTTGTTCCTAAGATGAATTTGTATTCATTGACTGCCTGTCCATTAACACCTATACATTTTAAAAGATACTGCCAATTTTTAATCCTCTATGCCACCAACTAAGCCATACCCTAAACATGGCAGAATTGACACTGCATCCTGTGAAAGTACATGTATATTGCAGTAGCATTCTAGCAACATTAAAGTTGAAAGTGAACCACATTCTAAATGCCACGTCTGGTCCCTTCCATATATAATGTAATTTGCACCAGTTTACAGTGGAACCAGAGGCGGGCCAAGCCAACTGGTCTCCCTAGACGACCTAGCCAGCCACTTCATCCCCAGCTTTGCGTGTGTATGAACGTGTGTGCATAGCGACATCACAGGCAGCACGCGGCAGAGCAGTGCAGAGAACCGAAAGAGACAAAAAGTCTGAACTAGGCAGGCCTGGACTGGCAATCTTTGAGTTCTGGCAAATGCCAGAGGGGCTTCTGTAAGATGCCATAGACAGTCACTGTGGAGTAGACTGGTGGGAGACTGGTTGGGCCTCTGTGTACTTGAAATGTCAGGGCCTATTTTGAGTTCCAGTCGAGGAACTATTTTCTGAGTCCAGCACAGGAACTAGGGGTAGGTGGAATGCTCTTCAAGAGGAACATGCCCAATGCCCCCTAATCATTGCCTCTTCTGCCTTCCCCTAGTTCCGGCCCTGAGTGGGACATACTAAACTCACAATTAATAGAGATATACAAAAAGGTTTGAAGAAGCAATAGCTGGTAAATACATCTTCATAATAAAATGCCACAGAGCTTATTGCTTCATTGTCTGGGTCTAAAAGCAGATTTGTAATCTTGGTGCTTTTTTGTCCTGCCAGTCTGATTTTCAGCACCATGCAAGAAGCGGGGGGTTGAGGTACACAGGATAAAAACTAACGTGATCAATTACTGTGATTTCTTAAGTAGCACAAGATAAAAACTAATGTGATCAATTACTGTGATTTCTTAAGTAGCACAAGATAAAAACTAACGTGATCAATTACTGTGATTTCTTAAGTAGCTACAGAAAGCCTGCAGCACTTTTCATTAATAGACACTATCAGTGCATAGACATGGTTGGAAAGCAATTATAGTTTTTTATCAGTTAAGAGGCAGTGTTTCCAAAGCTAAAGGCAGCTTTATTAAGCATCTGAGCCGTCTACGTCTGTATTTGTGAGAAAATATAACTTTATTAATATAGCAAATTCACAGGAGGCTACGATAATTTAGCATCTGGTTTAAAAGAATGGGTTAGTAACATGGGTGTTACACTGCATTGGTACAATGCAATTTTGTTTAATGTTTTTTGTGATCCATGAGATGGAACATTTCTGCAGCAAATAACCTACTCATGGTGTGAATCCCAGATTAACAGCATCAGCAATTGCCTATGTCATGTAAAAATTGTGTGGTTTCTTTGAAGCATAGTTGTCTAAATAGAAAGTATTGAAGTATTCAGTGGGGCCTATTTACTATGAATTTAACTGCTCAAAAAAAAAAGTTTGTTTTCCTATATTTCTCAAAAGCTTTAAAATTTGAAATTTATTAAGTGAAACCCTTTAATACCAAACTATGGCAAGTAAAAGTTGTGGAGGTGCTATAGAATTCAACGGGAGCTGCGCTGATCTTATTGGACAGCTTTAAATCAAAACTGTCAGATTTTTTTCTGCTACGGATTGACTGAGAAACTCACATTTTCAAGGTGTTCATTTTTTTTTACCCCATCGTTTACTGCTTTTTCTCGATTGCACTTTTTTATTTGGATCTTATCATAAATCCAATGACAATCCGACCTTTAATAAATAATCCTCCACAACAAATTGCAATGCTGCTAAGAGATGCTGCCCTTGGCATGCTCCATGCTGCTTACAGAGCCATAACCTGAATGCTCAGCAAACGTGTGAAATCAGAGTGTTCTGTCAAGAATGAGTAAAAAACCAAACACTAAACTGGGTATGTTAAAAAGATGTAATGAACACAAAATTGCTTATAAAATGCCTGTGCTGACTCATCCATTAAACAATAAATGCATGTCACTTTTAACACATTTCAGTGGAGCAGGTTCAAACAAGCAGTCAGGCAGATGCACAATATGTTAGAGGAGCTGAGGGTGCAAAAACTGTCAGGCACATTTTCATAATGTTATCATTCAGGACCTCAGCAACTCTTGCCATTTTGTCAGTCTGATTTTCAGCACAGTTCAACAAGAGTTCATAAGAAATCAGTTCATGCTCATGTTTGTTTTTAAGTGGCTGCAGAAAGCACCAAGTATTTTTCAGTAACAGGCTACTGTATATGGGGCCTAATTATCATGCTGTATAAAACTATTTACAGAGGAAAACTGTGTAAAATAAACAGCAGATTTGTCTATTTTTTTTTTATTGCACCTGAATGCCAGATTTTACATATTTATTTTACACCACTATTTACAGTGTAACCCATTCAAGTCAGTGGGGGAAAATGTAAGCAGCAATTAAATGCATACAGTAAAAAAAAGCAATTTTAAAAAAGCTATTTTTTCTACCTGGAGGGTCACTATGTATTACACAGCATTTTTAAACAGCTGCTACGTTATACACCAGAATCTTATGCTAACAACTTTAGGAAAATGTATACACAGCTTGATAAATACACTGTTTTTACATGGTAATGTCTGCTGATCAGATGGAGATGCGGGTGTATTTGGTCACTGTGTTTTTGCACAGCATGATACATAGGCCTCTATCAGTGCAGACTTATAGATTCCCCCAAACATATTTATTGATGCCAGAGAACCATCATTTTAATTTTCACATTTTGTGCCTCCTTTAATCTACATATACCGATGTGCAGCTTCTCCCAGCTTCTGAGTTCCTGCAAGATTCATGCCTTGGGGTGTGGTGGAGGCAATGGAGCTTACATAACTGGCAAGTCTGATCTGAGGTAGTAAAGAGGTTTACTCCTATGGCTCTTACACATGGGCATTTTTTCTACATGGGAGCAAACATGAATGCTACCAGTCAAAATGTATCTGCATTCATCTGCGTTTGTCTACCTCCTGGGGTAGCTAATAACACTGGCCTGGATCAGTTAACTCTTGCATTGCAATGCAGTAATAGGCACTGCAAATACACAGCATATTAAACATATGAATGTGTGCCTATGTGTAGTGTCCTCATCTGTTTACATACTGTGGAACTTTCAACACACTCCATTCTAGTAAAGTCAATTCTGCAAATTGCAACTGAATCGTCACAGCAGCTTACAGACATTTTTAAAAATACACATCAGTCCATGCACCAGTGGAGCCAATCAGCATGCCTGTATGTTTTTAGATTTGAAGTACCTAAAAGAAAACCTGCACAGGCACAGTGCTAATAAATAGTTCTCTGGCTGCAAACCCAGTGCTGCAAGACAGCAATGCTAACCCACTGTACCACCAGTAGAACTGTTTTGTTCTACATATACATATATATATATATATATATATATATATATATATATATATATATATAGATAGATATATATATATATATATATATAAATTATACTGTAATAATACATAAATGTATTTACATTCATAGTATTACATACTATTGCCATTTTTACAATATGTTTGTGTGTACAGTGTTACCTGTGTCACATCAATGTGAAAAGAGAATTCTTTGCACTTTTGCCTGGTTCTGCTAAAAAAGATAAACTCCTGTAATGCTTTGAAGAGAAGCAAAGTGATTTTGGCCAGGCAGGCTGGAAGGAAAGGCAAAATAACAGAGGATGCTATACCCCAGAAGCAGAGAGGGATAGGCATTTCAACAAATATAGATATAAAATAGAGAAAGCTCATTACAAAAATTCCATGAATAGGTTTAAATTATTTATAAAAAGACAAATGAGGAAATGGAATATGTTTCGTTAGCACAAAAAGACCATTGCAACATTAGCAACCAAGATTTTAATTGTTTGCTTCCTATTTGACCAATTTCAGACCTCAGCAACTTCCTCACAAAGTTTGCAAACAAATGGCCTTTGCAAACATGGGCAGTCTGTGAAATAAAATGTCACTATCGCATGCAACAAAATATTTTAATGAAACTCCAGAGCAGGTGTTAGCTCTAATCTCTGCTTAGCTATAATATGCAAAGTATTATTCGCAAATGATTTAACAGTAAGAGCAGCACTAAACATTTGCATATTTTACACTTTTTAAAACAACGCTGCTATTTTAATTTTATTCTCCCTAAGGAGTTTTTTTTTGGGCACAAACAGCAATATAAGTAACCACTTAATGGTTAATTATATCCAAACTGACCATGGGTCCATAAAAGAAGAGTTACTAAAATATTAATATGGAGAAATAAGGAGAAATCTGTTCATTTATTCCATAAATAAAATTAACAATATTATAATAACTAAGCAAGTTGTAATACGAAGTACATAATGTAAGAACTAGTACTCAACTCAACCTGCACCTGAACTTAACTTGCAAAACCTTAGAGATACTGACATCAGAAAATAACCTTTTTTATTATCTATCATGACATTATATTTGAATGCTATTTATAATGTTGCTATAAAGGTATTTTCCTGATGCTTTTACATTACCTCTCTAACTAGCCTGTTCCTCTAGGAGAGGGGCTGCCATATTTGTGCAGCAGGAGTCCGTTCGCATTAGAAACTCTAACTGACAGGTTAAGAAGGGACAGTCAGGTTGGGAAAACAGTCAGGTTTAGGAACTTCAAGTAACAATTACTTACAAAAGCAGAACTATCAGCGAAAAATGATCAATATGACCTATAGGTAACTTTTAATGTAGATTAATATTTTGAAATTAATTTTTTTAGTGTCAGTATCACTTTAACTCTCACCTGACCCTAACCCGCAAAATGATGTCATTGTAGATCCCTATATGGGGCCTTTAAATACCATCAGAAACAATACGGTGACTGGCAACACATTTAGGGGGTAAACAGTCATTTCTGTATTTGAACATATCAAAATACTTTCAATAATGAATAAAACTCATAGAACAAAATTAAGCTATTTTATACCTTGCTCTGTATAATACTGTGATGATAAATCTGCTGGCATATACACACCACAAAACTGTATGAAAGACCATTTTCGTTTAGTTTTAATTTATCACATAGGAATAATCTTTATCATAAGTGCTTTGCATACAATATTTTAATAAAACAGATTTTAGTATTATAAATTATTTCACAGTGAACAAGAAATGAATTACTTCCATGGATACATACATTTGTGCTTCTCTAATATACCGACAGGCAAAGGTAAACAGAGGCTGACTGGTTTTAATTAGTTCACTTCTAAAACAATGCTCCTAAACAACAAAAAATTCAGTTGATGATGCTTGCCAAATATTGATATCATATTGATAGCACCAACTGAGCTTTGTCCAAAGACAATGCCGTTTTCATTCATGCCAGCAAATAAATATAGTTATATGCATGTAGGAATACTGATATTGGTAGCATCAACTGAGTATTTACTTAACAGAAGTCTGACAAATGTGTAATAACAATGCAAATATAGTGACAAGAATGTCATGTGTAAAGTATTGCTGATATTGCTAACATCAACTCAATATTTTACATAGACAGTAACAGAGATAAGCAAACATGCATAAAAAAACTGCAAATACAGTGACAAGAATGTTGTGAAAGCAAATAACCTCAATATCTGTAAAGGATATATCTAAAAAACAATATTTTATAAATGCGTAACATTTTTCCTTTTTTAAATGTAATAGCCACCCAAAAATTTTTTTTTTGCATAATGGAAGAAAATATTACAACAATATATAAATATAAATGTCCATGCTTTTACATTTATTGGTAGATGCGCGTGCTGGTAGAAGCAAAATTTATCTCTTTTTGGTTTCTGGATTTTTTAACAATGCAGCAGAAGTCAGCTACAATGTTTCAGGAGTCAGAACTAGAAGTGCAGAGAATATAAACAGCCAGACAGATATTGCTTTCTATATCCATTACATTTGCACATAACTCTAAAACTGAACATTTATCATTAAGGTGTAAAGTAATTATCTATGGCACAGAGGATTGCTTTTAAAGGAATTAACATATTCTCTTGCTGTAGTACAGGCTCTGCTGTCAGTGAAGGAGTTAAGGCACAGATTAGTGAGCCATTGCCTTGATGATTTAGCAGCATAAGGTGTTGTCATATGAAGTACTAGAGGCTACAGTATGTTTTGTGCTCAGAGTGAACAATAGACACAAGTGCTTGATGAAAGTCCCACTAACTTTCCTATTGTTGTATTTCAGAACAGTGTACAGTTTATCTATTGCTTTAGTCCTTGGAGTTGCTATGACCACCACAGGTAGGTAAACACAAAATCTCCAACCTGCAGACAAATATACAAAAAATCTAACACATAGAGACAGATGAACTAATCCTCTAGAAATTGCCTGTTTGTGTCCAGTAACAATATGATAATCAAATCAGGTTTTTCTGTATTTTGAATGCAGCAATTCCCAGGACCCCTCCATTTACTGGACCACAAGCTGTGAAAGTATATCAGCTTCACATGCTATTACAGAGAAAATATTTCTTAAATATGCTTATACTGTATCCAAGACAACTCTGAACATAAACATTTGATACAAATGTGTATAAAGACCCGTCTATCTTATATAAACTATATAAACAGTTTCTTATATTATAGTTTGTGTCCAGCTCTTATGGAGAATCATAATGAAACAGAATTAATTTATATTTCAGTTGCTGCAATTTCTTTTACTGAACTAATTTTGGAGTCTTGTATTAGGCAATTTCCGTCAAACTTCCGTTGGTGAATGACTGGCCAGAAACTAATTGCAGTTTTTCTGGAGGGGCAAAGCTTTATAAATCTGCCCCTATCTACTCTTTTATGGTAGAGAGGAAAGGTATTTTATAAACATTCGTTTATTACACAGAAGACTATGTACTGGAAGAGATAGCCTGAGACATTCAGCAATCTATACAAAAGATTAAGTTAGCATTAAATGTACATCAGAGTAATAGGGGCATATTATTATTAAAGGAAATGGAGTTCATCACAGATCACCAGAAGGGATGTCCCTTGACCTTTATTCGCTTGTAAGATTTTTAAAGGTATATTTATCAAAAAGTGAAAACTGAAACCAGAATTTGATAAGTATGCTCATAACAATCATCAACATTGCAAAATTCCCTCTGGTGAACTGTGGCAAGCTCTATTTTCTTCTTTCTATTTTCTCTTTAAAGGGGTGGTTCACCTTCATAATAAATGTGTACTGTATTTCACTTTCAGTTAAATAAGAATTTCATCAATATACATGCATTACCAAATATAAATGGTTAGGGAGATATCAACTAACAAATATCCAATGCACCCCAATAAGCCTGTTCGAAGATCTTTCAGATGCAAGTAGTCACCCCTTCTCAGTCCTCCTTAAAGTGCCTTTCATCACGACTTCAAGCAGGCAGTGCCCAGACTACGGGTGACGAAAGACGCCCTTAGGTGGATGGGAAAGGTGTTGACAATCCCGTTTTGAAAAGATCTTTGAAAAGTCTTATTGCAGCACACTGGATATTAGTGAGTTAATATTTCCTTAAAGGAGAACTAAACCCCCCCAATAAAAAACCTTAACCACTACTCTACATAGTTCCTGCTTCCTGGCAAAAATAATATAAATGCAAATGCAAGGCAATGTGTTGGGAGTTTCCTTAGCTGAGAAGGATAGAGGGATTTTTGTAGATAACAAATTGTCTAATTCTGGGCAGTGTCATTCTGTGGCTACTAAAGCAAATAAAGTTCTGTCTTGCATAAAAAAGGGCATAAGCTCAAGGGATGAAAACATAGTTTTGCCTCTTTATATGTCCCTGGTAAAGCCTCACCTGAAGTATGCAGTGCAGTTTTGGACTCCAGTCTTAACGGGGTTGTTCACCTTCAAACACTTTTTCAGTTAAGTTGGTCAGTTTTTCCATTTACCAGAAAAATAGACTTCTATTTGTGACAGTTTGTCTTATATTGAAGTATAAATATTTTTTGTCATGTTCTAAAGCAGCTCTGGCTGACTCTTTAACGGTTCTAAATTGATACATATAGTTGATACATTTGTTATCATAAGCCCTGCTGAGCAGAAGCCCTGAGTTTCATTACAGGCACCTGTTGGAATTAATACAATAGTTGCCAATATTCCACAGATACTGCTGAAAAATGTTTCAACTAATTGTATTAGCCTATGGTATCAACTAAATTTAGCAAATTGTAACAGTTCAGAATGCTCCTGGATAACTGAGCTGCCAGACACTATAGACAGGAACATTGAACTTTAAACGTAAAAAACAATGGAAGATGGAAAGCAATTGAAAAATAGTCTTTATGGTGTACAATCTCAAAACAACTGGACTGAAAAAAAGTGTTTGGAAGGTGAACAACTAAACTGGTTGGAGGGTTGGAAGACATAAATTATGAGGGTAGACTGTCAAGGTTGGGGTTGTTTTCTCTGGAAAAAAGGCGCTTGCGAGGGGACATAATTACACTTTACAAGTACAGTAGAGGACATTATAGACAAATAGCAGGGGACCCTTTTACCCATAAAGTGGATCACCGTACCAGAGGCCACCCCTTTAGACTAGAAGAAAAGAACTTTCATTTGAAGCAACGTAGGTGGTTCTTCACAGTCCGGACAGTGAGGTTGTGGAATGCACTGCCGGGTGATGTTGTGAGTGCTGATTCTGTTAATGATTTTAAAGGAGAATGAAAGGTTAAAACTAAGTAAGCGTTATCAGAAATGTCCACCTAAATTTACCAGTAAATCCTCAAAGAAGTGCAGCTCTGAGTCCCATGTCAAAAGAAACACTGCATTTCTTTCCTTCTATTATGTACACATGGGCTTCTGTATCGGATTTCCTGTTTTCAGCATAAACCTCCAGGGCTAGGGCTTGAGCATGCTCACTTTGCTCCTCTCCCCCTCCTTTCTGTCCTCCCTGCTGTAATCTGAGCCCAGAGCTATGAGTGAGCAAGGAGAGACTCAGGCAGGAAGTGATGTCACACCAAGCGAATATGGCAGCTGCTATCCTAAATAAACTGAGAGCTTCTAGAGCTGTTTACTCAGGTATGGTAAAACATTCTAGAGAATAAATATAGCATTCTAGCTTGCATTATTGCAGCTTATCTATTGGCAATAAAGAAAAAGCCTCCAAAGCTTTCCTTCTCCTTTAAGAATGGCTTGGATTATTTCTTGGACAGACATAATATCCAAGGCTATTGTGATACTAAAATCTATACTTTGTATAGATATGGGTACCGGTATATATATGTGAGTGTATGGAGGGGTCATATATATATATATATATATATATATATATATATATATATATATATATATATATATATATGAGAACCTGCTGAACATCTAGTGCATTCACGTAAATGCAAGTGTTACTTTAGTAATTATGGTAGTAGGTATTTATGTAAATGTTCCAAAATAAAACTTCAAACAAGACTTTGGTACCTTGATAATGAATCCATCAATGTCCGATCTTGCAATGACTTTTTGACCTCTCAGTGAGTCCAATGGTTTTTTTGTTATCTTTTTGGGCATCTGCTTCTTTTCCTCCTCATTACTCTGTAAATTGAAATCACCGATCATTATTAGAATACAACTTCGCCATTAATATGACATTAACATACATTGATAGTTACTAATTCTTAATAATGGCAACAAAAGAAAAGGCATTTTATGAAAAGCAGAGAATGTACAGAAGATGATGAGGATTTTTTAAAAGCACTGTAATAAATTAGGCTGTTCATTTAGAAGGACCTTACAAAATCTGTTCTGTCTGAGGATGTTTACCTGATATTTTTATAGAACTAATCTTTATCTCTGTGAAACAAAATACATTTGTCAATGTAAGCAGTATAGTCTATATATTTGCAAAGGAAGGACGTTTTAGTGAACTCTAGGTGGGAATCATTTATCATTGAATTGCAATATATTCAGGAATGACCTTGAAATACAGATATACGATAAATATAACATTTTATTATCATCAATTTATAAAAGCTTAAAGAAAAAAAAGTGTAGACATGTTTAAAGAAGTAAGTAAAAGTTAAAAATTTGAAAAAAATTTGTAGTCAGTGCCTCCCATAAAAAAAAAAATTGTGGTCAGGGCCCCCCATAAAAAACATTTGTGGTCAGGGCCACCATTAAAAACATTTGTGGTCAGGGCCCCCCATAAAACAAAATTGTGGTCAGGGCCCCCATAAAAGAAACATTTGTGGTCAGGGACCCCGAAAAAAAATTTGTGGTCAGGGCTCCCCATAAAAAGAAATGTGCCTTATTGGTCACAGAAATGTAAATCCTAGTAAAGCTGCATGGCGATTGGATGAGCTGGAGGGGTAAATAACTTACTTGTCCCCTTTCTCCTGTGATAATGCTCTCCAAACAGCTAGATTTAGGCACCTGGCAAATGACACAAATATTGGATTGAATACATTTTAGCCAATTAAAAGATAAACAAACAGATTACTCAGTTGAAATGACATCTAGAATGATTTACATTGAAATGCACCACAACATCACACCACATCATATCATAGGCATGAAATTAGCATCTACACACTGCAATGAGCAATCATTATTCTTCATGCTACAGTAATTCAGTATCCACTGTCAGTTTGGTCATTATTTCAAAGTCACATGGGATAACTCCTGGAAAATCACTACCCTCTTCTGAAAAAGCGTTTAATGAAGAGCTTTGAATAAGATGACTGAATGCAAGCGAAAATATCTGCTATATTCAGTTACATTACTTAAATCACACTTTAGGAAATCATAATATATTGCACAAATTCATTTATGATTTTAACAAACAGTTTTTTATGGGAACTACATAAACTACAAAAGGAAAAAACTTTGTTCTGAAAATAAGCACTTTGCGTGAGGCACAGTGCACCATGGTACAGTATTTAGGTTGTGTGATATTAATCTCAGTAAAGGAACCTGGTGGGACATGGTGACCCTCATAGCCAAATCTCTTTATTGTACAACATTTGTATGACCAATTCATTAATCCATTAAACAGGCTACCACGCTTCCATTTTGTATCAATAGTTTTCTATGATTTTAACAACATCATTATTACCACAAGACATGAAAACCCTGAAGGAGCAAATTCTGCATTTTATAATCCATGAAGAGCCTCTATGATTTACTTTTATGTTTGCCATTTAGCTAGTGACTACTATGAATGATAAAAACAGGCATTTAAAAAGCAATGGGAAAAAAATAATTCTTGATTTTAACAAAAAGTATTTTTATTAAATTTCCATAAAAAGCTTGCGTTCAGTACATATATTTGTAATATATTTGTAACTCCGGTAATGATGGGTTAGTAGCTAATGAACAAAATCATCACTTTAACCATGTCCCTTGCAAACTAACAAATGAGGGACAGGTGGGAGCCAAAGTGAGGGGAAATGGCACAGGGAAGAATACAGAGAAAACTGAGAAATAAAAAGCAGGCAATACTGTCATAAAAATGGAACCCGTCAAATGCCTAGCGGTTATCAAATATACAGCATCATAAAGCAATTAATTTTAAAAAAGGCAGATACAATTTTTAAAATAATGTTTATTTTTCTTCATGATTATACAGTATGTAGCACACAATCTATAGACACATTGAATCGTGATATAAAATTAGGTAAACAATCGATATACCACTTATATATCCTACCCATGATCATCTCCAGAACCTTAGTCAGGAACACTGGAAAATATAGGTCTGTAACAGCACTGGCATCCCTTTTGAAATTCAAATTTGAAATATCTGAGAGGTACATAAAACTGGACATCCCCCCAAGCCCAATGTGGGAGTAAAGAATCAACTGAGTGTCTGCACCACCAGTGTAGTTTTAAGATGCTTGTAATCCATGCTTTGTAGGTTTTTCCTTTTGGAATCCACGCCCATCACAAGCACACGCGTACCATTTTGTGGAAGTCTTTTCCCTACAACACTACAGTCTCTACCATGCACCAAACTTTTTTATCCAGCACAATGTGCAGATCGCAGTTAGATCAGTGAAAGGAGTGATTGCTGAATGAGCACTACTACAGGACCAATTTACTAACAATTTCATTTTATTACATTCATGGTCTTCCTTTCTAAAAAAGCTCTAAATATGTGTGATTTATTAAGGGTAAAAACCTCCAAAACCTCTAAGGCAAAAAAAGTTGTTGAGGTGCTATATAAATCAATGGGAGCCATGCAGATCCTATTAGAGCATTTTTCATCCAATCAGAATATTAAAGCTTTTCTGATTTTTTTCAGCCTGGATTGTCTGAAAAACTCACATTTTTAGAGGTATTTTTAGAGGTATTCTGATTTTTTTTTCGGATAGCTCAGCACTTTTTTCCTTTGTACTTTTCATAATCAGAACTTTTAATAATTTCAGTGACAATCATGGTTTTAGAGTTTAGTCGTGCTTTCAAAAACCTCTTAAACCACTAAAATCGGACCTTTAATTTATATACCTCCATGGGTCACCCACTTGTGTCCCTTCCCCGAGTCTTTTGTAAATGACTTCTAAAAACAGTTGTTCAGTCGTGCTCCATTTTATTTTAGATTTGTCTTAGCAATAGAGTGACGGTACTTCTTGCCATTGCCTGGTCACTATATTTCATCAAGCATCATGCAATATAAATTATAACCTGTATATTCCTACCCACTGTTTTACCTAAGAGGGCCTTTGGGGTCTTCAGTCTATTGACTGGATAGTGGACATTGGCCCCACATTTATGTTTTATAAAGTGAAGTTACTTGAGGTTTATTGCCTACATGAAAGATACCACTAGGGGTTAGCTTCTAAACCCTTAAGCAAATATATTGGGCCACATTATTAGGGAAATTCCAAAAAACACCCGCACACCCTAGCCATCTTCCAATAACAGCAGTACAAAAATTTCACCGGCACACAGGATAATGCAAGCAGGCTTGGCCTTGCTATGTGATTTATTGCAGCATGCAACGTTTCGGGGTTACCCCCTTTGTCAAGCATACAAACACTAGTTGCACTAAAACATTTATAGGTGAGAAAAATCACGTGATAGAAAGTGGGTGTATCCAATTACGAAATAAATGATTCAAATACTTAAAGGACCAGTAACATCAAAAATTTTTTGTAAAAAATTCGTTAGTACACAACAAAAAAAAACAAATGCACAAATTATACTTTAAAAAGGCAAAGTCTTTATTAAGCAATAACTTACAGAAACTCTGCTTCCTGTCTTCTACAGAAACGGCGAAAGGGCGACCATCCATTGAACGGTGCTTGATTTCTCCTCCCTGGCTCTCTGCTGCTGGATCCTTCAGCTGACACATTCTGTGCTTTCTGTAGTGCAGCGGCGCTTCCAGCAGGAACTTGAGGCGGATCTGCGGTGCCGGTGTTCCTATGGGCCATGTTCTCTCTATCACTGCTGTAACAGCTCCGGCCCTACCAGATCCCCCAGGGAGGTGAGTCCGGGTCAGTTCCCTGTAGGGCAGCTGCGTGGCAAGGGGAGAAAGAAGACTTGGAAGGGGGCGCCGAGGTATTTAGGGGGGACCGGAGGTATTTGGGGGTTTGCTGGGACAACCGGTAGCGCGTCCTAGAGCCCTCGCAGCTGCGCGCACCCGCTGCAACTGTTTCTTTCTGGCGCTTCGCAGCTACCAACAAAACTACAAGTCCCACCATGCATCCGTCCCATCTGCTGGGCAGCTTCTCCGAAAGCGTTACCGGCAGTGGGACGCAGGGACTTGTAGTCAGCTGGATGCAGAGCAATGAGAGAGAGAGAACATGGCCCATAGGAACACCGGCACCGCAGATCCGCCTCAAGTTCCTGCTGGAAGCGCCGCTGCACTAGGATCCAGCAGCAGAGAGCCAGGGAGGAGAAATCAAGCACCGTTCAATGGATGGTCGCCCATTCGCCGTTTCTGTAGAAGACAGGAAGCAGAGTTTCTGTAAGTTATTTCTTAATAAAGACTTTGCTTTTTTAAAGTATAATTTGTGTATGTGTTTTTTTTCGTTGTGTACTAACGAATTTTTTAAAAAAATTTTTTGATGTTACTGGTCCTTTAAAAACCAAATAAAGTGCAACAGCTGATATAAATATACAAGTTCGATATTAGTGAACAATTGGCATGTTGAAAGTGTATTGGATATTAAAATTATTAAAATATCCGTAATAAAACGTCCATCATAAAATGTCCAATCCAAAAAAGTGTCCAGAAAAAGTGTCCTTGAACAATGTATACAAAGTATCAAAGTGTACATAGAAAAATAGTATCAAAAATACACAGATAAGATAACAAAGTTAAAATTGCAACATTATGCGTAAATTGATTAGTAACAGGAACAAGGGCTATCTTACCCTATACAGAAGAAGGAATCTGTCCCTGAGAACTTTCTTGGCAAGTCTGGTTATCTAAAAAAGGAAAGAAAACCATTAATATAATTTACAAGAAACATGACATATTATACTCTTCATTTAATCCTTTGGGATACCGGGACTGCAGAAACCAGATCCAGTAACATTCCCTCTGTAAGAGGACAGACAAGCCGGGCCATTAAATTGAGACTTAATGAACACAAATCAAATATTCTGAATTATCGCCTGTTACCTCCCTTACCACAATCCTCTTTGACTGCAAAAAATACAGGCAACAGAGCTGATAGACAAAAAACTGAGACTTTACTGGCAAAACATTTTTCTTTAAATGGTCATCAGTTATCCCAGCTGAGATGGCAGATTTTAGAAAAGGTACATTTTAAACCAGGTATGGATAAAAAGAAACACCTCTTACAGAGGGAATGTTACTGGATCTGGTTTCTGCAGTCCCGGTATCCCAAAGGATTAAATGAAGAGTATAATATGTCATGTTTCTTGTAAATTATATTAATGGTTTTCTTTCCTTTTTTAGATAACCAGAATTGCCAAGAAAGTTCTCAGGGACAGATTCCTTCTTCTGTATAGGGTAAGATAGCCCTTGTTCCTGTTACTAATCAATTTACGCATAATGTTGCAATTTTAACTTTGTTATCTTATCTGTGTATTTTTGATACTATTTTTCTATGTACACTTTGATACTTTGTATACATTGTTCAAGGACACTTTTTCTGGACACTTTTTTGGATTGGACATTTTATGATGGACGTTTTTATTACGGATATTTTAATAATTTTAATATCCAATACACTTTCAACATGCCAATTGTTCACTGATATCGAACTTGTATATTTATATCAGCTGTTGCACTTTATTTGGTTTTTAAGTATTTGAATAATTTATTTCGTAATTGGATACACCCACTTTCTATCACGTGATTTTTCTCACCTATAAATGTTTTAGTGCAACTAGTGTTTGTATGCTTGACAAAGGGGGTAACCCCGAAACGTTGCATGCTGCAATAAATCACATAGCAAGGCCGAGCCTGCTTGCATTATCCTGTGTGCCGGTGAAATTTTTGTACCACATTATTAGGGCCCACAGGGGTTCCTTTATGCACATTGCAACGGCCAACCTGGAAGCATAATATGAAGATGATAGGTCATGCCTTCCTGGGCACTTGAAATAATTAGTCACATGAGGTGAGCCATTATAAAATCAGTGAGTGAGGTACATTCCCAGATACAATCATGGGAGGGTTTCAGAACTTGAAACCATCAAAAAATTAAACATTTAGGAAAACAGAGTCTTCAGGAGTCTTACATCTTTTAATAGTTGGTCAATAAATGCCCTTCAAAAATTGTCACATCATGTGAGTTTTGGAAAAATAATTCCCACTTATATTTAATATTACAAATCACCCCCCCATGAAGACAAACTCCATTCAAATTGACATCATATTTATATTCATATGATGGCATGCAATTCCAAATTCCAACAAATATCCTATAGAATTGTCACAATGCAATACAAACTGCATAACTACTATGAACTTGACCAGTATTCTATTGACCGTCTCAACAGAAAATAACTAGCATTTTTAGATTAGAGCCATACCTTTCACAATTTGCAACTGCCTTTTCCAGCTTGTGTTGGTATTCCTCCAGGTTCACAGCTTGGGGATTAACTAACAAAACATGTTTACTGTCTCCACTAATATGGGCCAAAGGTAAAATCTGAAACAAATAGAGTAGGTTATTGCTTACAGTTTTATAATACATACATACATACATTGCTGTGAAAAAGGGGTACAGTAATAAACCCTAACAATCAATGAGCAGACAGCATCCCTAGCCCATTCATCTCGGCTTCTGTATAATTAAAGAATGCAATATGTATCATAAGGCTTTTTACATTTAAACATAGCTTTATTAAAACAAACATTTGAATAGAGGATTAACATAATAAGACTTATAAATGTTATTTGATGTACTCACAAAGCCTTGCACACTACTGTATAATTACTTTATTGGCATCAGGGAACACCAAAAAAGACATCAAGCCTGCTGATGCCTGATGATTAAGCAACTGAGCAATGTAATGAGAGACATAATTATTTAAAGCCTGCTTATTTATAGATAGTGTAATTCTTTTAGATATAATGCATTCTAATGACAGTTCTAATCAATACTTCTTAATAAATAGATTGACTAATAAATAGATTGACTAATACTGTTTTGTTATCAAGATACTAAGAGCACAGAATGGCATGATGTTAATGAGGGACTACCATAGAAAAGCAGATGCACACCACTCAAATTAATATGGTTAATAGAGGACATGCAGCAGCAAGGTAGGGAAGAACACAGCCAGCTGTTCATTTTGTAAAGGAAAATTCCAGCCAGTGTGTGCACATATATGTATACTTTATACATACAGATATTTTCTCCATATTAAAGACAATAAACATTAGGTTTTTTGCACCCTCTATATTGCAACCTGGAAATAAGAAGACAATTCAGAAATGTAAAGTAAAGATCAACTGAAATTCTTTAATTTAATTACTCCTTTACCTCCTTACATGGTCCTTATGGTATACGGCACAGAGCTGCCTCCTAATCTATAATCCACCTACCTATAGGGGTTCCTTCAGCATGCTACTGTGCTCTCCTGAAAATATAAAGATTGAGGGCAGGCAGACTTGGGGGCTCTGCCTTTTGTATAGGGCTTCTAGATACAAAAGGATTACAGTTGCCATAACAGGAAATAAAATATCCTTAGGTTTTAGTTTGCATTTCGTTTGATAAATTCAATTATATTTTTTTGATATTAATAAAGAACAAATAGACCTGCAGCAGCACAATATCAAGCAGTGAAAATACTCTTTGTACTAATAGGGACAATGTTTGCTTGCTCATTTGTTTTTGTTAGTGTAAGTGTGAGTCAATTCAGTAAATTCTTCTGGATTCATTCTGGGGAATACACAGTCCAGCCAAGTGGTGAGAACAAATCTGTTGAACTGCTGTTGCTCCACGCTGCCACCCAGTGACAGCACCATTACATATATAATTATATATAATATATTTGTAGGATAATTATATATATAATATATTTTTAGGATAATCAACAGTGTTTACAAACAAAACTGGATTGTTTTGTTGACTGCATAAGGGAAAGACACACTGGCACTCTTTCTGCCTTAACGTTCCATAATTTCCCATCTAAACGTTTTATGGATTAGAAATGTAGAAATGTAATAAACAATTTCATGCTTACATATTTATGTAGAGGGTAGTGGAAGGATCTTTATGTCCTGCTGTCCCTTTGGTAAGTTGCTGCTGTCATCTGAGTTAAGGTCATACCTCCCAACAACTGAAAAATATAAAGAGGGACAAGAGGATCTGGTGCACATAGCGCACCCCCAAATTACCAAGTCCATTTTATAGAATTTGCCATCTAAATGCAGGTGCTGTATATTCTGGGCTCTCCGCAAAATAGCCTCTTATTTAATAAAGTTACAGAAACATAAGCACTGCGTATCTTGACAGCGCTATATAAATAAAAGATGATGATGATGATTGTACCGTTTTCTGGCATCAGTCCAGGAGATCAAAGAGAAACTGGATTTTTTCATAAAAAATTTGTAACTGTGGGATGAGCTGTCAAAATCGTCCAAAAAAACGTTGTTATACAGTATTGGAACTGTTAACGCAAGATATTTCAATGGTAGAAATTATATGAACAACAATGTTATTTAAGTTAGTCCTGAAAAATAACCTGATGGTAGCACTGAAAAGTATATTAGTTAGACTTTGTTTAGTTATTGTATTATCTATTACCTTGTGAGTACTATTATTTATTTTACAAATGGAACAACCTTTTGCCATATTTCAAGAGGCATGTGTGGAGGCACAATGTCATACTGTATCAAGAACATCTGCATAAATGTTATTCTCTAAGCCAGGGGTAGGCAACCCACGGCTCCGGAGCCTCATGCAGCTCTTCATCCTGCTTGCTGTGGCTCAGTCTTGCGGCTTTGCCTGTCATGTTGTCTATACAGCCCACATCTGCTGGCGGCTTCTTGAGTGCGCGACCGTGGTAAGCTATCAGTTAGCTTACCACGGTCGCACACCCAGGAAGCCGCCAGCAGGAGCGAGGGCTGTAAAGATGTCCCAGGAGTGACAGGCAAGACTGAGCCGCAGCAAGATGATTCCTCATGGACCTTACCGCGGTCACACACTCAAGACAAGAGAGGGAAGATCAGCATGGAGCTTCAGAAACAGAAGTCACATTAAACAGATGAGAACACTAGCATTTAATAGGGCTATTCAGTGTTTCATTTATTTCATAGTAGGCCTACACATACACACTGCACTACTGTTTGTTGTATTCTGTTGTTGTAACGGTTAAAATTAATAAAAACTAAAACTTTTAAAAGTTTATAAGCTGTGTTATGTTTTGCGGCTCCAGAATAATTTTCTTTAGTGGAAGAGGTGGCAAACTGGCTCTTTTGATTTAAGCAATATCATTATTTACTTATATGTAAAGCTTGCAGAGTGTATATTTGTAAACTGCTTATTGCTGCACAAAAATATTTTGTAGAGAAGGCTGGAAATTATACTAAAAAACAACATGACCTGTTTCAAACATACTTTTCTTCAAGTTATGAACTGTGACTGTTTTACATATCGGTGTGCTCTTTCCTCATTAAAAACTTTAGAATAGTTATGTTTGTCCAGAATTGGGACATATTTAGCTGTGTGTGGTACAGCTGTAGGAACCAGAGTCCATTATAGTGAGCCTTCTAGCAACCAAACCATGGGTCTTCAGCCATCGGGAAGAAGACATGTCCAAGCAGCCGGCCCAAAAAGGCAAAAATAATAGATGTTAGTAGAAACAAAAACCTCAGCTGAAAGTGCAGAAAGATAATGAAATAAAAATAACTTACTCTTTGGGTGACCTTTTGGGTTTTTTTTGGTGATGTGTTACTGTCAATAACATTAAACTCTACCGAAAAGCACAAACATTATTATACATATAAGAGTAATACATTATAAAGGAGTGTGTTAAGGAGGCTAACTGCACACCAGAACTACTCAATACAAACAATATTTCATCAATGCATGACTGTGTTAAAATAAACCTGTACTAAAATGAACTTATTTACTTTTGGGTTGTCTGTCACATTTTTATTTTTCCCCATTTTATTTAAGACGTTTCATCTGTTTCAACAGATGGCTAGAATATCCTGCACTTGGGACCACAGGTAAAAAAAAACTGCATCTTTTATTTCTATTAATATTTGAGTACTGGTCAAACAA
Organism: Xenopus petersii; assembly: GCA_038501925.1. Taxonomy (NCBI): domain Eukaryota; kingdom Metazoa; phylum Chordata; class Amphibia; order Anura; family Pipidae; genus Xenopus; species Xenopus petersii. Next base: position 105,631,009 of record CM076675.1, on the reverse strand, counting down.
ACACAAAGTTCACAATTTTCCAGGTCATTTTTATATCACTTGTCAAGTAATCATTACTGGGTTATGTGATAGTCCATGGTTCAGTGGTCTGACTAGTATATATGAAGGTTTTACTGTAGTGCAACAATTAATGTATAGAATGTGTTAATAATAAATTAATGCATCAGTGAATCTACTTTTACTGCCTGCCTACACATAACATAAAGTCTGATTCCTAACAAAGATCATCAGGTAGAGGATGGCAGTGCCATGCATAACAGGAGAGCTGTGTGTGTAGAGGTACCTTTAAGAACAGTAGTTTGTTTCGTGTTGTTGCTGAGAAAACCTTCTCTGTTTTCCCAGGGCATGTTTATTTCTGTTGGGCCTTCACTGAGTTTCACCCAATGGCTCAGTGCCCTGAGCAGACTAATCTTTGTTTGCTCTGTCGGGATGTCAGAACAAGCAGAATAAACAATAAGTTAAGAAAGCTGAATAAACAAGAGAGTGTTGTGTCTTCTTTATTTTTCATTTCTCACATGTACTTTATTTTTAATTTCATCATGCAGGATGGAGCAGTTCAAGTGAACCCTCTGGCAAGGTGTAATATAAAGCAGAAGGGACATTTTATATAATTCTATTTTCCATTAATCTATCATTAAAGGAATACCATCATCAAAATAAAAAGTTTTAGTATGATTTTCAATTGATGTATACTTACTGGAAGGTATTTACATAATCTCCTTGAAATATCAGCAAAAATTAATTAGATTAGACCAATTCAGTAATTCTCCTTCTGCATTTAAGAACATTTAGGGCAGAGACACGCGGTCAGATTCAGGGAGATTAGTCGCCTGGCGACAAATCTCCTATTTTTCAGGGCGACTATTCTCCCCGAACTGCCTTACCGCCGGCTAGAATGTAAATCGTCGGCAGGATGGCCGCGAGGCAACTTCAGGCGACTTTGGAAAACTAATCGCTCCGAGAGCCACCCCGGCGGTGATTTACATTCTAGCCGGCGGGGAGGCAGTTCGGGGAGATTAGTCGCCCCGAAGAAGAGGAAATTTGTCGCCGGGCGACTAATCTCCCTGAATCTGACCGTATGTCTCTGTCCTTAGGTTTTCCATTCTAAGATAAAATAATGCCCAACTATCCAACTGGGGCAATTTAACTACAGTGTACTTATGTAAAACAATGATATGATATACCTACATGTTGCTGATAATGGGCCAGATTAAATGCAGTGAGAAAAAGTTATCTCATGGTTTATCACTTGAAAAATCATGGAGAATATTCAGTTTGAGGAGAAAAAAACCTTTCAGTTGCCACTTTTTCCCATAGACTTCTATGGGGTTTTCATGTGATAAACAGTGAGATACGTGTTTCTGAATTGAATTGCATCTCAAATTGAATCTCGTCCATGACTTTCACATGTTAAACCTTTTTCTCACTGAATTTGATTGAATCTGGTTCAATGTCTGAAATGGGAGGTCTTAATGCCGAGGGGGAAAAAAGAAGTGCAACCTGCATGCCTGATTGGCCGTAACAGCCTCAGTACAGTATTCCTCAGCCTCTATTTACCCAGTTCCTATTTTTACACTGAACTGTTCCTTAAAATGTGCATACTGCATGGCTAATTGGCAATTGATTTAAATATTAATTGATTAGTAATTGCTTTAAATAAACTGCACTAGTTTTTGTGTGAATAACGTTTTGATTTATGTGCAGTGTTAAAGGGATGAGGTGGTAAGTCTATTTAACACAAAAACCAAGCCGAAATTAAACTTACTTAGTAGTTCATCTACAGTATCTCCATTGTGGTACCAGTCTTAGATTGCACATTCTGTTTAGAGTTTTTGCACCTGTAAATCTACTTTTCCCATGTTTTCACTCTGCAAAATACAGGTTTTTGTACTAATCCAAATAATAAGTATATGAAAAATGATGTTTGGTGAATCAATTCTAATGATGTTAGTTTTGTATGCATAGTAAAAGGGATTGGCACTAAAGCAGCTTACTACAAAGGGCTGTGGTGCTTTGGTGTCCCTCAGGTAACTTGTGTAGCAGTGAAAGAGTTTGTCTGTTTTGCAGGAAAGCTGATGAAGGAAGTTATTCACTTCTGTATCAATACAGCTGAAGGATATTGTATGAAAAGGGACTGTTTTTTAAAAGTTCCCTGGAGCAAGAATTGCTTCAGCAGGCTGCAAAAATACAAACAGAATGTTGCAGAATACTTATTTTCTAAACAGAGTTGACAGCCTAGACCTAAATTTTAAATTCTGTCGAGTGTTTTATCAAAAGATTTTAAATAGATTTGTTGTGCTGAAATTTCAGACAGAAATCCATGCCAAGACAAAGCAATAAAATGCTTTAATAGTCTAAATGCTGTCTGTATTTGTACTTTAAAAAATCCAATATAGTGTTATTTACAATGTATGCCTAAAGCAGTTTAATTAAATATAATCAGTCTTTACTGTCAACATTATATTGCCATTTACTATCATGTACATTATAAATAAGTATATTATAGGGGTAGTTCACCTTAAAGTTGGACAGAAAATGTTATATGTGTAGAGGGCATTCATTGAAGCAATCAAACAAGCTCCTTGTAACTGGGGGTAAGCATCATTGAATTTGTCCTGTATCTTCTATAAATCACGTGTGGAAGTGTCCCTAAAGATCAGTGGTCCCCAACCCCTTGGATGTTGCTCCCAGTGGTCTCAAAGAAGGTGCTTATTTTGAATGCCTGGCTTGGTGGCAAGTTGTGGTTGCATAAAAAACAAGTTTATGGCCAAACAGAGACTCCTGTTGGCTGCCAGTCCACATAGAGCGAGTAAATAGCCAATCATATGCTTTATTTGGCACCCCTGTGGAACTTTTTTCATGCCTGTGTTGCTCCCCAACTCTTTTTACATATGAATATGACTCATGGGTAAAAAAGGTTGCGGACCCCTGCTATAGATGCGGGAGAACTTTAAAGCTGGGTAAAAGTTAAATTTGATGTTAAAGGAACAGTAACATCAAAATATGAAAGTGTTTTAAAGTAATGCAAATATAATGCAGTGTTGCCCTGCACTGGTAAAACTCAGTGGCGTAACTAGATATTACTGGGCCCCACAACAAATTATTTTTCAACCCCAAAACATTTCAAAATGTTTTGGGGTTGACTTGTTTCTCCAATATTTATTGACATTTTATATGAATTAGGGCCTCCTGGGGTCCCTATACCTCCTGGGCCCCCCTGCAGCTGCAGGGTCTGCTTCCTCTATAGTTACACCCCTGGTAAAACTGCTGTGTTTGCTTCAAAAACACTACTATAGTTTATATAAATAACCTGCTATGTAGCCATGGATGCAGCCATTCAAAGGAGAAAATAATCAGAATATCAGATAAGATATGTAGAACTGGTGTTATCTGTTATCCACTATTTAACCTGTGCCATATACAGTAGCCTTTTTTCAATATCCACCATTGCTACACAAGCAGCTTGTTTATATGAACTATAGTAGTGTTTCTGAAGCAAACAGATCAGTTTTACCAGTGCAGGACAACAATACATGATATTTTCATTACTTTAAAACACTTTCATTTTTTATATTACTGTTACTTTAAAGATGGTAGATAGCTTGAAAATTACTTTATCTATCTGAGTAAGTTCTGTACCACATATCCAAAGCCTACAAGTAATTTCACATTTTTCCTTTACATTCATACTTTACTTGCATGCAAGTATAAAAATAAAAACTGTGTAAATAGATAGACTGCGCAAAATAAAACATGTTTTCAATATAGTTAGTTAGCCAAAAATATATAAAGGCTGGAGTGACTGGATGTCTAACATAATAGCCAGAATACTACTCTCTTGGTTTCCACTGATTGGTTACTGGGCAGTAACCAATCAGTGACTTGAGGTAGGGCACATGGGTCATAACTGTTTGCTTTTGAATCTGAGCTGCATGCTAAGGGTCGACTGCAAACTCACTGAACAGTTATGTCCCATGAGGCCCCCTTAAAATCTCTGACTGAGATGAGAGAAAGCTGAAAAGCAGGAAGTAGTGTTCTGTTCTATTATGTTAGAAATCCACTCCAGCCTTTATACATTACATTTTTGGCTAAATATTACATTTTTCAAACTAAATACATTTTATTTTGCATGGCCTATCTATTTACCCAGTTTTTATTTTTACACTGAACTGTTTCTTTAAAGGGGTGGCTCACCTTTAAAGTAAATTTTAATATGTTAGCGGATAGCCAATTCTTACTCGTCTTTCTATTCAGTCCGTCACCTATTCATATCCTATTCAAATTATTCAAATCAATGCATGGTCGCTAGGGTAATTTGGATTGCCGAAAGAGCTGCTGAATAAAACTCTACATAAAAAACCCCCACAAATAATGAAAAATGAAAACCAATTGTAAATTGTCTCAGAATATCACTCTCTACATCATACTAAAAGTTATCTCAAAGGTGACCAACCCCGTTTAATGCACTAATGTAATTTTAACATAAGAGCCAGAAGTGACGCAAATGTAGCTGCCACTTGCACCTGCCTGGTGTATTCTCAAACTGAAAATGTAAGATATAAGTACACATAAGAACGTACAAAGCAGCAAAATTGGTCCGGAAACAGGCATATTGGGAAACAAACTGGAACAGGCACATGGGAAGGCATAATTGGTTGCCCCCTTTTGAGACACCAGGCAATGCAGAAGTTCCACTCCTGGGGGCTCAGAGTTAGACTGAAGCCCCACTCCTAGGAGGCACAGTATATAGCCGAAGCCCCACTCCTAGGTGACACAGTATAAGGCTGAAGCCCCACTCCTAGGGGACACAGTATAAGGCTGAAGCCCACTCCTAGAGGGCACAGTATATAGCTGAAGCCCCACTCCTAGGTGACAGTATAAGGCTGAAGCCCCACTCCTAGGCTGATACAGTGCCTGGCAGTCACAAGCCCTAGCTTTAGATCTAAAATGTCTACCACTATTTCTGTACCCCAGCTCCCCTCTCATACAGCATTCCCATTTGACTACAACATGTGCCCCATTACTATATTATTACCCATAATACCTTCTGGATGGGGGCTGAAAAAATAAAATAGTACCCTGCTGTACTGTATACTTAGCTCCAGCTCCCTACCCCATGGGAAAACACCAGAAAGACTATGGAGTCTATTTACAAAAAAATCAAATTGGATTTTTTTCCCACAATTCACAAAAAAATAATTGTTTTCCTATAATTATCTACACTACATTCAGTGCTTTTTTTCTTTTGTACTTTTTATAATCGGATCTTTTAATAAATTCAATGACAATTGTGTTTTTTTGTGAGTTTAGTCATGGTTTCAAAAACCTCTAAAACTATTAAAATCCAACTTTTAATAAAAATGCCTCCACTTGTCCACAACGCACCTGGAAAAATTAGAATTTTCTATGAGATATGTGACAAGTTTTGGTTGCTCCCAGTCCAATGAGCCCAGAGTAAGTTGTTGATGAGCAAGTGAAAGTACAGAACTTTAGATCCCTTCTGGACCAGAACTCTTCAGCATAAAACAAAGGCAGTGCTTTACACTAATACTAATAGGTACATGCATAATTGGCAAGGTTAGAAAAGTTTATTATCAGAAAAGTTTACTTTGCTATAACTCCATATTTTACTGCAATTAATGAAAATAACAAACAAGGGAAAGTTGTGCTCACCACTAATTTTTAAAAGCATTAGGCGGGGGTGCAATGAGGCTGTGACCACAAAATACATATAGACAAATACAAGAGGTCCTTTGCTGAGTTGAGTGCAGAGGACCTCTTGTATTTCTCTATATGCAATTAATGAAGCACATTCTAAGTCAATCAGCAAATTGAATCAGATACAGCCAAGAGGATCATGTCATAAGTCCCATCATCACTATAATTCATTCTTGTGCACTTTGTCATTGTATCAAAATTATTTGACCTGTCAACATTTCTTCTGTTCACAAGGTATCTTTATTTGTGCATTTAAAGGAACAGTAACATCAAAAAATGAAAGTGTTTTAGAGTAATTAAAATTTATGGGGGAATGTAATAAAAGTCGGTAACGGAAAAAATAAGTTATGCCTCTGTGCGAACAAATTTGCCTTTGTGCGAATTTGATATAGCTTTTGTGAACCCGGAAAATGTTTAGCAATGTAATAACAGTTTAAGGAAGAGTATTACATTGCGAAATGAGACTTTTCATTCTTATTTGTGCTAGTTGTTTTGCTCTTTGTGAATTTATTACATTTCCCCAATAATGTAATGTTGTCCTGTACTAATAAAAGTTCTGTGTTTGCTTTAGAAACTATATTTTAATTTATATAAACAGGCTGCTGGGTAGCTGAAAGGGAGAAATGTCACAGGAAACACAGCAGTTAACACTGAAGTAAATGATTGGTATCTTTATTTGTGCAATTAAAAGAAACAGTAACATCAAAAAATTAAAGTGTTTTAGAGTATAGTGTAATGTACTGTTGTCCTGTACTAGTAAAAGTTCTGTGTTTGCTTCACAAACTATACTTCAATTTATATAAACAAGCTGCTGTGTAGCTGAGGTGACAGCCATTCAAAGCTGAAAAAGGAGAAAAAGCGCAGGAAACACAGCATACAACAGCTACGCTCTGTAGAAAACAATTAGATTTTTCAGTGCATATTAGTTATCTACTATGTGTCCTGAGCTGGAATGGCTGCCCCCATGGTTACACAGTAGCTTGCTTATATAAACTATAGTAGTGTTTCTGAAGCAAACATCCCAGTTTTACTAGTGCAGGATAACAAAAAATCTACAAGGACCCCAAACTACAAGCTTCAAAGAAAAGACAATACAGATAAAGAGGAAGGTTCCTGGGGCAGTAGATGACAATTATACGACTCTGAGACTATTTGCAACTGAATTTCCTGTGTGTGTGGTTTTAGAAATATCTGTCTACAACAACTACAAACCGAATCCATGCCTGGCTAGATTTTGTTGCATATATTTTATATATGTCATAGTCTTTATATGTCATAGTCAAAAGAAAAATCAACTAGATTCTAAAAAGGAAGTGCACAAGAAGAAACTACAGGGTAAAGAAACTTGATTTGGGTTATCATTGAAATACAGTAATTGCTTGCACCAGTATGCCCTACATTTACATCACATTGTTTGCTTGTAAAGTTTCACTTAACACTATTAGACCCCTGGGTTGTATGTTCTCCCAGAACTGAGGCAGTTTACTACTGGTTTCAAAGTTATGGATTACAGAATTATACGCTGTTTTGATGCATTCTCTGAAACACTTAAAACCTTTCTACGGTAATAGTGTTGTTTAACTACAGTTATGTCCATATTTACTGCTGAAAAGTAGCATGCCTTTATCATTTTATACCTCATATATCAATTTGTAAAAAAAATTTTTTAAAGCTATTTTACATTTTCAACCAATTTCACCTACAGACAGTTTAGTTAATAGCCAAATGTATTTATTGATTACTCAGACCTTCAAGTTAGATCACGTTTTCTACCAGTGTTTCTGACAACAAACTTGCTATGACTACATCCAGTGAGTCACTATTACTTTAAGCTTGTGTTAAACAAATTATGCATTAATTATGTGAACTATGTTATTAAGAATGACAAGTAAACGTGTACAAAATGCCCACACACCCATTTATTATGCAGGCAGGTTCTCTTTATAATATAAATAGGTATATACAGGATGCACAGCTTTTTCAGTTTTTTTGTATGATAATGCAATATTATTTAACATTAGTACAATAAGAATATGCTTATGCCAGCACTGCTTTCAGTGGCATAACTATAGAGGAAGCAGAACCCACAGTTGCGGTTACTCCACTGACTGAGTTACAGCAAAGATTTCTTAAAGTCATAAAGTCCCAAGGAAAAGGAATTTCCTGTATAGAGATCAGCGCCTAAGGCAATGGAAATTTTAGAAACCAATATAGTGCAGTATGTTTACGTAATTACCCAGTGCTCCAAAAAATGGATTTCTACAGGAGTGTTTCCCCTTCCTTTTGTGTTATAGGGGCCCCTTTTTTCTATTATAATTTTCCTTTGCATCCTACGCAGCAGCACAGCATGGGATTCATTCTCCCCTTTAAAGATAGGACAGTTAGTCACACCCCCAAAACAATCAAGCATCCCATAAAAGCCCCTCCTTTACCCCACCTCCGCTATTGTTTTTTCTGTCCTACAGGACAGATAGGATGGTTAGTAGGCAGAGAAAAATTCTAAATACCTCCAGGAGAACCGGGTTATGTACAGCAAGTATCCAATTATTTGATAAGGGATCAGAGGATCCGTTGTAATCAGCCTGAAATAGGCATTGGAAAAGCAGAACGAGTCTTCTGAGGTAAGATTTCAAATCTGTTTTGCCGGCAGGAGAGATCCGGCATGGCTGCGGCGCTTCCAGGTAGACGCGTGGGAGGTCACGTGGCTTATGACGCAAGGACGCGGAAGTGCATCTTTGCGCATGCGCAAGATTGGATTGGCGCGCAATGGCGTAAAGACACAGCGTTTTCGCGCCTAAACAAATCAAATGGCCTATTTAAGGCATTTTGGCTAAAAGGCTATGGCTCCTGGTTGTATATGGATAAGCTGTACAAGTGAGAAATTTTTTTCTACCTGAAGATTCTGGGAGCCATGTTAACCCTTTAAATGCCACAGATCGTAGAATCTACGTTCTGTGGCAAAGGTACTTGAAATGCCACAGAACGTAGATTCTACGTTCTGCAGCACTTCCGGGTTCAGGAGCGGAGGAGCGGCTGTTAGAGCCGCTCGCTCCGTTCCTGCTCGATCCCCTGCCCCTAGGCAACGAGCAGAGCAGGGGATCGAGTGGCCCCTGGGGCGCGATCGCCCAGGGGCCCAAAAACAGCAGCAGGCACGTGTTACTTACGTGTCCTGCTGCTGCAGCCTGCACCGGATCGACGATCTCCGCCCCCACAGCACACAGACAGGAACCACGAGACAGATGTCTTCCAGGGAGTCTTCCTGATCGCCTGCAACAGTCTCCAGCGATTTTTTCAGGTTAATGCAACAATTACACACACAAACACACCAACACACACTTATTACAGTAATACACACTTAGATTCACACTTACACACACTTACACATACATTTTTGGGGATTGGGGGGGTCACTTACACTCACTGCACTTACACACATGTGCACACGCACACACGCGCACATAACATGTAATTTACCATTTGTACACACGCACATACATGGCATTGTGGCTTTTTTTTTTTTTTCTTATCGCATCGTCTCTTTTTTTGGCTGAAAAAAATGTTTTATTGCCATTACGAATAGCGTATTCGCTAACCGTACTGTGCAATATCTTTTTTATGTTATTTCGGTGATTATATTGCAATTTTGGGTATTTTGGTGCATTTTTAGCCATTTTATTGAATTTTTAGCCATTTTATTGCATTTTCAGCTCTGCGTATGTTGTATTCACTTGTTTCTAGCCGTATAACCTGTTTGGCCCAGCTAAAATATTCAAACTGTGATTCTGACGGCCGATAACACTAGTCTGGAAAAAAAACATTGATTTTTGTGGTTTTATTGGATTTTTTTGCATTTCACTCTTTACTGCCTTATTTTGTTTTGCCTTGTAAATTTTATCTACTTTATATCCATTTGGGGGTCTCTGTGCGCCACATAGTTTGGTATATCTATGCATATTGGGCATCAAAGTGTTCAGTAGACCCCTGGCGTTCATATTTAGGATGTTTTATGCTGATACGTTACGAAATGTGGGGCATATAATGGGGTAAAATTCAAGCTTTGTGATGATTTTCAGAAATTTGATAAAAACCGTTATGTTCAGCATTGCTTTGCAGTTTGGCAGTTTGCAGTAGAAACACTTATTTACCCATATTGGATTCGTCAGAATGTGTACTTTCTGAAAATATATGGTTTTCTGGGGTCTCTGTACTGTTAGGGGGGGTCTAATGTCGCATAATACACACACCAGGTGCTCATATTGCAGCAGCCAGCGCGTCAGCCGTGAAAATGTATATACACTATTGTCATTTGGGGGTCTCTGTGCGCCACATAGTTTGGTATATCTATGCATATTGGGCATCAAAGTGTTCAGTAGACCCCTGGCGTTCATATTTAGGATGTTTTATGCTGATACGTTACGAAATGTCGGGCATATAATGGGGTAAAATTCAAGCTTTGTGACGATTTTCAGAAATTTGATAAAAACCGTTATGTTCAGCATTGCTTTGCAGTTTGGCAGTTTGCAGTAGAAGCACTTATTTACCCATATTGGATTCGTCAGAATGTGTACTTTCTGAAAATATATGGTTTTCTGGGGTCTCTGTACTGTTAGGGGGGTCTAATGTCGCATAATACACACACCAGGTGCTCATATTGCAGCAGCCAGCGCGTCAGCCGTGAAAATGTATATACACTATTGTCATTTGGGGGTCTCTGTGTGCCACATAGTTTGGTATATCTATGCATATTGGGCATCAAAGTGTTAAGTAGACCCCTGGCGTTCATATTTAGGATGTTTTATGCTGATACGTTACGAAATGTGGGGCATATAATGCGGTAAAATTCAAGCTTTGTGACGATTTTCAGAAATTTGATAAAAACCGTTATGTTCAGCATTGCTTTGCAGTTTGGCAGTTTGCAGTAGAAACACTTATTTACCCATATTGGATTCGTCAGAATGTGTACTTTCTGAAAATATATGGTTTTCTGGGGTCTCTGTACTGTTAGGGGGGTCTAATGTCGCATAATACACACTCCAGGTGCTCATATTGCAGCAGCCAGAGCGTCAGCCGTGAAAATGTATATACACTATTGTCATTTGGGGGTCTCTGTGCGCCACATAGTTTGGTATATCTATGCATATTGGGCATCAAAGTGTTCAGTAGACCCCTGGCGTTCACATTTAGGATGTTTTATGCTGATAAGTTATGAAATGTGGGGCATATAATGGGGTAAAATTCAAGCTTTGTGACGATTTTCAGAAATTTGATAAAAACCGTTATGTTCAGCATTGCTTTGCTGTTTGGCAGTTTGCAGTAGAAACACTTATTTACCCATATTGGATTCGTCAGAATGTGTACTTTCTGAAAATATATGGTTTTCTGGGGTCTTTGTACTGTTAGGGGGGTCTAATGTCGCATAATACACACACCAGTTGCTCATATTGCAGCAGCCAGCGCGTCAGCCATGAAAATGTATATACACTATTGTCATTTGGGGGTCTCTGTGCGCCACATAGTTTGGTATATCTATGCATACTGGGCATCAAAGTGTTCAGTAGACCCCTGGCGTTCATATTTAGGATGTTTTATGCTGATACGTTACGAAATGTGTGGCATATAATGGGGTAGAATTCAAGCTTTGTGACGATTTTCAGAAATTTGATAAAAACCGTTATGTTCAGCATTGCTTTGCAGTTTGGCAGTTTGCAGTAGAAACACTTATTTACCCATATTGGATTCGTCAGAATGTGTACTTTCTGAAAATATATGGTTTTCTGGGGTCTCTGTACTGTTAGGGGGGTCTAATGTCGCATAATACACACTCCAGGTGCTCATATTGCAGCAGCCAGAGCGTCAGCCGTGAAAATGTCTATACATATTGTCATTTGGGGGTCTCTGTGCGCCACATAGTTTGGTATATCTATGCACATTGGGCATCAAACTGTTTAGTAGACCCATATGTTTATATTTAGGATGCTTTATGCTGGTAATGATACATGGACAATACGATGCTGGAAAGTTGAAGCTTTGAGGCAATTTCCAGATATTTCACCAAAACCGCCAAATTTGGCAAAGCCTTGCGACTCAGTAGTTTGGAGCAATAAGGCATGGGTACCCATTTTAGATTCGGTAGAATGCGTACTTTCCAAAAATGTATGGGTTTGGGGGGTAAACATATATTTCTGTGTTTTTACCCCACAAAAATGCAGTCAATGTGTTGATTTTTCATTAGCTGAAGTTACCCACAGGACTGTTTGTATGCGCTAACTTCATTTTGGGGCCTCTAAATGCCAGATACTTTGGTAAACCTATGAACAATGGCCACCAAACTGTCCGGAGGAACCCTCGCAATCATATTTAGGGTGCTTTTTCTTAGTACGTAATGACACATGGGTGATATGGTGCTGGGAAGTTGAAGCTTTGAGGCAATTTTCAGATATTTCACCAAAACCGACAACTTTGGGAAAGCCTTGCGACTCAGTAGTTTGGAGCAGAAAGGCATGGGTACCCATTTTAGATTCAGTAGAATGTGTACTTTCCAAAAATATATGGGTTTGGGGGGTAAACATATATTTCTGTGTTTTTACCCCACAAAAATGCAGTCAATGTGTTGATTTTTCATTAGCTGAAGTTACCCACGGGACTGTTTGTATGCGCTAACTTCATTTTGGGGCCTCTAAATGCCAGTTACTTAGGTAAACCTATGAACAATGGCCACCAAACTGTTCGGAGGAACCCTGGCAATCATATTTAGGGTGCTTTTTCTTAGTACGTAATGACACATGGGTGATATGGTGCTGGGAAGTTGAAGCTTTGAGGCAATTTTCAGATATTTCACCAAAACCGACAACTTTGGGAAAGCCTTGCGACTCAGTAGTTTGGAGCAATAAGGCATGGGTACCCATTTTAGATTCGGTAGAATGTGTACTTTCCAAAAATGTATGGGTTTGGGGGGTAAACATATATTTCTGTGTTTTTACCCCACAAAAATGCAGTCAATGTGTTGATTTTTCATTAGCTGAAGTTACCCACGGGACTGTTTGTATGCGCTAACTTCATTTTGGGGCCTCTAAATGCCAGATACTTTGGTAAACCTATGAACAATGGCCACCAAACTGTTCGGAGGAACCCTGGCAATCATATTTAGGGTGCTTTTTCTTAGTACGTAATGACACATGGGTGATATGGTGCTGGGAAGTTGAAGCTTTGAGGCAATTTTCAGATATTTCACCAAAACCGACAACTTTGGGAAAGCCTTGCGACTCAGTAGTTTGGAGCAATAAGGCATGGGTACCCATTTTAGATTCGGTAGAATGTGTACTTTCCAAAAATGTATGGGTTTGGGGGGTAAACATATATTTCTGTGTTTTTACCCCACAAAAATTTAGTCAATGTGTTGATTTTTCATTAGCTGAAGTTACCCACGGGACTGTTTGTATGCGCTAACTTCATTTTGGGGCCTCTAAATGCCAGATACTTTGGTAAACCTATGAACAATGGCCACCAAACTGTTCGGAGGAACCCTGGCAATCATATTTAGGGTGCTTTTTCTTGGTGCATAACGATACATGGGTGATATGGTGCTGAGAAGTTGAAGCTTTGAGGCAATTTTCAGATATTTCACCAAAACCGACAATTGTGGGAAAGCCTTGCGACTCAGTAGTTTGGAGCAGAAAGGCATGGGTACCCATTTTAGATTCGGTAGAATGTGTACTTTCCAAAAATATATGGGTTTTGGGGGGTAAACATATATTTCTGAGTTTTTACCCCACAAAAATGCAGTCAATGTGTTGATCTTTCATTAGCTGAAGTTACCCACGGGACTGTTTGTATGCGCTAACTTCATTTTGGGGCCTCTAAATGCCAGATACTTTGGTAAACCTATGAACAATGACAACCAAAATGTTCAGAGGAACCCTGGCAATCATATTTAGGGTGCTTTTTCTTAGTACGTAATGATACATGGGTGATATGGTGCTGGGAAGTTGAAGGTTTGAGGAAATTTTCAGATATTTCACCAAAACCGACAATTTTGGGAAAGCCTTGCGACTCAGTAGTTTGGAGCAGAAAGGCATGGGTACCCATTTTAGATTCAGTAGAATGTGTACTTTCCAAAAATATATGGGTTTGGGGGTAAACATATATTTCTGAGTTTTTACCCCACAAAAAATGCAGTCAATGTGTTGATTTCTCAGTAGCTGAAGTAAAGTCCTGAACAATTTGGATGTGCTAACTACATATTGGTGTCTCTAAATGCCAGATACTTTGGTAAACCTATGCATAATGGGTATCAAATTGTTCAGTGGACCCCTGGCAATCATAGTTCAGGTGCTTTTTCTTGGTACCTAATATAGTTTGGGATATGCGGAGCAGCAAAATAAAACCTTTGAAATGATTTTTCAGAATTTTGAATTTTTTGTTGAAAAACCGCTATGTTCAGACAAGCTTTTATGTTTGGTAGTTGGGAGTAGAGAGACATAGTTACCCATTTTGTAATCGGCAGAATGTGTACTTTTCAAAAATGTATGGTTTTCTGGGGTAAACCTACGGTTTCAGGATTTTTTGCCTTGGAATCTAAAGCATGCCGTTTTCTGCCTTAGTGCTTTCAAAATTTGGTAATATACTGCCGGGAGTTTTTGCTGTACAGAAATCCTAAATCTCCCTAAAACTATACATATCTGGTATTGGCACATTCGAGAGACATAAGGCTTTCCAAATCAGTTGGATTTTCATCCGTAAAATGAAATATTTTTCTGGTATAAATTGATATACGATGAAAAATGGTAATTTTTCATTTTTTTTTGGTATTTAGCACTATAAATTTTTTTGCACAGGTGTAAAAACATGAAAACTCAGGCAGATTTAGAAAGCTCAGTTTCTACCGAAAAAAACAATGTATAGTTTTCCTAGGTAAACTATAGGTTTCCCCTCAGAAAATGCCCCTAAAGTGAGAGAGCACAAAATGTTTCAAAAACGGCTGGCATTTCGCGTAACCAAAATGTGAAATTCTGCTGGCACTTAAAGGGTTAATCAAGCATTGCTGTATCATAAATCACAAAATTGTTTCTAAAATCCTAATGTCTCAATTGTACCCTAACCTTTAGTTTGTAAACTCTAATTTGTAACCCTAATTTATTCACCATTTATTCCCCGTTTGTTATAACCAAGGTAAAGCACTGCGTATCTTGTCGGCGCTATATAAAGAAATGCCGATAATAATAATTTGCAGTTGGTTTTTATTATTTGAGGTTTTTGAGTCATTTCGCATTTTATTCAGCCGCTCTCCAGTTTGCCATTTCTACAATCTGGATGCTAGGGTGCAAGTTACCCTAGCAACCACATACTGATTTAAATAACAGACTGGAATATGAATAAGAGAGGCATGAATAGAAAGACGAGTAATAAAAAGTAGCAAAAACAATACGTGTGTAACATTACAGACAATTTGTTTTTAGATGGCGGTCAGTGAACCTCATTTGAAAGTTGAAAAGGGCAATTTAAAAGCTATAAAAAAATGAAGACCAATGGAAAACCTTTTTTAGAATAAGCCATTCAATTACATACTAAAATGTAACTTAAAGGTGAAGCATCCCTTTAATGCATAAATGACGAGTGAAATACACCACCTGATATACTGAACAGCAGTGTATGAATGATAGATGATTTATGTTGTTTTACTATACTGTTTGACTATAAGGGGCAGATTTATCAAGGGTCGAATTTCGAAGTGCAAAATACTTTGCATCGAATTGAATACTATTAAATTCGAAGTCGAATTAGGATTCATTGCAACTTATTATTATTATTATTATTAACATGTATTTATATAGCGCCAACATATTGCGCAGCACTGTAAAGTAAATGTGATTATACAACTACATCACACGAATTACATATATAGAATATATGGAGTAACAAACGTCACAATCAATACAGGTACAAAAAGGTGAGGAAGGCCCTATGCATATGCATACAGTCTAAAGGGGAGGGAGTAATACACAAGGTGTGGGAGTGGGCAAGATCGAAGTAAGTGGGTGAGAAATGTGGTATTGTATGTGGTGTTGCGTTTGGTAGTTAAGCGGAGTGAGGGTAGGCTTCTCGAAAGAAGTGCGTTTTCAGAGATTTTTTGAAAGTAGAAAGGTTGGGAGAAAGTCGGACAGACCGTGGGAGAGCGTTCCAGAGGAGGGGTGCAGCCCTTGCAAAGTCTTGAATGCGAGCATGTGAGGAGGTAATGAGAGAAGAGTTGAGTAGGAGGTCAGTAGAGGAGCGTAGTAAGCGAGTGGGTGAGTATATAGAGATGAGTTCAGAGATGTAGGGTGGAGCAGAGTTGTGAAGTGCTTTGAAAGTCAGTGTCATTAATTTGAATTTGATTCTGAAAGGTAACGGAAGCCAGTGCAGGGATTGACAGAATGGCGAGGCAGAGGAGGAGCGGTTGCTGAGGTGTATGAGCCTCGCAGCAGTGTTCATTATGGACTGGAGAGGTGACAGTCTCTGGAGGGGGAGGCCAATTAAAAGCGAGTTACAGTAGTCTAGACGCGATATGATGAGAGAGTGAATAAGAATTTTGGCAGCGTCTTGGGTGATAAATGATCGTATTTTGGATATGTTCTTTAGGTGGAAGTGACATGATTTGATAAGTGACTGGATATGAGGAGTGAATGACAGGGCAGAATCTAGGATAACCCCAAGGCACCGGGCTTGGGGAGAGGGGGTGATAGTGGAATTGTTAACTATGATGGATACTTCGGGGATGCTACTGGTGTTATTTGGAGGAAAGAGAACCATTTCAGTTTTGGAGAGGTTTAATTTAAGGTAGCGTTGCGACATCCGGGTAGAGATAGCGGATAGGCAGGAGGAGACGCGAGTTAGGAGTTCTGGGTTGAGATCAGGAGATGAGAGATAGATCTGAGTATCGTCAGCATAGAGGTGGTAGTGGAAACCGTACGAATTTATTAATTTGCCAAGGGAGGAAGTGTAGAGGGAGAATAGTAATGGTCCTAGGACAGAGCCTTGAGGAACTCCAACAGAAAGAGGTAGGGGAGAAGATGATACTCCATTGTAGGAGACACTGAAGGAACGATTGGTGATGTAAGAAGAGAACCAGGACAGGGCTGTGTCACGAAGGCCAAGCGACTGGAGGGACTGGAGGAGGAGAGGGTGATCTACAGTGTCAAATGCGGCTGAGAGGTCAAGCAGTATTAGTAGTGAGAAATGATTGTTGGCTTTTGCGGTTAAAAGGTCATTAGTTAGTCGAGTCAGGGCAGTTTCCGTGGAGTGTTGTGGCTTAAAACCAGATTGTAGGGGGTCTAGCAGGTTGTTGTCAGAGAGGAATGAGGTAAGTCGGTTGTAGACTAGGCGCTCAAGTAGTTTAGAGATGAAAGGTAGCAGAGAGATAGGTCGGAGGTTGTCAAGATTGGAGGGATCAAGAGAGGGTTTTTTCAGAATGGGGGTGACAAGAGCATGTTTTAGTTGAGAAGGAAACAGTCCAGTTGAGAGCGAAAGATTAAATAGGTGAGTTAAGGCTTTGATTAGACTAGCATTGGTATTGCGGAGAAGTTTTGAGGGAATTGGATCAAGCGGGCAGGTGGTAAGGTGAGAAGAGGCCAGAAGCTTTGAGACTTCCTCATCAGTGACAGGGGTGAAGGAGCACAGGAGAGACTGGGGAGTGTGAAGGGAGGGTGGTGGAAGTCTAGGGGGGTTGAGTAGTGTAATGTCCCTTCTAATAGTGTCAATTTTGTTTTTGAAGTGCTCAGCAATATCTTGAGCAGAGACAGATGTGCATGGAGGGGGTGGAGAAGGGGAAAGGAGAGTGTTAAAGGTGGAGAAAAGTTGTGCTGGTTTTTTAGAAAGGGAGTTAATGAGTGAAGTAAAGTATGTTTGTTTGGCTTGGAAGAGGCTGGTGTTAAAGGAGCGCAGGGCAGATTTGTAGCTCCAAAAGTCTGATTCTGAACAGGATTTGCGCCAGCGACGCTCAAGTGCACGTGAGTGTCTTTGGAGCGCTTTTGTATGAGCAGTATGCCAAGGTTGAAGTGGTTTGGGTCTAGAACGTTTCGTTTTTATAGGAGCAAGCTCATTTAGGGCAGTGGTGAGAGTACTATAGTAGACAGAGGTAGCCACATTAGGACAAGAGATGGCTGAGATATTAGAGTGAAGAGAGTCAAAGGAAGAAGAGAGATGTGACACGTCTACAGCTTGCAGGTCACGGTAAGTACGTGTTTGGGGAATAGCAGGGGGTGAGGAGGGAGTTAGTGAGAGTTGAAATGTGAGCATATTGTGATCAGAGAGGGGAAATGGTGAGTTAGTAAAACTGGTGGTTGAACAGAGTCTGGTAAATATGAGATCCAGAGTGTTACCACTGGAGTGAGAGGGGGAGTCTGAGCACAAAGATAAGCCTAGGGAGGAGGTTAGTGAAAGAAGTTTAGAGACAGAAGAGTTGTTAATGTTGTTAACAGGTATATTAAAGTCACCTACTATCGTATTCCAATTGTACGATCGTACTTTGAATCGTATGATTTTCCTTTGAATACAAAAAACTTAGAAATATGCTCTGGAAGGTCCCTATAGGCTAACATAGCACTTTGGCAGGTTTAAGTTGGCGAAGTATTGAAGTCTAAGTTTTTTTAAAGAGACAGTACTTTGATTATCGAATGGTCAAACGATTTTACTTCGAATCAAAGGTCGAAGTCGTAGTTGCCTATTCGATCGTAGAAGTATCCAAAAATTACTTTGAATTTTTTAAATTCTAAAGTTCCCTCGAATTCACTTCGACCCTTGATAAATCTGCCCCTATGCGAAACATAGGCACGTAGCACTCTGATTAATAAGCATGCGCCCATCTTGTCCTGCAAATGTAATTTAATCGCCTACGCATAATCATAAAATGATTTGGCAGCATCTCTGCTTATGCCTTTCAATCGAAAATTCTGTCTATTAATAATCTGCTGTTAGCAGCTAAGTGTCGCTGTAATTGTTGTGCAAGGAGTAGAGGCGGCGCAAACTGTGTCACCGGAAGCCGGACGTGGGTAAGGGAAAGAGAAAACTGAGCTAGGCGCTCTAGCTGTGAAGTCTCTAGTGCTTTGGTGGAGTAATGTGTAGGTGAGAGGAACTATATTATATAGAGCGGGAGCTGGGTTGAGTGACAGCGCGGAAACACCCCCACAACGAGGAGAGGAAAGGCAACAAACAGTCAGTGGGTATTGAGGAACGAGCCGATACTCAATGAGAAGTTAGCCCGGCCAGCTGACACTAAGTCTGGAAGCAGCCACATAGTTGGTGTCAGAGAGACTGGATGAGCGCGGGGTTAACTGGGACTGAGGCACCTTTTGCAACCACATTGAAGGAGAACAGAGACAGCCGGGGAGTCGCACTGTCTTGTGCCTATGCTTCATTCCTGACTTCGTCCCTTGCTGCTTCACACAACATGGCCCGTGTCCGGCCCGTCAGCCTCCTGTGCTGCTCCTGCTGCTCCTCACACGGACACAACAACTACAGCCAGGACAGCAGCAGCCGCCGCATTCCTTGCAATGGCATCTACAGCTTGCTCATCGCCCTGCTCACCCTGCACCCTGCCCGCACCCACACCGAGGGTAAGCTCTCAAGCCTCCCGCACACCTATCTGCTCTCATACAGTTCTCTTCATTTCCACTACACTCACGCCGAGCGCTTCCTGTCTCCTGCCTGGTTTAACAGGAGGAAATCGGATACTACTGTAATTGTACTACAGCTATGGCACCTGTTATCCACAATGCTCTGCACCTGGGGTTTTCCGGGTAATGGATCTTTCTGTAATTTGGATCTCCATATCTTACATCTACTAGAAAATCATATAAACATTAAATAAACCCTATAAGCTGGTTCTGCATTTTATAAAGATCCATTGTCTAAAGGTGGCCATACACGGAGAGATTCGCTCGTTTGGAGATGTCGCCAAAGCAGCGGATCTCTCCCCGATAGGCCCACCTTGAGGTGGGCAATATCGGGCCGATCTGATTGTGGGCCCTATTGTCTAAAGGTGGCCATACACGGAGAGATTCGCTAGTTTGGAGATGTCGCCAAAGCAGCGGATCTCTCCCTGATATGCCCACCTTGAGGTGGGCAATATCGGGCTGATCCGATTGTGGGCCCTAGTGCCCAACAATCGGATCCTAACAAATGGTAACGGGTGGTCGGATCGCGGGACCACATCAACGAACAGATGCGTCCGCAATCCGACCGGATTTTTAGTCCCATCCAATCGAGATATGGCTGACTTTCGGCCAGATCTCGATCGGGGGGCCCCATACACAGGCCAATAAGCTGCCGGCCTCTTTTATCTGCCCGTGTATGGCCACCTTTAGTTGGGATTAAGTACAAGGAAGTGTTTTATTATTAAGGAGACCAAGGAAATAGTTTTGAAAAATTTGGATTATTTGATTATAATGGAGTCTGTGGGAGATGGCCTTTTCTGTAATTCAGAGCTTTCTGGTTAACGGGTTTCCAGGATAACGGATCCCATACCTGTACTGTAGCGATGTTTTTAAAAAGGAAGCAATAGCGGTCATGGTTAATATATGTAAAAAGCAACATACTAATCTTACAGCAATAAGAAATCTATTCAGTTTGTGTGTGTGTCTGTAGAGACTGGAACACAGTTTCTGGACAGGAAGTACAACAAGCTTAACCACCATCTGGTCCTCAAAATTGAATCTCATCTGGTGACAGTTTATGAAGGGATTTGTCACATTTGCATAGTGTGAAAGATATTGGTCTGAGTAGTTTGACACATCAACAACATGCTTGTCCTGGCTATAGGGGGTGAGAAATGATGAGCAATTGTAAAAAAAATAAAAGATTCCCCATCCCCAAAACAATTGTTGGTCATCAAAAGGAATGCTATACCCCTTCAAATAGAACATACAAGAGCCCCTAGGTATATTTGATGACAGCAATCAGAACACTGCAGGTGGATTTTACCGCCTCCAAAAACAAGCCTTTTTTGGAAAGTAGTTTATTAATGTTGAATATTGGCTCCTCCACAAAAGATTCATCCAATCACTGCACTGAAAGGAAAGGAAATGTAACCTTACAACTGCATTTCATTAATTTAACAGGGTGGTTCCTATTTAAATGTAATTTTAGTATGATGTAGACACAGTGAAAAGTGGAGTTTGCAGTTGGTCTTCATTTTTTATTTATTTAAATAAATGGAATTTCAGCAGCTATCTGGTTTCTAGGGGCCAGTTTATCCTAGCAACTAAGCAAACAAATTTATCAAAACAAGTGTTCTGGTTTTCATGTAAAATACATGATTTACTAATATTTCTGAACCTAAATTTTGGATTACTAAGTTCACTATTGTACAAAAGGACAACAGGATACAGTATTTGGTGTATCATTCATACAATTCTTTTGTGTACTTCTCACAATTGCAAATAACTGAGTTATGGGCCTTCCTCCTAGTGCCTGTGAAATGTTTTATAGCCCATATTTGACTAAGCAAGATAAAAGAATTCATCCACAAATTAGTCTTCAAAAAAAAGAGTGTCTTGTCAGAGGTCTTTGAAGCATTCCATTGAGAATATCTATTTATGATAAATATACTACCTCTTCATATCTTTTGTGATTCATTTGCTTATATACACGGTTGTTGGGAACCAAGGTTTTTACACCATTTGGACTAAAGTGTGAAGGATGGAGCGTTTTTTTTAAATGGATAGATTGATCACTCTTAGAAGTTCTCTTCAACTCAATATTTGATAAAGCATGGCATACACAACTTTTCAGGTCAAATTGAGAAAGCATTTGCTGACCCAGAATGTTTATTTATAAATTACTAACAGTTCCAGGACCAATAAAAGCAATATTGCATAGTACAGTTAGGAAACCTGTTCTCAAGAATCCAGAATTCTTGAGACCTGGTGTTTTTCTGGATAAGGAATCTTTCCGTAATTTCCATAACTTAAGTCTACAAAAAAACAAAATTAATTTAAACATTAAATAAACCCAATAGGCTTGTGTTTCTTCCATTAATTAATTAATTAATTAATTAATTAATTAATTAATTAAATTCCATTAATTAAATCTTAGTTGGGATCTTTCTTTAATTTGGATCAAGAGGCTTGAGAAAGGGTCCTGCGAGGCCCGAAACGTTGCCACATGTCTGCTCATATTTGAGCCAATAAAGTTCACTTTTGAATTTTACACAAATTGCAGTGTGCTGCAGTATATTGGATTTCTGACCCGTGGCAGGTTGGATCGAATACTGCAAGTACCTGATCCGAAATGATACATTGCCTGAGGTAGAGCACTCCATCTTTGTGTGGAATCTTTAATTTGGATGGTCATACCTTAAGTCTACTAGAAAATCATGTAAACATTAAACAAACCCAGTAGGCTGGTTTTGCTTCCAATAAGGATTAATTATATCTTAGTTGGGATCAAATACAAGCTTTTAAATTATTTATACAGAAAAAATCATGTTTAAAAATTTGGATTATTTGGATAAAATGGCATCTATGGGAGATGGCCATTCCGTAATTTGGAGCATTCCGGATAACTGGTTTCCGAATAACTGATCTCATACCTGTACAGAGAAAAGGGAAATCATTTTTAAAAATTGCAATTATTTAATTAAAATGAAATCTATGGGAGATGGCCATCCCATAATTTGGATCTTTCTAGTTAACAGGTTTCCGGATCCCATACCTGTATCTGTAATCACTTAAGCTATTATGCTATTATTATGCTATTTTTGTGACTGTCTCAATGAGGCCAATGTTTCTCTGGAGTCTATGTACAAGGTAAAGCAACTGTATGTGTGTAATAAAAGAATTCACAAAAAAAAATTGCTCTGTCTGACTTTACTAATGCTATTTTCATGTGTTCCACATCTGTGCATTTCATGGGTCAGGGTCTCCTTTGTAACAGGTTTGCTTTAACTGACCAGGCCAGCTTTGTGGTTGGAGCATTTGTGCAATTCCATTTTATTTTCCCTGTCCCCGTTAGTAGACTTTTTTGCAGATGTAAAATTTTAACTTCTATGCAGTAGATGTTTCTTATCCTTAGCCCTCATATTACTAAAAGAAAAATGTTATTCTTGATATCCGTATTCTTCTGTTCTCCTAATTATTGCTGTTAATCTTCCCCCTCGGCTTGTATGGTTAATTTTCCCAAGGCCTTATGGAGTAACAACAGCATTTAGTTTTGCTACTTTAAATAGCTGAGGTTCAAGTGTGATTCTGTGCAAATGTAGATTTTCTCCATGCTTGTGTGGGTTTCCTTTTGATAGATTTATTGGCTCCTGATCAACCATAATGTGTGTGAATGAGGACGATGTATGTATTCTGTAAATAGCTGGTGCATATTTATGTGCATAAAATAGGGTTAGAAAAATCTTATGGTTTTACGAAGGTGTAAATCTTATGAATACTTTCTTTTACAGTGTTGATACTAACAGGATCATTGCATGCTGATACCCTTAGACTTAAGACTTAAAGCAACAGTAACACCAAAAAATTAAAGTGTTTTAAAGTGTGTTAAATATCAGGTAGTGTTGCCCTGCACTGGTAAAACTGTTCTGTTTGCTTCAGAAACACTACTATAGTTCATATAAACAAGGTGCTGTGTTTTAATGGCAGAAATTGCAAAAGGGCTATAAGGCACAGGTTACATTATGGATAACAGATAACAGCATACGTTCTACAGAGCTTATCTGTTATCTGCTGTGTAAGCTGAACATTTTCTCCTATGAATGGCAGCCCCTATTGCTACTAGGGATGCACCTAATCCACTATTTTGGATTCGGCTGAACCCCCTAATCCTTTGTGAAAGATTCGGCCGAATACTGAACCGAATCCTAATTTGCATATGCAAAGGGTAGGAAGGGGAAAACATTTTTACTTCCTTGTTTTGTGATAAAAAGTCACACGATTTCCCTCTCTGCCCCTTTTTTGCATATGCAAATTAGGATTCCGGTTCGGTTCAGATGGGCAGAAGGATTCGGCCGAATCCTGTTGGAAAAGGCAGATTCCTGGCCGAATCCCCAACCGAATCCTGGATTCAGTGCGTCCCTAATTGCTACACAGCAGCTTTTTATATAAACAATATAAGTGTTTCTGAAGCAAACACAGCAAGTTTACAAGTGCAGGGCAACACTGCATTATATATTTATCACTTTAAAACACTTTCATTTTTTTAAGTATCTGTTCCTTTAACTATGTACAAGAAAGCATGGCTGTATGTAACTCCAGGCAAAAACTTCTGGGTGCACATGCATGTGGTGTTTCTCATGCATGGAGAATAAGCTGTCTAAAGCTGCAGTTGTGGCTGTAAAGAATTTTGGGGCTAATGAATACCCAAAATACATTAATGAAGCTGCTCTGATGTGTGCCGTATTTATATTATATAAGTATTGCGTGCCAGTGTAAAATAGGCAAGTGCAGTGACTAAATACAGGAAGAAAGACTTGTAGCTGCAGATTTAGCATACCACCGGCTTTTTTTTTTACAAAGCATTCAAAAGTTAAAAAAAGTAAACTTCTTGGGCAGTGCAGGTAATGTCATTTAGTTGCCATATTTTTGATGGGATGTATAAATGTATAAAAAAACACAGGTAAAAGTTGTCTTAAAGTCCCAAATTATAAGCTCAACTCCTCTCTAAACTGCTGCTTTCTAAATTACTTTCAACGTTCCCCTGGGAGGCTGAGGTTTACTAAGTACAGCTGACCAATCTAATGTGTCATGCATAGATATCTTTGAAGTTATTGGAACAGGACTGCCATGGAAAGATTCCTGTTGTGGTTTTACAGTGGCTAGTTTTGTTCATAAATTATAAACAGTAATATACTTGTCTAACTTACTCACATTAGATCTTTTAGCACTTTTTTAGGCAGAATCTGCTAAAAAAAATAACTTTTAATCTCCATTCTGAAGCTATTCCTTGCAGTGATGTTAAAACCACAATACACTAGTTTTTATGGATCGACTTTAATTTGCAATAATAGACTGGCAAGAGTTAATATCGCATCAACTGGAAAAAGTTAATGGGCAGTTATTCCAAACAACTTTCCAGAATACATTAAATAAAAATCAGAACATTGCTGTTGGCAGCAGTAACATTTTTTTGTCTGCATTGCTGGTTATGACTCCTGAAACAGAATAGCAGAAGCCAGTTTATGTATAGACCTGGTGAAGAACTTCTGTTAAATTGTTTCAAGAGTCACCTAGCAGTAAGACAACAACAGAAAGAGATAAATACACTGCTTTCAATTGCAACTACAGTTGCACATACTTTAAAATGTCTAATAGTTTCATAGTATATTCGAAACTTGCTAAACATAACATTTACTTTCGCAATGCAAAAAAACTGCTTTAGTTATTCATCCCCTGTGAGCAGTGTAGAAAGGCAGGTGCCTTTAAACACAGGGAGCAATGTGAATATGAATTCCTGCAGTAACATTTTTACAGAGCTCTCAGTTTTTCTATTTTTTCACATTACCACTTTCTAACAAACAGAAAAGGATACTGCCAAGTCTGTGTAGAGATAGCATGCTCGGGAAAAGAGACTTCATTGAAGAATGTTGTTTGGCAAATTTCCTCTGTCCCCTGTGTGTAGTGTTATTTTATGGAACACATCTTTTTTTCTCTTATCTCAGAGGAGTCAGTGGGGCTCATTTATCAACACTGGGCAAATTTGCCCATGGGCAGTTACCTAAAGCAACCAATCAGTGAGTAGCTTTTTTTAAAGCCAGCTGCAAGTAGAACAATAAATGCAGCAATTTGTCTCCCAATGTCTTAGTCATTTTCAGATGATGGATCTGGATCATCCAGGTGTGGATTGTCGATCGTGCTGGTTGCCTAGTGGGCTACTAGTGTTATTTTACACTTTGCCACAATATTTGTGCTAGTAAGCAGCAGATCAACTGAAAAGATTATTTTAAGGCTTGGTATGCGTTGGCTGCAGAGCCACCAGAGTGCCATGTATTAAAGATTTATCATGTTTGTCATCTGTGCAGAATGTCTATATGGCTATTCAATGGTACCCTGGTAGTTGAACTATTTTTTGGTACTATAGCAAGAAACATCACCAGTGCCTATAAAGTGTCATGTAGTACATTTAACTGATTTAAACAATCTTACCTTATTATGTAGTCAAACCTGGTAATATTCTTAAACCTCCCCAAATATCTGATATGCCTTTCCCAGATCAACCAGTCGTGCCCAATCATGATAGCTAACATAACGAAAAACAAAAAATTGTGTAGACCCCAATATTCTAAGAAACTCTGAAATTATTACCAATTTAAATTTAGTGTGCGTTTTGCAATGTCGGTCCTTGTCTGGTATGTAATTGGATTACCAGTATACAACAAACTGTTTAGAGAGGGTTATCTATTTCTGGTATTTACCTTACAAGGGCAAAACAAGAAGTCACCCCAGTCTCCCTGATGCACTGATTCAGTGTTCATTCTTGCATTACCCACTTTTATTCCGAATACAGTCACTTGTTAGGTTTCAAAGCACATGAATATAGTTGGGTTTCATTTAAGTAAGTAATGTGAGAAAGGCAAATCAAAATCAAGTTCAATGTCATTATCAGTTAAAAAGTTGCAACTGGAATTTTAAGTTATGCATACGGCCTATGACTTAGCATACGGTGTTGTCTGAAATACACAAAGGTTGTTTTTCTGGTCAATTCTCAGATATTCCATTTGTTCAAGTATGACATATATATGCTTTAAAGTAATTTATAGGACACCTGTCACACTGTCAAACACGACCTCAAGAGAGTTATCCTCTTTCTGTGGCTGCTTACAGAGCACTAGAACAGGCTGCTTTTTTGAGCTCTGTAAGTAGCACAGAAAACATATATTATGTAGCTCTAAATCTGTTGCTCCACTTGCATGGTTATCTATTGCCATATCAACTGCCATAGTGAGTCTATGAATGAGAACATAGACTCATGGTCAGTCTGCAAGTGCAAAGATGTTGGCATGGCTTAGTAGTGGTTTGTTTATGATCACAGAGCTCATTTGTGAATATACTAGAGTTTGACTGAATTGCTGATTTAGGCTATTGCCATGCATTACATAATTACGCTGCATTTTTAGAAATCCCCTACACCAATGCATGAACAGATTCAACCAGGAATTTACTTTTAACTTTTCCATACAGGTATGAAACCTGTTATCCAGAATGCCTGGGACCTAGGGTTTTCCAGATAACATAGGGATAAACCATTATCTTCTTTGTCTAGGAAGTGCAAATTTGTGAAAGTGTTTGGATTCAGTTTAGCCAGGGACTAGGTTTTGTCTTAGATATGAATCCTGACAAAAAAGGCTCACATTTAGTGTATCCCTAGCAAATAACAGAAAAACGAAAAGTAAAGATCATAATGCAATTAGTGTTTGGCAGTGGTTATCATATTCTAATACTGTACTGTGCAGTATAAGTTACAATATTCAATAGAAAAAGTCTATCAAAAATAATAATAATACCGTAGTATACCTTTACACATTGTACAGTCAGGTTTTAAATTTTCATGGTTGTGCAATAGTGTGCGTGCATATATATATCTATCTATATATATATATATATATATTGATAGATAGATAGATAGATATATTGATTGATAGATAGATAGATAAAAACAAACAAAAAATAAACAGCACTCGCAGGATGTAATAAACCACCACTTTTTTGCACTAAACCAGTCCTGTGAGTGCGGTTTATTTTTTGTTTGCTTATATTGATATGTGTGTTAAAAAAGGTTTATTGATCCAATTTTTCGGTCCCACACAATGATCTTTCTCCAGGAATATATATACAGGCATAGGATACGTTATCCAGAAACCTGTTATCCAGAATGCTCCGAATTACAGAGAGGCCGTCTCCTATAGACTCCATTATAATCAAATAATCCAGATTTTTAAAAATGATTTCATTTTTCTCTGTAATAATAAAACAGTACCTAGATCGAAACTAAGATATAATTAATTCTTATTGGAGGCAAAACCAGCCTATTGGGTTTATTTCATGTTTACATGATTTTCTAGTAGACTTAAGGGGGGCAGATTTACCAAAGGTTGTGGCTGAAACCACACACAGAAAGTTGCACTTCACATTCTTAATCATCCAGTAAGGCCTTACCTCTGGCTAGTATTTCTAGCACTCATTCGAAACACCAGGATTTTTTGTGATCTGGAAGTCAGTCTTTTCATTTGCTCTTTAAACTGTTTTCTTGAATGATATTTAAATAAATAGAGAGAAAATCTGATTGAGTGGATAAAACTTTGAGGCAAACCCTTGATGTTAAATGAACCTGTGCTGATGCAGAGGACTACAAACAAAGCCATTTTTAGGTCAGACTCCACTTATGTAACAGAGGAAAATGTTTTTGGTAATCCTAGCATTTTATTTAAAGTCATGAAAATAAAAAGGGTAATTTTACTAACCCAAGTTTCCATAATATAGTCCTTCAATACAAACAAAGTTCATTCAGCGCTTAAATTGTGAAATCTTCAACTGGTGTAAAGAATCTTGATTGCAGCCGCCCGTCACTGGTCCACTCTGCTGGACTCTCCAATGCAAAACAAATCTCTGTAGGGATGGATACTATGGTGCTGTTAGTGTTTTGTTGACATCATAGTGTGTGCAAATTACATCTTGTGTATGTATGTGTGTGTGTGCGTGTGCATGCAGTGCCAAACAGAAAGATGTAATTTGCACACTAATTTATTTAGAAATGAAAGAAAACATAGATATGCCACCCTTAATACATGGAACACGTAACCAAAATAACAGTCCCTGCCACAAAAAACACTGAAAAAAGAATTGAAACGTCACTCACTTCATGTTGATAAAAACTTGAATGTATTAAAAACTATTTCTTGACCCAAACAGCACAACATTTTCAAAGGGGTTGTTCACCTTAGAGATAACTTTTAGTATGATGTAGAGAGTGATATCCTGAAACAGTTTGCAATTGGTTTTCATTTTTTATTATTTAAGGTTTTTGACTTATTTAGCTTTTTATTCAGTGGCTCTTCAATTTGCATTTTAAGCAATCTGGTAGCTAGGGTCGAAATTACCATAGCAATCATGCATTGATTTGAATAAGAGACTGGCATATGAATAGGAGAGGCCAGAATAGAAAGATGAGTAATAAAAAGTAACAATAACAATACATTTGTAGCCTTACAGAGCATTTGTTTTTTATAAAGGGTCACGTCGTTCATTTGAAAGCTGCAAAAAGTCAGCGGAAAAAGCAAATAACTATAAAAAATAAATAAAGAGAATTAGAATTCTATAACATACTAAAAGTTACCTTAAAGGTGAACCACCCCTTTCAAATACCCCAACCCATTTCTCAAGCGCATGGTTCAATATAGATCTAATAGCATACCTGCATGTGGCAAAAGTAAATGAATCCAAGGGGATTATCATATCATTTAAAGGTTAAAACAGTCTGGTTTTTTTCAGTCAATGAGTGCGACACATTGTTTTATTTATAGAACACATTTATAGAACAGGAATCTAACAAAATCTGATCACACATATAGCATATTTATGGATGCGTATCATGGCTCGAACAAAGGAGCAAAGGAGGTGTCCTCAGAAAAAGAGCTGATGCCCATAAAGCTGGGAAAAGTTACAAGTCTCTAAAGAGATCAATCAACAGACAGACAGATTGTTGTTTCCCTTCCCAGAAGTTGTCGACCATCAAAGATAACTAATTGCAAGACGTCTAATAGTCCAAGAGGTTACAAATGAACCCAGGGTAACTACTAAGTAACTGCAGGTCTGTCACAGATTAGTGAATGTTGATGTTCATGAGTCCACTATGGCAGGGTAGCAAAGAAAAAAGCCACTGCTCTCCCCCAAAAATATCACTGACCGTCTCAAGCTTGCTAAATATCATGTGGACAAACCAGAAGGATACTGGAAGAATGTTTTGAAGATGGATAAAGCCAAAATAGAACATTTTGGTTTAAATGAGCAGCATTACATTTAGAGAAAGAAGAACAGGGTAAAGGATTGTTGTTGGTCTGTACAATTGAAGGGGAATTTAATTAAGTTGTTCTTTGCCAACAACTCCACTGTGACAGTAATTCAAAATAGTAAAGGAAGGAGAACTCCATCAGAGTCTCTGCAAAACTTTTATTCCAGGTTTTGGTTACATGACATGTTTCCGGTAGATACCCTTTATCAAGTGTAGGGGTATCTACCTGAAACATGTCAAGTAACCACAACATGGAATAAAAGTTTCATAGAGATGCTGCTGGAGTTCTCCTTCCTTTACAATTTTGAATTACTAGAGAAAGAAGAACGCTGCATTCTAGCATGAGAACATTATCCCATCTGTGAAGCACAGTGATTTGAGTGTTTTGGTTTGGTACTGTTATGCTGCATCTGGGCCTGGACAGCTTTTCATCACTGATGGAACAATGAATTCTGAACTATACCAGTGATTTCTAATGAAAAATGTCGACATTTCTCAGAGAACTGGATCTCAAGAGACAGTCTTGCAGCAAGACAGTGATCCTAAACACACACGTCGTTCTATGAAAGAACGAAAAATAAAGTAAATGTTCTGAAATGGCCAAGTCAAAGTCCAGACCTTAATCCAACTGAAATGCTGTGGAAAGACCTAAAGGGAGTGGTTCATGTGAGGAAATCCACCAACATCCAAGAGCTGAAGCTGTTCTGTATGGAGGAATGGGCTAAAATTCTGCCGAAGTGCAGGTTTGATCAAGAGTTACCACCAATGTGTAGTTGCAGTTATTGCTGCACAAGGGGTGGCAGCAGATATTGAGAACAGATTTTACTTACTTTTGCCACACGCAGATATGTTATTGGATCTTTTGACCAAATATAATCATTTTTGTCTGCAGGAAAAATTACAGGATTGAATGGGGGCAAGTTGACTACATATTTCTAATAGTAATAATAGTTTTATGTTTTGAAATGTGATTGTAAAATTTCCCCTTATCTTTAGAGGTTGTGCGTTCAAATCAAAGTAGACTTTATAGGGACCCATTATTTATGTAATATATGGCTGTCCAATCCATATTGGATTTTAACTGCCAACAGCCTATGACAATGATTTCTTATTAGTAGGTACAGGAATTTGTATGCCAACAGCATCTGAATAGCCTTTATGTCCGCTTCACTCCCATCCCCCCAATCTTGTGTATATGCCAACAGGCACAGGCTCACCCTCTCCATTTGCTCATGGACACATATGGAAATCAGCCACATGTGCTTACTTACTGGCTAATACCATGCCTGTCAGTGCATTCACAAGATGGGACGGACAAGAGTAGAAACGCCAATAGAGAAAATGTGAAACACTGCCCTTATGCTGTATTATTTCTTGCCTGTCTGTAAAACGCATGTTCTTTGCAATGCTTAACTGGCGTCTTTTTTGTCAGTGTGTAATAAAGAATATTGCTTCCTGAACAGAGATGTATTTATCTTATGTGGTTATGTTTTCAGCAGTTTCCTGTTGAATTTGAGAAAAGTGTTCAATATTCAGATGTCCTGTGTTCTGTCAATATAAAAAAAATCTTTTGTCCTTTCATGCAATTTTTGTATAGTTCCACAGTTTCCATTAAAAACAAGGTATACACTGTTTATCTGATTTGACCAACAAAAGACCTCCTTTTACTTAAATAAGGCTTCCATGCATTTGCTTTTCTGAAGAAAACCCATCATCTTGTTTCACCCATATAAGTCTGTGTTTCCTTGATTCCCATTTAGTAAGAGCATAGTGCCGTGTTAATATGTTGCTGGATTGGACAGAGTTTCAGCTATGCAAGGAAGTAGCTGAGAGAACTGCAGTTAAGCTTCTTGTTATACAAAATCTACACAATGCAGGGAGAAATGTATGCTAGTCTAGGGGCTATTTAGAGTCATTTTCGGATATTTTAAAATATGGTTTCTTTATCCTTTAAGCAAAAAGCTACCCTTTCACTCTTCTGTGTCTTCTAGTTTTCTGCTAACAGGAGTAGAGGTCTGGGCATGTTTTTTAATCAGTGGGGGTGCCTAACATTCCCCCCCCCGAATGCTTTTTAAACTTTTTCAGCTTCAGCAAAGTCACCAGGCCTACAAGATTAGTTGGGTAAGTGGGTATTATTGTTTTACAGCAGTGGCAAGTTCTAAGAAGCAGTTTAATTTAAAAAATTGACAATTCACCTAGCATGAAGGAGGCCACAGCACCCGCAGTATTGTGCTGCAACTTTTTATTGCAAATTCCACAACATGTATCCAGTCGACAAGGACCCTTTTTCACTTGAAAAAGGGTCCTTGTCGACTCGAAACATGTTGTGGAATTTGGAATAAAAAGTTGCAGCACAGTACTGAGGATGTTGTGGCCTCCTTCATGCTAGGTGAATTGTCGAATATTTGGCCTTAACGGTGTGACCTAATTAAGAAGGTGAGCCCACTAGATAAGAAGTTAAGGGACGAGCTGGGAAAACTACATAAGATTAATTTAAAAAATTGTAGCATTTGATTTCAGTTCTGCTTTCTTGGGCAGGATGCTCCCTATTTGCTTTCTTGAAGCATAGAGTGCTCTAGCTTGATTTTAGACAATGCATTTTTAGATGTGTAGAAATGAGGAGGGACGCTGGTTTGTAAGCAGTAGAGCAGCAGAAGTAAGATATTTTGTCAGACACAGGTCATAGTTTGTACTTACTATGATGTGAAGCACCTTCAGTTTGTTTGCAAGGGCCACATATGTGATGTTGTGCAGGTATGCTTTTTCTATATACTAGTTAAAAAAAAAAATTGCCTGTCAGAATAAAGTAAATTTATTTAGCGGATAATATAGTACCCGAAGTTTTCATTGGTTGCATATTTCAGCTAAGCTAATAATTTCTAAGAAATTCTAGCTTTGTAAACAGCACTAAAAACCTATACTTGAGAAGCAGTGTATATATCTGTTTTGTATCGAATGTAGTTTGAGTTTAAAAAACAAAACTGGAATATATTTCTCATTTTACAGTATATGTAAGGAACGCTCTGTTATCTGATCCCCCCCCCCCGCCCAGTGGATAAGAAAAGCCCACAGATATCTGTCCTAAATGAGTTAATAACCTGATGTGGAACTGTACAGCCTACTGGCTCTCTGTTTAATGTTACATGTTAGTTTTTTCATCCTTCATCATTATATGAGCAAGGTATGGTATTTCTCCTTTCGTTCTCCTTTAACAGCCTGTCACAGCTTTGTATCATCTATGACAGGCAGTTTCTAATAAACTCAATAGGAGGCAGCGTGCATTTTGGGGCTGGTCTATGCTGGCAGAGAAACAGTTGTGTCTGATATTAGTGTTTAATTATTATTTATTTGGTGTTTTTGTTCCCTGAGTTAAGCACCCTTTTACTTATTTGCTCTCACTGTCAAATCAGCCACAGGCATTCCCAGCAGCAGTGTTGTAATTTATTAAAAAAACCTGTGCAGATAAGGGGTCTGATCAAATACATATGCTTAGAATAATTTCCAAAATGCAAGACAAAACAGAACTCTTGATGTTTGATAATGAGGGAATAAAATCAGAAGCATAAGGACATGTTTACCCCATGCAGGCACAAGTAAGTAAACTAACGCTGCCTCTAAAACAACATTAATATAAATAATATTACTAGCTGTTATTTGCTGACATGTTCTGCCTTCTTCAGTCAAATCAGTTGCCAAAATACCTGTAATGGTGGTAATATTGGCCTGGAGACAACTTTGACAGTACCTAGAGATCATAAAGCAGAAGCCAAAGTGCTCACTGATACGGATGCTCACTGATAATTAATGTATTCCCAAACTAATATCCTTAGTATACCATTATTTCCTGGCTTAGCTAAAAAAAACGCAAGATATTTACCGGCAATGTAGTATACAACCTCCCGTTTAAACCTTCCTCCTCTGTCCCACAACTTACATTTCCCTAGTACGCCCATATCGGCTCCTGTGACATCACTGGCCTGCCCATTTACAACCCTATGATGGCATCAAGTGGCAACTCCCCCTGCATGCTGTGAAATATAAGTTAAATTGGTGTCAATCATACACATTGAGCCACCACAATAAAGAATTCTAGTGTACAGCAACCCTAGTGGCATTTGCAAGAATATGCAGGTTGCAAGACAAGACCTGGTTAAAGGTTGCTATACATTTAGCTTCTCTGCAATCAGTTACATTACCACTTTAAATAATTCTTCTCTTTCGATTAAATTCTACATAAATTTGGCCACATTTTTTAGCACAGTTTTTGCTGATAAGACATTTTTCAAAAGTGTGATTTATTGTACAGCAGTACGGGACAGTCCCAGTCCACTTTAGTTTATACCCACTTCCTTTCAACATATGAAGTAGCCATTATGTAGTACAGAACAGGTAACCTGGCAAAATGTTGCTTCTTTTGATATGGCACAATAAAACTAACACAGCAGTTAATGTAGTTCATGTCCAAAACTCACCAAGATTGACTGGTGGGCTATACTTCAGGGAGTCTCACCGCCAGAGATAAAGCAATTTGTATTCATAGGGGCAGATTTATCAAGGGTCGAATTTCGAAGTAATGGTAATTTTTTTGAAAAAGACCAACCGAAATATATTTCAAAAATCTATGGTTTTTTTTTTTTGCTGGTGAATGGGCTGTATTCAATCGTAAGATCAGTATTCGATCGAATTCGATTCAAATTATTTTTTTTAAAAAAAAAGTCCACCAATTGAATCCATGTGAGTTCTAAGAGGTCCCCCCATAGGCTAAAACAGCAATTCGGCAGGTTTTAGATGGAGAATGGTCGAATTTTTAAAGAGACTAAATTACTATTTCCTAGACTATTCCCTAGTCAAAGGACACAAAAATAGAACGAAATTCGATTTATTTTTTTTTTTACTTAGAATTTTCAATTCAACCCTTCATAAATCTGCCCCATAGTGTGTGCTCCCAATTCCAAATATTTTTTTTGCGGTTTCAAATTAAGACATTCTGTGAAAGTGAACCTTGTTTATATGATTTTCACCACTGTTTTACACATGATGAGAAATATGCCCAGGCCCGGTTAATGGAAAAGCATTGGACAAATACTTTAATGAGAATTATAAATCGCATGCACAGACAATGTTATCATAGATCATAAAAGGTTTAATTTCTGTTGGCAATATCTCTTTAAGGCTGATGTCGGGGCACTTTACAGCCTGACATTATCCATCCTGCTGCAAAGCCCCATGTAATAATCTCACGCAGTTCCCCATTCACTTTAATAAGGAACACTGAGCTAATTAGGTGTGATTTGAGTGGCCAAAAATTTACTCTGGTTTGTGCTTTTGGGGCAAACTGTTGCCTTAAATAAGTACAACCAATGGAAGGTGTTTATAGGCACTGTTTAGTGGCTGAAATATGCCAGGATGAAAGTTTCCTGTGTAACTGCTGGGCTTTTGTACAAAGAATTGAAAAAAATAATTGAAAATGACGTTTGTGGAATATCTTTTAATATTTTTTTCTGTTAGTAAATGCTTATTTTTTTTTTTTTCCCAACCACAGCATTCATCCAATTGGAAAATGTAATTGAAGTGCTACGTTTTGATGATGGAGGCCTTTTAGAGGTAATTTTCTTTTCTTGTTATCCTTGTCACACATTCTTTTCAGACCTGGATTATATGCAGACGTAGGTGCCTTTTATACTGGTAGCAACTTTGTAACATTACTATATCTGTAGAAGAGTGATCATTGGCAATTATGATTGATTGCTATTATGTTATGAATGATTTTTTAAATGACCCAACCACACACTGTATGAATGGAATTGTTTCTTAGTTCTCTGTCCTTCTGCATAGATATGTGCCACTTGACTTCCATTGCCATTCAGTTTCAATGCAGTGATTGAAATTCTAAATTATTTTTTCTTCAGTACAACAAATATTCAGGCTGTTTTTGTAAAGGGCAAAATGCAAACCTCTTGGAAACAAAGGCAGCTCATAGAGTGTCGGTAATTTTCCAGGCATTTTCTGCTTCATGATGCTTCATTCCTGTTCGTTTCCTTACTTCTGAGTTAAACCATATAGGGTAGGCCTCTTACATGTTAACAGATAACATTAATGATTTAATATTTCAAAAGGCAATATTCATGTTTTTAGCATAAAACCTAACGTCACTGTCTATGCACTGAAATACTGATCTTAATGTGATAACTACATTTGCTTTCCTGAAAGCGTCTTTGACCCAGTTTATGATTGATTTTTGCAACAAACATTAAATGACACAATATTGTGGTCACTATTACCCAGAGGTTTTATCACTTGCACATTTGCTATACGTTTGGGATTATCAGATATCGGAATCCACTACTGCACGATTTCTCGCTGGGTGATCAACCAGCTGGAACATGAAATTGTATATATGACAGGGCTGTCAAGACAGCAAAAAGTCTCTTAAAGAAAAATGGATTTTATGCAGCCGGCAGCAGTATATGAAAAATAAAGGCAGTTTTCTTCAGAAAAACAGTTCAAAAAGGAAAGACCGCTTTCATCATAGGATAATACAAAGGATTTACAGACCTTTGGTAACAATGTATGTACATATAGACTTCTGTAAATTGGGTTGACTGACCTCTTTTTCTCTCTCTCTCTGTCTCTCTCTGTACATTCTGTGGCATATTAGCAACTAGTTTATCAATTTCTAACAGCTGTCTTTAATGCATATCAAGGGATTCCGCTCAGCAGAGCCAAAGATAAGAAATGTATCCATTTATGTATGAGTTTACAACATTTTGTAGCATCGGTGACTCCTCCTCCCACAGTCTTATACAATGACATAAGAAGGTTAAAAATGAAACTAAGCTTCAGTACTAGAAAAACAGTCACAAATTGAAGGTGATTGAAAAAAAAAAAAAAAAAGTTTATTTCTGGTGAACTATCTGAAAAAAGTGGAACGTTAACATTGCCTTTAGTGCAAGTGCAGCTATTTGAGGACTTTATATAGTGAATAATGTCCCCCCCAGTAAAATTTTAGGATAAGTCATCAAGGAGTTCCATCACCATATAAAAATGCTTGGTTGAAGGCTGATTTTTTTTTTACATGGTCATGGAACACTGAGATGACTTCTATTATCCTCATATTTTAGAGAGCATACACTGTTTGTTATAATACACATGTTTTATTGAGTCATGTGACAGAAATGACATCACTGAGCACTGATTATAACACATGACATCACCTGTATAATTTACAGGAAATGTGCATGAACTGACATGCCCCATTGAGGAAGTTTCCTTTCGTCAGTCCTAACTAGGTTAAAAAAAAAGAGCAATTTTCTTTGGGAGACCTGCTTTTCTCTTTATTTGCCATGACCTCTTACAAATAAACCATTTAGTTTTAGTTTTTGCACTTATAAAAACCTCCCCATATAAATAAACCAAACAAAGACCCCAAAATCTATGATTCATTTAAACCAGTTGAGATGTAGTTTTCTCTCTATAAAGTGCTGAGGTAATATGCATAATATACGATACAAACCACACCTACATGCAGTTGGGTTTCATTGAGTCATGGGATCATGGTTTTAATTGAGTCATGGTATCATCTGCATCATATGTGTGTGTTTTTATTTAAGGGGACCTGTCACCAAGCCATAAAAATATGTGTACTAAGTAACTAAACATGTTCTAAACTCGCACCCGAACCTGGCCTATGGGTCTGCTTCTATTTATATAGCAGTGCCTGACGCGCCCCTGTCTCTCACATCACAGAGGGGTGTGGCAGGGCTGGAGCACGTCTATAAACAGACATCAATTTATGCAGAAGCGGGGCGCAGTTTGGTTTAGGCAACAGGAAGAGTTCAGCCCGAACACACCCACTGCCCAAATACTTTGTGTGAGTCTGAACCCCACCAACCTGCGGGCCCCGTGAGTTTTGGTCCAGCCCCTGTATCATTACAGCACTTTTTAAATATCACTGCACTGCTTACATTCCTCCTCACTTTCTAATTGTGTACCCTGTGAATAGGCACAGGCATTCTGTTTTGATTTTACCTGTTAATAAGGCAAGATTGTTGCGTGACGCAAAGCTTGCCTTATTAACAACGCCCACAAAATGGCTCCTGCCGACTTTGCTGTGATTGTAAATTCCAAAACTGAAGGAAACGAGATTTAAATTTGTTTAGTGTGAGTAAAGTTTATTTTAATTGACATACACAATGGAAAATAATTTTGAATAATTTCTTAAGTGACAGGTCCCCTTTAAGGAGAATGTGTACTCTAAAAATAAAATAAGTCAGATAGTTGAAAGCTCAGTCTTATCATGGTTTTTATTATTGAATGCTTAACAAGGGAATTGTTTTTACTGTGGCTATACCCATGCCTTTTGGTACTCTGATCTTAATCCTGGGATCACTTTAAAACCTTTGAACTGTTTGTAATTATTAGTATTATCCAATTGTCCACATGAGTTTACAGCTTAATTATGCTTTTTCTTTATTTTCTTACTTATGGGTGAAAGGCAACAGTAAGCCTTGGTGCACGTTTGTTTGGTGGCATTTAGTTTGCAGTCCTGTCTTATAATGTTCTGTTGAACATGTGCTTTCCAATATTTGATGCCATTTCAACCTGTGTTAGACAACTCTAAAGTGCAGCCCTATTGGCTGTCATTGAAATTGTACCAATAATATGGATATACCAGAGGCATTACATTTTTTTGTACATAATGCAGATACTTTAATGATTGCAACACATTCCTTCTTTGTTTAAAAGGCCTTGAAACCAGACTTTTGTTTTGACCACTTACAGGAGTAAAAATACATTGTGCTGTTTTGTATTTTGCAAGATATGGACGATGTTCCAAAATAAAGGTAGACACTTAACTGCAAAATAGATAAAGAAGCTGCATACACACCATATTTTATACAGGCGGGAAGCTTACCATTTTATTGTGACCACCTGAACATTAACATTTCAAGGGGCACAACTCACCCTTAGTAAGGATACACATAATTGCATCAATAACCTGTATTCCATACCCAATTGGGCCAAGTTCTCTGCTTTGATGTGGATTCTGCTGATGCTTTGATATAGATAAAGTATACAGCTACCTGGCTGGAATACCAGTCTACCTGGAGTGGCCTACTGGAATGGAGGTCTTACTCCCTCCTCCATTATCTTCGGGAACTGTGTAAAAATAATGGTAACTTTGAATGTTTAGTGTGTTTAAGTTTGGTCCATATAGATGTGTTCATATTGTTGCTTCTAGTGGTGTACAGAATTATTTGCAGAAAAAAGGGTGAGGAGATGTGTGCCTTGAATTAAAGGGAGCAGATTTTTTGCTTCAAATACAGTCTCACAATAGTCAGGTTTTTATTTAGTGTGAGATTAATCTTGATTTTTCTATTTACAGGCTGAAACAACAATTGGCCTCCACTCCTATCAGCAGAAAAGGTGAGATTATTAGTCTGTCATTCTCTTTCCTTGGTATTGTTTTTCATAATAAAGTAAATGCACAGTAAACTGGTAAACAGTGGAGAGTGCCTTTTCTGTCAGTATCATTGATCTTGGCAGTGGCTACTGCATAGACTTTTGGTAGACAGTTTACTACTATATTTTGGAGGTTTGATTCCTCGAGTCTTCATTTTGTGGCTCCATCATATAAGGATTTCTTCACACAGAAGTTTGCACCTCCAATGATACTGTGAATTGTGGCCATTTTAAAAAGGGAGACATTCACAACTACTAGACTGTACATATGAAGTCCACCGTAGCCATTTTTCAGTTTACATTAATTACTCTAAAGGTAATTGTGTCTACCCTGTCATTGCACACAGTGCCAAATTTTGCTTGATAAATACACACTTAAATTTTTCTTTTCTGGGAAAAATTTTTTTTCATGTGCACAGTGGCGGGGTGCTGTCATGATTTATAGATAGAAAAAACAGATGGAAATGTAGGCAATCACTTTACGCTTTTATTTGTTGGTGCTGCTGGCCCATTAAAGGACAAGGAAAGGCATAACTGCCCTTTGCTAGTCCAATTCGCTCTGCAATATTTAGAGCAGGCTTACATTAGCATACTTCTTTTTTGGAAGCAAACCCTGTGTCTGGGCACAAGCATGCACCTTGGAATAATCACCTTGTAGCCTTGTGCATGCTCCATAAAATTGTTCATGGAATTATTCCGGACATTTGTTTAATAAATGGCACAAGCACTTTAAGGGCATGATAATCCAAAAAAAAAAAAAAAACATTTTTTGATTTACAAAAGAAAACATAATTCTAAGCAACTTTGCACTCTACATTCATAACAAATTGTCTATGGTTTTTAACTTATTTGCATTGCTATTGAAAGCAGTGTGTCTGTCCCTTTCTATTCTCTCTTCTGGTTGCTCTGGCTTTTGAAACAATGTTACACACACCAACAGATTGACAGACCTGTCTTGCTGGAGAACTTGTCTTTTGCAACATTCTTTAAAACGTAGCAAGCAGGAGTTTATCAAATGCTTTCAGTAGCAATTAGATTTACAAATAACATTTAAACCACTAACCATTTTGAATAAATTCATAATGCAAAGTTGCTTACAATTGTGTTTTCTTTTACTAAGCAAAAAATATGTTTTTGGGTTGATTTGTCGTTCAAGAATCAAGTTCTGAGTAGGGTTGGCACCTTTTTAAAAACCTCTTACCGGCTGCTGGGGGGCGGGGACACAAAGGGGCGGGCTGTGATGTCAAAAGGGGCGGCCTGTGCTGTCAAAGTGGGCGGGGCCACGACACGGACGCTAGAAGAAGTAAGAGAAAAGGTAAGTTTCAGGGGATGTTCTAGGGGATTGGGGGCAGGCCGAGGGCTCCTTTTAATCGTATTGCAAATTTACCGGCAGCTACATTGCCGGTAAATTTGTAATACCGGCCTTGGCAGGTATTTTACCGGCTAGGTGGCAACCCTAGTTCTGAGGGGGACTTGTCACTGGCAGAAACAAGGTGGTCTCAGTGGCAAGTCGTTTTTGTTGCCCACTGTAGCGTAAATTTAACCACTCTCAAGTTTTATGCTCTGATCAATGTTCCTGTTTCTGGGATTAACGACAGAGGCCTGTCCCCAATGGTGAATAATCTAACAGTTTATGCCCTCTTTTGAGGTTTAGAATGGAGCTTTGTCCCCCCCTTTTTAAAGCTTTTTGCAAAAGGACTCTATTAAAATTAATGTTGCTCAATCTCTGACTAGTAGTATATCCGTGATTATGACTTTAATTATAAATTAATGTCCAGATGTCCAGTTATAGTGAATTGTACTTTGCCAAATGAAATGCATAATGTAAAAGTATCAAGCTGTGTGCATTCTATACGCTACATGAAGCCTGTAAATCTTGGAGGAGTGAATATACCTGCTGCATTAATCACATTGATGTGTACCTTGTACCACATGGAATCACACATACCCCACCACTCTCTGAGTCCGATACCACTCTCGCCCTATAGAAGGGTATCTCTTGCATGCGAAGTGCAGCCCCCAAACTTGCACACAGAGCCGCCTACACAGAGAGGAGTGGCCGGAACTTCGGGAAACAGATTTCTAATACAGTTAGAATTGTTTGTATAATGTAAAGCATAAGCTCACTATACCTTCTGCAAGATCTCCCCTATCTTCACTGCAGTTCTAGCTGATGCAGGCATCTTGGATTTCACTGGCTCCTCCTACCTATATCTTCCCAGCCAACTGTAGTTCTGAAATCTCGCACATGCTCAGTTGAAATTCCTTGGTTGCTTATCAACTCTTCTAAGCTATTTTCAAATTATTATTATTATTATTATTATTAACATGTATTTATATAGCGCCAACATATTGCGTAGCACTGTAAAGTAAATGTGATTATACAACTACGTCACACGAATTACATATATAGAATATATGGAGTAACAAACGTCACAATCAATACAAGTACAGAAAGGTGAGGAAGGCCCTATGCATAGGCATACAGTCTAAAGGGGAGGGAGTAATACACAAGGTGTGGGAGTGGGCAAGATCGAAGTAAGTGGGTGAGAAATGTGGTACTGTATGTGGTGTTGCGTTTGGTAGTTAAGCAGAGTGAGGGTAGGCTTCTCGAAAGAAGTGCGTTTTCAGAGATTTCTTGAAAGCAGAAAGGTTGGGAGAAAGTCGGACAGACCGTGGGAGAGCGTTCAAGAGGAGGGGTGCAGCCCTTGCAAAGTCTTGAATGCGAGCATGTGAGGAGGTAATGAGAGAAGAGTTGAGTAGCAGGTCATTAGAGGAGCGTAGTAAGCGAGTGGGTGAGTATATAGAGATGAGTTCAGAGATGTAGGGTGGAGCAGAGTTGTGAAGTGCTTTGAAAGTCAGTGTCATTAATTTGAATTTGATTCTGAAAGGTAACGGAAGCCAGTGCAGGGATTGACAGAATGGCGAGGCAGAGGAGGAGCGGTTGCTGAGGTGTATGAGCCTCGCAGCAGTGTTCATTATGGACTGGAGAGGTGACAGTGTCTGGAGGGGGAGGCCAATTAAAAGCGAGTTACAGTAGTCTAGACGCGATATGATGAGAGAGTGAATAAGAATTTTGGCAGCGTCTTGGGTGATAAATGATCGTATTTTGGATATGTTCTTTAGGTGGAAGTGACATGATTTGATAAGTGACTGGATATGAGGAGTGAATGACAGGGCAGAATCTAGGATAACCCCAATGCACCGGGCCTGGGGAGAGGGGGTGATAGTGGAATTGTTAACTATGATGGATACTTCGGGGATGCTACTGGTGTTATTTGGAGGAAAGAGAACCATTTCAGTTTTAGAGAGGTTTAATTTAAGGTAGCGTTGCGACATCCAGGTAGAGATAGCGGACAGGCAGGAGGAGACGCGAGTTAGGCGTTCTGGGTTGAGATCAGGAGATGAGAGATAGATCTGAGTATCGTCAGCATAGATGTGGTAGTGGAAACCGTACGAATTTATTAATTTGCCAAGGGAGGAAGTGTAGAGGGAGAATAGTAATGGTCCCAGGACCTCTGTGTTAGCTGCTTATCAACTCTTCTAAGCTATTTTCAAATCAGCCAAACCTCTGTGTTAGCTGCTGTTCAGTAGTGCTGCCACATTCTGGAAGTTAGTGTGTGCCCTTCATTTGCATAATGACATCACCAGCAGTGGACAAGATAGGGAAATCTCGTGATACTTCTAGTGGAGGAGTTTACTAAAGCTAGGCATTCTGTGTAGAATACTCAAGGCAGTGCTACAATCTGAGCATGCTCCTGAAATGTGCATGTTATAGTCACAGTATGGACTCCCTCAGTGAAAGAACCCATTTGACAAAGTAAGAGATTTTTTAAAACCTGCAGTTTTTTTTCCAAAAACTATATATGTAGTTTGATTTAACGTGTTTATGTTGTACTGGTCAGATTGTTAAAGGAAAACTATACCCCCAAACAATGTAGGTCTCTGTAAAAAGATATTGCATAACACAGCTCATATGTAAAACCCTGCTTCATGTAAATAAACTACTTTCAAAATAATATACTTTTCTAGTAGTATGTGCCATTGGGTAATCATAAATATAAAATTGCCATTTTTAAAAATAACAGCCGCCCCCTGGGATTCTAGGATTCACAGAGCACACAAGCATACTGACAAACCATACTTGTTTGGTCACACGAGCCAATTAACAGACAGAGTTCTGTCTTTTTCTTCCACACTTCTTCCTGTTACAGTTAGAGTTGTAGTATTTCTGGTCAGGTGATCTCTGAGGCAGCATACAGACCATCA
This sequence comes from Xenopus petersii, assembly GCA_038501925.1. NCBI lineage: Eukaryota > Metazoa > Chordata > Amphibia > Anura > Pipidae > Xenopus > Xenopus petersii. Next base: position 105,587,584 of record CM076675.1, on the reverse strand, counting down.
CAAAATGTTGGCTCAAGGCAAGAGATATAAAAGGGCAATATTTACTTAAATGTATATACCAGTTTGGTAAGATTCTTTAATATTTCTTTAATATGCCACTTAATATGATGTAAACTATCTATTGCTTAAGTGTTCATTTTGGGGGTATAGTTTTCCTTTAATATGTGTTTGATTTTGGCTGTGATAGGTGCCCTTTAATGCTCCCCAAACGTGTGCTTTTTCCTAAAGTAACTGGGTGGCTCCAAGGACAGCTTTGGCCATTGCTCTGCTTAAAGAAACAGTTCAGTGTAAAAATAAAAACTGGCTTAATAGATAGGCTGTGCAAAATAAAAAAAAAATTCTAATACAGTTAGTTAGCCAAAAATTTAATATATAAAGGCTGGAGTGACTGGATGTCTAACATAACAAAACAGAACACAACTTCCTGCTTTTCAGCTCTTGTTAATGTTAGTCAGCGACTTGAAGGGGGGGGTCACATGGGACATAACTGTAATTAAACTGTGAGTTTGCAATTGATACTTGGCATGTAACTCAGATTCAAAAGCAAACTTGCATTTGCCTGATAACCAATCAGTGTTCAGTGTTCTTGCTATTATGTTAGACATCCAGTCACTCCAGTCTTTATATATTAATTTTTGGCTAACTAACTTTATTAGAAACATTTTTTATTTTGCTCAGCCTATCCATGTACCAAGTTTTTATTTTTATACTGAACAATTCCTTTAAACTCAAGGAGGTTTCTCCACCAGCACATGATGTTCGAAACAGAGCAGTGGTAGCTGTTTAGTAACATGGGGCGCTATCAGTTTAGGCAGCTGAATCCTTTAGGAGTGGTGTCAAGGAGCTATTACAGGCCCCCACTGCACCTACAGGAATATAGTCGGGTTCAACAAAATAACCACAATTGGGCACACATTTTTCACAATTCAGACACAATTGAGCAGAAGGCTGGCATCATTTCTGGTGTTCAATGTGTGATTGAAATCTGTGCTTGATTCTTTAGGTGCAAGTGTGCTGTACATATTGATGGTGGATTTGTAGGGAACCCTATAGCTACGACCTGGTCAGGAGGTGGTGGTAACTTCATGGATCCCCTGCGTTGATAGGCACAGAAGCACCTGATTCAGAACCAAACGCAGGAAGAGCTGAGAGGCGCCAAGCACAACTATAAGAAAGTGCAAGGAGCGCATATTAATGAAACTGGTTTTACGTTCAACATATGTTTTGGCCATGCACGCAATCTTACAAATGTTTATTCCTGGTGTGGAGCTTTCAGCATTTGCTGCCAGGCTATTTTTCAATGACTGTAAAACAGCTTGGCATTTTTTGCTATATTTTTTCTATCTGGCAACAAAGGGGTTAATGCACAAATCTGAATAGTATACAAAGGGATGTTCTCCCACACATATCCTCTTTCAGAACATCGCTATGTAGTTAGCTGGGTCTTTCTGTAACTATAGGTTATATTTAAATAAGAGACACTTTCTTTTGTTTCGGTTTGTCTCAGACTTTTCCCCCCCAAAATGTAACTTATGGTCTGGGTTTTTTTTTTTTTTGACACCTGAAGTATAACAGGACAATTAAACATGGTTTCTAGCAAGCAGGTTTCCCCCTAATTTGTGTGTGTTTGAACATTGGTTTAAGTATATTAATGGAATATTTTATTCCTTTATAAATATATCATCTGCTCCTTCCATTTAAAAACAATATACATAGTTTTTCTTTATTGATTTCACATTTAGAGTAGAAAGATGAGAAGACAATTAATAAGAAGAATAAAGAGATGGTCTATCTAAGTTTAAACATATAGCAAGCCCATATCAATAACGTATTACACATGGGAAAGTTACCCTTTTTTCGAGCTGCTGAGCCTGTTTGTGGGTAAGCCAACCAGCAGTCCTATCTTTTCCAAAATTTGGCTGGACAACCACGTGCCATGTAGGTAAGTTTTTGCTTTGGGAGCATGTTGTCTATCAGTTTAATCCAGAAGTCAAGAGTTGGGGGCTCTATGTCCTTCCATGTCAGAAGGATTGCTTTTTTTGCAAAATGGAGTAGTTGTTGGAAACACAGATAAAAGGCTGGTGTCCCAGGAGACAGAATCCTGGGGTCTGAATATTGTGGAAGGGGATAGCAATACCCTGTGGATACCCACGCAAGCAACCCTCTTGCCTCCTCCCAAACGCAACCAAAAAACACTCCCTTAAATAGTCCTGCTCAAAAATCTGACATGCACAGGTATTGGTGGCCACTATATTTGTCAACATAATTTCTGACTTCAGCTCCCTGGTGCTGATTAAACATTAAGGGGCCGATTCATGAAGCTCGAGTGAAGGATTCGAATTAAAAAAACTTTGAATTTCGAAGTGTTTTTTGGGCTACTTCGACCATCGAATGGGCTACTTCGACCTTCGACTACTACTTCGAATCGAACGATTCGAACTAAAAATAGTTCGACTATTCGACCATTCGATAGTCGAAGTACTGTCTCTTTAAGAAAAACTTCGACCCCCTACTTCGGCAGCTAAAAGCTACCGAAGTCAATGTTAGCCTATGGGGAAGGTCCCCATAGGCTTGCCTGAGATTTTTTGATCGACGGATATTCCTTCGATCGTTGGATTAAAATCCTTTGAATCGTTCGATTCGAAGGATTTAATCGTTCGATCGAAGGAATAATCCTTCGATCGTTCGATCGCAGGATTTGCGCTAAATCGTTCGACTTCGATATTCGAAGTCGACCGATTTTAGTTCCTAGTCGAATATCAAGGGTTAATTAACCCTCGATATTTGACCCATAGTGAATCGGCCCCTAAGCATTTGTGGCTGCACTGCTCATGTTCCTGCTTGATCACTTACAGTTGAGTTCAGAATAATAGCAGTATGTTTGAAAAAGTGAATAAAGCCCACAATCCTTATAATAATAGATTTTATTTCCATACTTGCAAATGCATTGGGAACACTGCACTTTCTATTCCAAATTAAAACATGAAAAAAAATTGATCAAAGTTGTGTTATTCCTTTACAGAAAGTGAAAAAATGGAATCATCATTTATTTATATAGCGCTGTCAAGATACGCAGTGCTTTGAATATTAGGCTGTTCCAAAAAAATAGCGAGTCTGTATTCTTCTTTACAAACTCCAACATTCACTATTAAAATAGACAGAAATAGAAAGATATTTCAAGGTTTTATTTTCATTTACATTCCACAATAATTCTGCATTTGTTGCCTTTGCTTCAGAAACAGCATTTTCTATTGGATTAGTTTTGGGGATTGGGCTGGCAAATCCATAACATCAATCTTGTTGGTCTGGAACTAAGATGTTGCTTGTTTGCTGTGATGTGTTTCGGGTTGTTGTCTTGTTAAAACACCCATTTCAAAGGCGTTTCCTCTTTGGAATAAGGCAACATGACCTCTTCAAGTATTTTGATGTATTGAAACTGATTTGTGATCCCTGGTATGTGATTAATAAGCCCAACACCATAGTATGAGAAACATTCTCATACCATGATGTTTGCGCCATTATGCTTCACAAAACGGTCAAACTTCTGACACACTGTCTGCGGCCCCTAGACCCAAAAAGAACAATCTTGCTTTAATCAGTTCACAAAATGTTGCGCTCTTTAGGTCAGTCAATGTGTTTTTTGGCAAATTGTAACCTCTTCAGCATGTCTATTTTATCAACAATGGGACTTTGCATTGGCTTCTCACAGGTAACTTTAGACTTTAGGTTCTTTGCCATTTTGGTTATTCTTCTATCCATTCGAATGGTAAAGTTTTCTTCCAGGTTTTGGTTGCCATTTTAAAGCATTTGAGATCATTTTAGCTGAGGAGCCTATCATTTTCTGCACTTCTTTATATTTCCCGTCTCCTATCAACTTTTTAATCAAAGTACGTTGTTCTTCAGAACAATGTCCGGAAAGACCCATTTTACTCAGATTTTCAGAGAGAAATGCACTATAACCAGCATGCATAGCATTTGTTGCCTTCCTTTCTTAAATAAGGGCCGTAATTGACGCCTGTTTTTCACCGAATGAATGACCTCACTAATTTAGCTCCACACTGAATGAAACAAGCTACTATTATTTTGAACACTGCTGTTGTTTTGAATAAGCTTCAATTAATGATTCAATTACACCGAATCAGCAGCATGGCATGACTATTGGGTCTGTTAGTTTTCTGTTACTCTACTACGCCTACTAGTAAATTATTTGCCATGTAGAAATCTAATTTCTAGCAAAATAGTGATTGATCAGGTTAGTGATGTCAGTCTGTGAATATTATAATATTTTACGTGTTTCAGGAGAGGACAGGGGGACTTACAGAGGCATTAATTGTTGCAAAATTACAACCTATTTATTATGCTGTATAAAGAGTGGAGTGCAGCATTACCAGTGATGTTGTCCAGAGTAACCAATCGGCAATTATCACCAGTAATGTTTCACTCCACTTTTAACACAGCTAGACCCCAAGTTGTTGGTCTCGGATGGAGTGTTTTCTTTTTCCTTCAGGCTTTTATCAGATGCTTTGGATGCCAGTTGATCAATAAAACCTGATTGAAAAAAGATGGAGCATTTTGGCATCGATATCTTTGTATTTTACGCACATGCTAATTCTGTGCCAATCATAGCTTGTGCTGTTTTATGAAGTCAAGATAGCGTAAATGCTGAATAGAACTTTGCAGTTTGGCATTTGATTACACTGCTGCAGTAGTTTTGTTGCAGGCAGTATTTATTGAAAATAGGGGAAGCCGTGCCAACACACCGCTAAAAATTACTTTCCATCTATTTTTAATAGTCCTTTTTGGAAAAGAGTAAACATTAATTTTTATGCAAATATATTGGCCAGTGTTATAAACCCCTATTTACCATAATACTGGTAGGGCTGGCATGTTACAAAAATGGTTAATCAAGAAAATATGTTACAGATACAAGTTGTCAACACCATTTATCCCTCCGTTTCCCTATATAGAGATTTTTGCACAATTTGACTGTCCAAGTGATGCTATAAAATTGTTTCCCAGGCCAACAATCAGATCATTTCAGGAACTTATGCAGATCTATTGGGAGGGGACTTCTTCAAGAGCCTCCAACTGTTCCACCCTGATGGGATTTTCTAACCTTCCTGATTTATATGTGGCCTATTGGCTCAAATACCTATTGGGCATTGCGTTGTTTTGGCTACACATGGGCGATAAGTTACTGCATTCGTCTGGATTGGCAAAGCTGACTGCTAAAGCTGACCATAGATGTGCAGATATGTTAGCTGACAGAAATTTTCTGACCCGTCCGATCAGCTAAATGACCAATCACCATGTTATGAAAAATGACGGGACGATTATTCTGAGCTCATAGACAGTTTCAAAATTGCACAAAACAAAGTTTCATATGACTACATCTTTGCATCTATACCTAGCTTTATGTACAATATGACCACCTTCAGAGTGATTTGGTGTCTGTTTACAAGCTGTAAGGGACAGATTTATCAAAAATCGATTGTGATTTTTTCCCACATATTCCACAAATTTTGTGTGCACGCAAACAAATTCAATTATATTTTTAAAAACTCGAATGTTTGGGAGTTAATAAGCAAAAAAAAAAAAAAGAATCGAAAATTCCAATGTAAAAATTTGCTATCTTAAAAGCTGGTAAGGTTATCTAGAAGTCAATGGGCTTTGCCCTAGGCAAAGCTCAAGTTTTTTGGTTGATTTGAGGGTTTTTATCCGAAAACTTGATCAGTTCGAATTTTTTGTTACATAAATTTGATCGAGTCAAGTTATTTTTCGGGACATGAATTCAATCATTAGAATTTTTTCTCTGTTGTTTTGCATTCGAGTTTTTGACATTTAGGGGCATGTTTACTAACATTGGAGATAAATATCTGGAGAGATTTCTGGAGATGTTGCCCATAGCAACCAATCAGATCTTTGCTTTTGTTTTCTAACTTGGCTGTGGTTGTTTAAATCTAATTGCTGATTGGTTGCCATGGGCAACATCTCCAGAAATCTCTCCAGATATTTATCTCCAATGTTAGTAAACATGCCCCTTAGATTTTTCCATAAATCATTCGAAATTCAAGGTAGAAAAATCCTCAAAAAACTCACAAATCTGATTGATAAATATACCCCAAGGAGTGGTGTTATGTGCTGGGGCTGGACCTTCATGGAGCCGAAAGACAAACCCTGAAAAAATGTACCTATGTTCTGTCATATAAGAGAGGAGATAGAGGCTAAGTTTATGTTTTTGTAGGTTGGGTGTGTTGGTTTGTGGTTCGTTTATATCATTGACCTAATAATGTTTCCACAGCGGAGTAGGACCTTAATACAGGACATACAGTAGATTTAGCATTTATATGAAGTTGATTGTAAATATTGGGGAAGGCTCTCTCCACTTAACCATCTCTAGAAGCAGCTTCTGCTTTTTACATGAGTTTTTAATTAGTTGGATCATCGTTATGGCTGTCATTATCTACTATAGTGTTGTTCATTGGCCTGCTTTTTATAGCATCTTAGGGCAAATGTTTTGGGCACTTGTTGCCATATGATATGAATGAATATTACAAATATAGGTTATAGAGTTGTGCAACTGTTCATCAACATGAAAACTATTAATTCAAAAATCTGACTTCCCTGCAACATTCATTCATTCATACATAATGTCTGTGTTAGAAAGCAAAATAAAATAACTTTGTCTTAGAAGCACCTAGCCACTGGCATGGCAGTGTCTTTCTCCAAACATGTCAATGGGATATTTTAATAGATGACTTCTCTTACTGAATTTGCTTCCATTTCTCTAGTTCTACTATGCTACCATGTATTCTTCAATGAAATGTTTACCTTGCTTTGTCAGGTAGCAATATAAGGTTGTGAATCTCTTCTTCGTACCAGTAAATATATTTTTATGATAATTTCTCTTAACCAAGCACATCAGCCTCTGCTCTCTGTTTTACCATTATGTATTTTTTCCTACATAGTAAACTCACCAGCCTACTGGTCACTAGTCAGAGAAATACTTTGCTGTATTCTCGATTGTATGATGCCCATAACAGTCTGATTTTTGGACAGTAAGAAGATCAGTGATAAATTATAAAGAATGCATAGCTCGCATAAACTGCTGCCCTTTCATTTGGAGCAACAATGATATGGGCATTAAATAAATTATGTTGGAGATAAACAGCATTATTATCTGCTGATTATTAAAAAGAATTGCTAACATGTAGCCCACCTGCTATTGTTAAACACACTGTATCCCCTAACATCCAAATGCCTAAAATAGTTGGAAATCTTTTCTGGAACATATCATTGCTGACATCCTAGACAGGCCCACTATTATTGGCTGCTAACTTTCAGATAGTGGTGCGCTTTCTGGTTGGAGTTCTTTGCTGACATATGTTGTGCAACCCTACTCTTCAAATTAGGGAAGCTTGTTCATAATGTTAAGGTGTTATTTCATTGTTGCAGTCACTAATCCGAGACATTCATCAAAGGACTACTCCTGACACAACATAAATTGTTGTATTTATTATTATACAAGGCATCTAATACCCTAATTTAGTGCAAATGTTGAAACTTTGTTTGTGCAAAAACTGTATGTTTCTGCAGCTGAATACCACAGGCTGAAGATGGCTGCTTTTTTTATCATTATACAGTGAAACCTCGATTTTAAGTACCCGCATTTTAAGTTTTCCTGCATTTTACATTTTTTATTTGTGGTCCCACCAATTTATAATGAATTTCAATGTGTGCATTTCCCTGATTTTAAGTAATGTTTTCCTGGATTTTACATCAAAATGTTGTCCTGATGTACCCAAAAACTGACTGTTTTCTTCTATGAATGTTATTTGTGAAATTAAAAGGTTTAAAATACTAACCAGATGTATATTTTGCCATGGTTCTGCCTGTGAATGGTCAATTCCACTTATTCTGCCCCTTTATACAGTCTTGCACCAATCACTTATTGTTTTAGGTTGTGTATATGACTGACAGAGAGGCCTTGCACATGCCCCCCATAGTGTAACATGTACGCTGCAATGTTACCCCTTGTTATTAACACAGTAAATATTGTATCTCAAAGTAAAACGGATTTTACATCGTTTGTTCCTGGTCCCATTAAAAACATAAAATGGGGGTTCTACTGTAATTGTGATATCGTATTCAAAACACCATATCTTAAAGCACATTTTTTCAATTTGCACAAACCTTTTCTGTTAGTATGCCGTTATTATAGATACTTAGCTAGTGAATAGAAATATTTTTCCTTTTAATGCTGCCACTGGTTTTCATTCACTGACATTAGTACAAACTTAATATGTATCTTTATTTGTATAGTGTGTTTATAAATGGCTAAAGGATATAATGAATGGTTATGCTCAATGAACAGTGTTACCAAGTGGTCACGTTCAATAGCTTCAGCATTTTAGAATCATCATTCACTTGTTAAACAAGTTTGTCAAGTTCTCCTTCTTGTACAGTAACCAGTGCCGTCCTCTGGGTATTGCTTTGTTAGACACACACTCGCTCACACCTGTTCTGAATTGACTGTAAAGAAGATGGGCTCTGTATCACTGTTTGTATTAAAACTGGTTCTTTATTTTCACAGTATGTCATTACACAGAGGAAATTGTAGACCGATAAGGTTCGAGCCACCCATGCTGGACTTACATGAACAGTAAGTGAATGCTTTTCCTTTTTATTCTGCTGTTTGCCTCATTTTCATGCTCAGAATGTATTTGTTTTAACAGCCAAATGCAGGCACTCAATGAGAGCACCACTGCCATCCTTGTAGTTGTATCATACCCAATTTCTGAAAAACAGGAGCCGCAGTGATTTCTGATTATGTACACATCTTGCTGGTCTTTTGAAAAAATTAAAATGTGTGTCTCACTTGCTGAGCAATGTTCTGACTTCATCTGTAATTTTTGTATTTTCTGATGTATGATTGAACACTGTTACAGGAAAACAGATGCGTATGTTAAAGGCTCATATACACACTTTTACACATACATATTCTGGCACACACACACTTTCCTAGAATAATAAACAATACCATTACAATATGTAATTACAGAATGTGTTTTCACTTTGTCTAATTTAAACTTTTCACTTTTTCCACATCGTTTTGTACGTAATTTTCTAAAGATGTTTGCTTGTTGTGCATAATTCATAATAAAAGCAAAAACACAATTTTTCAGGATTAAATACCTGCATAATTGAAGTTTTTTTCCACATCACTTAATTACTTAATTACTGGTAGGGATTGCTAGATCTGGTTTTGTAGCAAAACTGATTCTTTGCAATATATTTATTTGCAAAGCTAAAATCAAGATGGAGCACGGCTCTGGAGCTTGAAGCTACTATTCTCTTAAAGATTAAAATCTTGATATACAATTGATTTTCTGTAGCTAAATCTAGACAGCCTATTTTTATAGATTCTTAGCTTGAGCAGCTCCGTGGCTGGAGTCGTTTCTGAATCAGTCAGGAGCTTCAGGATATCATGACTCTGGGGCAATAGCTAGGCTAATGGATAGCTAGGCTATGTTTTGAAAAGTGCAACTTAAAAAATCTGTTTAATATTGAGCAGTAGTCATGTTACAATGTCTTAAATTAGTCATCAATTAGTACTGTTATGGTTTTAATGTTGCAGTTATAAAATTTGTGCGTGGAAATGGAATTTCTCAAGGATTTTGTAAATATTATGTACAGATGCCCAAACACATAAATTCATGTCTGCAGACACTCATTTATACATAATCACAAACACATCTATATAGAAGCAGATATACACAATTGCATAGCAAATATTTATTTCAGTTGGAGAAAGGGTGGTGTGTTCTAGTTGATAAGATTTGCTCCATCTGTATACTTTGTATGTGTATATTACGATAGCATATCACTGTGCATTCATTATGTGACATTGCATTGAAAATATGTTTTCTTAGGGTCTGTAAGTTTGGAACCTCCCCGTGTTTTGTAGACATGACTTTTTCTTGCAACTTTAATGCTAAAAGCTCTCTGTAAATATGTATTCTAGTAGATGGAAGCTCTTGTGTGATTGGTTAAGCTGCCAGGTGTGTCTCCAACAGACTCATGATAATGTTGATAATTCTCTTATTGTATGCCTACAGTTAGAGCTTGGGGCCTACCTCCTCCTACAGAGAACTCATTATGTGAAACAGCAGGTTTCTAGACAGATTTTATAAAGAAAATAATGAGAATAGTCATCACCTCTTAAAAGTTTTTATTGTTTCTATTTGTCCTAAAGCTAGATTTAATCAAGGGACAGAGTATGTATCTTATTTTAATCCCTCTCTGATAAATACTAAAGCTACCTGTAAATCATACCACTTTACAGGGGTATTTATTATTCTAATAATTCTTAACATATGTAGCTCCAGGTTTTTCCACATGATAGTTTTATAGACATATATATTAATACACTGTGAAGAAAACATTATTTGAGTATATACAGTAGTTTATTTGGATGTGCTGTTTCACAATGACAGTAACTGTTACGCAAGTAATGTTACCATCATTCACTTATAGATATAGAGGGGCATGTTTACTAACGTTGGAGATAAATATCTGGAGAGATATTTGGAGATGTTGCCCATGGCAACCAATCAGCAATTGTTACAGCCAAGTTAGAAAACAAAAGCAAAGATCTGATTGGTTGCTATGGGCAACATCTCCAGAAATTTCTCCAGATATTTATCTCCAATGTTAGTAAACATGCCCCAGAGAGAGAGAGAGAGAGAGAGAGATATAGATATATATAGATATATATATATATATATATATATATTGCAGACACATTCACATCACTACAGAGATTGTTTGTATACCCTGCCTGCTCCTTGGGTGTGCCATACTCTGCCTGCCCAATGTTTCCTGTGTGTGCCATACTCTGCCTGCATTATTCTCCTTGGGTGTGCCATGTGTGCCATACTCTTCCTGCCCTATGCTCCCTGTGTGTGCCATAATCTGTCTGTCCTATGCAGAGCCCTAGGTGGGGCAGTTGGTTTTGGACAAGTGTTGGAGTACTACAGTGCAGGGCACCATTCCTCCAGGGCACCATTCCTCCTACAGTGCAGGGCACCATTATATATATATATATATATATATATATATATATATATATATATATATGTGAATAATGGTAACATTACTTGCGTAACAGTTACTAAGTGTCTCTTTAAAACTGTTGGAATAAAAACCTGTCTTGAAACACAAAGCATAAGAGCACAGTGGATATTGTGTAACTTTGTAGTGTACATCTGCTCACTGGTGTAACTAGAGGAAGCAGACTCCCGTGGTCATGGGGGTCCTGGACTGCTGGGTCTGTTTCCTCTTCTAGTGGGAGGTGGGAGCACGCAGGGGACCCTATGCGCGCCAGGCCCTCCAAATAATTTTCTGGTGCTGGGGGGGGGCGCACTGTTGTTACAGCCCTACATCTGCTGATACCTCTGGGGATTTGTGGGTTGATGCCGTTATTTTTACATAAACAAGCATGTTTTCTGTTAATACATACATCTCACATTATTAGTGGAGTCATATTTTGCTCTGCAGTTTCTGTACAAAAATGTTAAACCACTCATTCAAATGCACTAGCTTGTGGTTTCATTAGGTGAAAGTCCTGTTATATTTTATACTTTTGCTAAAAGACTAATACGTTTCATTAAACTATCTGTAACCTTAGACCTTGCAAAACATTGTTATTGCAATTATTTTTCTATAGTTTATGCTCTTTTTATGTTTATGCTTATATGTAATTCTACTTATTAACACACATGTGATTAGCAAGGTGTGTACAATAGTAACATGTACTAAGTTTACTCTGTATCTATTAATCAGTTGCAGCCAGTCAGCGGGTAGCATCTACAGGTCTCTTGCTGTTACAACGATGAAAGCAAATTGATTTTACTCAGGGCCCTTACATTATGTTCTTTCACTACATTTATCAAAGTCCGAATCTATCTTAATATTTTCTGTAAACTATTCTGACAAAAATCTGTACGGGTTTTTTCGCCTTCGTTATCAATACACTTTCTCGAAAATTTTGTAAACGTGAAAAAAACTAATTGTACAAAGTTTTCGAATTTTCCACACGAAAACTGAAAACCCGAAACCCATCACAGATCAGGATATCTGCGGGACTTCTCCCATTGACTTATATGCAACCTTGGCAGGTCTGAGATGCCGAATTTTCGGATTCTGGTTTTTTTCCATCCTCTGGGCATAATAAATCCCTAAAAATTTGTATGATTTTTTTTCCATTAAAAATTCAGATTTTATACTAAATTTTTACTTTTGCCAGTTTTTTTGGCATTCGGAGTTTAGTAAATAACCCCCTTATTGTCATATATTTGAAGAAAACATTTGCACATTCTGGTAAAGTGCTACAACACGTGGGGGGGGCAGAGCTTGACCATGCCGAGTGGACGCTTAAGCTAGAGGCTCTTGCAACATCCTGGAACTTTGGATCATTTAGGGTCCATTACAGGTTTTTTTTTGTTTTGTTTTTTTTACCTTGCTTACAGTTTGCCCACCCTAAGCTGACCCAGAGAAACAGAAGTTATTGTGAGAACTAAACACCAATCAGCACAAAAAGAGGTTGGCAACTATTTTAAGTGGCACCCTTTTGAGACCAAGGCCCAAGATGGTGGCGCTTCTCCAACCAGCAGCACTAAAGCTAACTCTCCAGTGGTTCCAAAACCTAACTAAAGCAGACCTAGATACAAGTCTCGAGGCTCTGCTACACAAGTTGCACCCTTCTTCAAATTTAAACCCTTTCAGACCCTCTTTACATATTATAATGTTATTGCTAAGCTTCTTCGTTAATCACAAGGGTTTTGCATTGGAATTAATTATATTTTATGCAGTATGGAGACAGAAATAACTATAGCTACTCATAGCATTAAAGGCTTTAACTTTTCTACAAATTGGAAAAAAACCACAGGCTGATGTTGTAGCCTTGCAGGAGACCCACTGGATTGCTAAAGGGCCTTCCCCCTATTTATCCATACATTTTCTCCACCACATACCAAGAAAAAGCGTGGAGTTCCATCCTCATGTATCTTTGGTTCCGGAAATAGTCATATGTGACCCTGAAAGTAGGTTTTAATGACTTAATGGTACTATTTTAATGACTTAATGGTACTATTTTAGGCAAGCCTTTTAAATTTATGAATATATATGCATCTTCAATAGGCCTTCATCAATTGTTTCAGAGGTGTTCTTTATTAGGAGATTTCAATTTAGTAATGAATCCTAAACAATCAGCACCACATTACTGAAACAATATCTCCAGGTATAATTTTTGATATATATACGGCGTTACTTTTACCCTGACTCGAGTCATTATACTTTTTATTCGGCTCCTTGTGATTCGTATTCCTGGATTGACTATATTTATATTTCCCAATGTGTCATTTCTAATGTTACCAATGCAGTTCATTCTTCCATCCTATATTATCTATTCAGACAGATGAAGGGATATTGGCTTAAGTACCCGCGGGTTACCTGCAAAAACCTGTGGTTCCCTGCGGGTTGTGGGTATAGGCACAGGTCAGCGGTTCTGGGGGTTTGCAGTTTTACTCTTTTTTTTTTTTTCTGATCACGTCTACTTCTGAAGATCTCACTTCCGGTTTAAAACTACAGCACTTCCTGTTTTACGCCTTTTTTTTTTATCACGCCTACTTCTGATGATGGCACTTCCGGTTTACAATGACAGCACTTCCTGTTTTACACCTTTTTTTCTAATCACGCCTACCTCCGATGATGTCACTTCCGGTTTACAATGATAGCACTTCCTAATTCTTGATGGTCATTGGGTCACGGGTCCGGGTTGCGGGTAAGGTACTTGCGGGTCGGGTAGCGGGTCCAAGGGGATAAGAATGCGGGTATGGGTTCCATAAAATGGACCCGGCAGGACTCCCCACCAAGTGAAATTAGAAGAACATTATTGCCGCAACCCTCTTAAACTGAGGAATACTATTTCATTAATTTACTCTCAACTCATTGAAGTAAAGCCAATGATTTCTCATGGCTACATGTTGGCGTGGGAGGCTGATCTAGGCCCTCCATTTTACGTGAAACCAGGCCAAAGGTTTGGTTATCTATCAGGAAACTTTCTCCTAATGTTGGAGTTAAGTTAACTACATATAAGGTGATGTTTTGTTGGGATCATACCCCTATTCACAAGGACACCATCAATATGATTTTTCCAGCAACATGTTTTAGAGGCTGCTCAGCTAGAGGGGATTATATTCACACTTGGTGGCTTCCCAGATCATAGGGCTAACCACTGAATCTACCATTATCCTAAACTTATCCTAAATTCTATATGCTTCTCTGCATTGTTATACCATTATATAACTTTTTGGGATCAAATCCACAGAGCAACTCAAATACCCAGAGACACACTCTTGGATTACAAAGAAAAGACAGAAAACACCAGGGTACCTATTTTAGTTACCTACAACCCACAACTGAACATTATTAGAAAAATAGCCAAAGACCTGCCACCCATTCTCCATACAGATACCCACCTAAAACAAATATTCCCATAACTACCTCTCTTGTCTTATAGACAACCACCTTATCTGAGGAAAATGATTGTCAGTAGTGCTCTTCCTAAAACAACTTAAGCAGGTACATTTCCCTGCAACAGCAGCAGATTTGAAACCTGCAAATACATCCAATAAAATCTTCATAGTCATAATGCAAATACATCCAGTGCAAAGATCACGTTGCTATACCAAATACACAAAACGTCTACACTATTCTGGATTACTATTCGTGTTCTTCATCCAATGTGGTATACATAATTACATGTACTAGGTGCTCTACAGGAGCCATATATGAAACAGGACAAAAATTGCGCACAAGGATGAACCATCACAGACATAAAATCAACACCAAATCATGCGATACACCAGTGGGGCAACACTTCTGCAGACAAAATCACAGTCTTCAGGACATACAGGTCTTAATTCTAAAAGGGAACTTTAATAGTGAACGAGAAAGGAAAATGTATGAATTCAAATGTATGGAGTTATATAACACATTAAGACGGGGCCTTAATTTAGGATCAGGTTTCATGTCACACTGACCTGGGCTATTTACATCCCACCCTAATTCATTGTATTATGTCTACAATTGATCTCTATCTGTAATTCCTAATTTATTGCCCATGAATACCTTTCACTAATCAAACAGTATATATGCTGTGCCTTTGTAGCTTTCATTTGTATTTTGCCTGACGAAGGGGCCTTGGTGCTCCGAAAGCTTGCAATGTATTTTTATTGTTAGCCAATATAGGTATCACTTCTACAATACTTTTTGTATTTGTTTGTTTTTTTATTTATTTTTTCTACTGCCTAACACAGCATCACCGTTTTTATTTTCTTCATTTACTGTAAAATTCTTCATTACTAAAACATTTTTTCAAAGAGCTGCTTTATTTGTTAGCTCTATATCAATTCATGATTACTATTCTCCTGTGCAGAGTACCATTTGCAAGAAAGGCTATCACTGTTTCTAGGCTGGGAGAAATTTCTGTCTTCTTTTTTTTTCGAGTTGGTATCATTTTTCAACAGCATCACAGAAATATTAGCATCAGTTGTAGTTGCAGTAAAGGTTGGAAAACATGTTCTTGGGTTCTAGGGTTGATGAAAAGAAATGTAACAACTAATCTATTGAATATTAGGAGAACAAATGACCCCTTCCCTCCTTATTAAGCTGTTTCTGAGAAAACAAAACTTTTAATTAAATCTTGTATACCACATCACTTACTAAGCAAACAAGAATTATTTGTGATGTTTAACTTTAGCTGATGATTATGTACTGCTGTTACTGTCTTTATACAGTAATTCTGTGAGACTCCGTGTGGCTGTATTCTTTCTGTTTTGTTGGAGAGGTGCTTGAGACTGTTGCACACTTTCAGGCAGTCATGTGGTTGTTCAGTTTAAATTAATTTACAATAGTCACTTAAAAAATATAACTGCATAGTGAAGTGGCATACTAAATATTGCTCTCTGGATACAAAATAACAGTGTTTCAGATACCTAGTTAATTAGTTATTTCAAATTAAAAAGAAAGTCCAGGTTTCTTTAGTAGCATTCCACAATGTTTACTGAATCATGGCTCTATGAATACAGATGGTTTACAGTACACTGCTCTATGTTTGGTCCTAAACCATTACAAAGATGACTCTGGATTTCCTAATTTGGAAATCTGGACAGGCAGTTTTCACCCGGACAGCCCTTCCAAATAGCAAAAATCAGACAGTGGCAACTCTAGTTGTACTTCATTTATATCATTGCTTGAAACACGCTTGCATGCAGCTACAACTGCAGCAAAAATGCCAAAAACTGTATGTTCCACACTGCTGGTTCTGGTTGCATTTCCCAGAACTGTTGGGGCCACTTTGCCTGACTGGTGCCAGTGCAGAAGCCTAGGTGGCCCTTTGTAAAATCACAATATTAAGCTATTGTTCTTATTTCTTAAATATATTAATTCTAAACATTTTTTGCACTCTTATTTTATCATTTGTGTGGCTGCGCCAAACTCTTAGGCTAACCAACACATCCAGAAGTCTGAGTTTACTGATGCATAAAATATTTTTTTTTTTTTGCCTCCTGTAACCTACATTTTTAACACCTGTTTGTGGTGAGGTTAAACTTTACTGGTTTTCTATTGCCTTGAAGTTTCAGTTGTGTCGGCATTGTATGTTTTCAAAACACTAAAATATACGTTTTAGAATTTTACATGAACTGAAAAAATTGCATATGCAATTCTCAGTAAAAACTTGACGATTACATTTTGTTTCCCTGAATGGCTTCTTGATTTGTTTATGTTCGTCTATGAGTTCATTTTATTTAATTTGTTTTGATATTGTTTGATAGATTGCTTAGCCTACTAGTACTTTAATGTGGACCTGTCACCCAGACATAAAAAGCTTTATAATGAAAGTCCTTTTCAAATTAAACATAAAATCCAAATTCTTTTTTTTATTAAAGCATTCATAGCTGCTTCCGGGCAAGCTTTACTTTCACTTTCTAGATGTCACTGCTCTCCCCACATTCCCCCAGTTCTCTGAACCATTTAATTGTGTAGCCAGTACATGGGGATGGACATTAGGTCCCCCATTCTGGTGCACAAACAAGATTCTGAGCTGATGCAAGGCTTGCCTTAATAACAATGTCCACAAAATTGCTCCTACCAGCTTGCTATAATTATGAATTCCCAGATTGATGGAAACCACATTCACAGAATGTATACAGTGTAATTAAAGTTAATGTTGCTTGACTAACATGAAAAAATAGAATTTGGAATAATTCTTTTGGGTGATGGGTCCCCTTTAACTGGGCAGTATGTGTGTGTGTGTATGTGTGTGTGTCAGATTATTAATGTTCTCTTGCTAATTATTTATTAACTTTCCCTGTAAATCTTTGAACTATTAATACATTGTGTCCTTTTTTTCAGGCCAGTGGGAATGCCAAAAATGGAAAAAGTGTACTTGCACAATCCTAGTTCAGAAGAAACTATTACATTAATATCTATATCAGCAACAACATCACATTTTCATGCGTCATTTTTTCAAAATAGGGTAAGTAGGAGCTTTTCCATCTTTACACCATTGTAATTTCCTGCTCCATAACCTATGCATCCCTCTCTTGCTGGGCTTGGGGCAGTGCTTGACTGTGAAAGACCAAACACATTGCATTGTTTACAGTGCTCTAGAGTATTACTTGCTGCAAGGGATTGCCCAAAAACAGTGCCTTACAAAAATATTTGGAGCTTTGTTCTTTTACAATCCTACTATAGCAAAGCACATGCAAAATTAATTTTAATGGAACATTTTGGCGCAAATTCACTAAGCGCCGAAGTGCCGAACACTAGCGTCAATTCGCTAGCGTTTGGCATTTTCGGTACTTCGCAAATTCACTAACGAACGCTGGCGTAAATTCGCTAGTGTTACTTCGCACACTTACGCCAGGCGAATTTTCGCTAGCGATGTAACTACGCAAATTCACTAACTTGCGCAGTGTACTGAACGCTACCTTTTACGCTAGACTTCCTTCGCCACCTCAGACCTGGCGAAGCGCAATAGAGTAGATAGGGATTGTTTCCAAAAAAGTCAAATTTTTCTAAGTCCCAAAAAACGCTGGCGTGTTTTCTACATGATGGGTGATAGGCTGAAAAAGATCTAAAAATTTTTTGGGGCTCCCCTCCTTCCCCCCTACATTTCCTGACTCATGGCAACTTACCTAGACAGTGGGCACATGTGTAGGGCAAAATAAAATTTATATTTGCTGATTTGAAGGTTTTCTAGGCATTTGTAGTGCAGATACGTGTTCCTCCGTTGAAATTTGAATTTCGCGCCGTATGCAAATGAACCATCGCTAGCGAAACTTCGCTTCGCTTGGCGAATTAACGCTAGCGCAACTTCGAAAACTTACGCTACCCCTGTGCGCAACTTCGGATTTTAGTGAATTTGCGGAGCGCTGGCGAAAATACGCCTGGCGAAGTGCGGCGAAGTTGCGCCTGGCGCAACTTCGCATCTTAGTGAATTTGCCCCTTTGTGTTTATTTAGCGTTTATGTTATGTTTACTCAGGTGAAAATAAATTAAAATCAGAATTTAAATTCACAAACATCATCTGACAGCGGAATAAACATCTACCTGGAAGAATAGTTCAAATGCATTTCCAAACTGTGCAACGCTTACCCAAAAGATGTTTCTGCTGCAAAAGATTGCTTTACAAGATATTGAAGTTTTTAACACATTTTTAATGTTCACATTCTTATCTAAGTTTGAGTATCAGAATAAAAATATCACTTCTAACAAAATGTCACTGCATAGGATAAAAGGTCAATGGTCTAATACCTTTGGAGGGTGCTGTATTCTGTGATAACTTTTAAATCTCCATTAATAAAGTGTATGAAAAATAATTTCTGGAACTATAATGATAGAATTTGTAGTAAAGGCTCAATAAATGTCTAGTGTTCAGATATCATTTTAGAGTTCTCCTAATACCTATTAATAGCACTGCTACCCATCTCATAGCAAACAGAGGTCATCTGGCATTTTATTGCTCTTATTATTTTTGGCACGCTAGTAAAACTCTAGATGTGAATTCATATTCATCTGTACCTTACATAAGTCGTTGACAGAAGCACACACTTAGAAACTTATTGCAGCTTCCTCTGTGTGGCACTAAAACTAATGATATGCTAGTCTATTAGTCATAGCTTGGTCATATATATAGTGCTGACATATACTGCAGCTATTTACAAAGGTTATTCCAGCATATCTATCATTATTATAACTGCCTGCCCCAGTGGAGCTTACAGTCTAAGAAAACGACAATCACAGGCACACAGGTAAATGCTGGCAGAGTGAGCCTTTGCTAAAGTTTTATTGTGGTATGCAACAGGTCCGGACTGAGAATTAAAATAGGCCCTGGCATTTCAGGTACACAGAGGCCCAAACAGTTCCCACCAGCCCACTAAATACTGACTTTCTATGGGACCTTATAGCAGCCCCTCTGGCATTTGCCAGAACCCACAGATTGCCAGTCCGGGCCTGGTATGCAATGTGTTTACCCCAAAACGTTGCATACCACAATAAAACTCATCCTGCAAGAATTTACCTGTGTTGCTGTGATTTTTGTTTCTCCACAGTGGTGTGACGTTGCCAATACTTCCTTCACAGTGCACCAGGGTCTCGCATCATTTGGAGTGCCAGGTTGTGTGAGTGTACTTTGGAATTTTGCTTCTAAGGTCACTTTGACATTCACACATTCACATTTTACAACTCACACTACAGTTTCAATAGAAAAATATATGTTAAGAGTATGAATCATTAATTTTGCAAAAGATTAAGTTGTGCTAGAAGATATCTGATTGTCATTAAAGGAGAAGGAAAGCTACGGAGGCAATTTATTGCCAATAGATTAGGTGCAATAGTGCAAGCTAGAATGCTATATTTATTCTGTAGAATGTTTTACCATACCTGAGTAAAAAGCTCTAGAAACTCTCTGTTTGTTTAGGATAGGAGCTGCAATATTAACGTGGTGTGACATCACTTCCTGCCTGAGTCTCTCCCTGCTCTTGGCTCAGATTACAGTAGAGAAGGGGGGGAAGAGGAGCAAACTGAGCATGCTCTTGCCCAGGGCAATGAGGTTTAAGCTGAAGCCAGGAAGTCTGATACAGAAGTCCATGTGTACACAATAGAAGGAAAGAAATGCAGTGTTTCTTTTGACAGCACTACTTTGGGGGTTTACTGGTATATTTAGATGGACCTTTCTGATAAGTAGGGATGGGCGAATTTTTTCGCCTCGTTTCGCCAAAAAAATGACACCCATAGACTTGTATGGAGACGTGCGTCAAAAAAAAAGACGCGCAACAAAATAATTTCGCCGCGCGACAAATTTTTTTTGACGCCCATAGACTTTAATGGGCGTCTGCGACATTTTTGGGGAAACGAAACGGGTCAAATTCGCCCATCCCTGCTGATAAGGCTTACTTAGTTTTAACCTTTCCTTCTCCTTTAAAATGGATTTGTTGTGAGTGTTCTTATTTGAAAACAAGCAACTTTCTAAATAATAATAACTTAAACAAATTTTTGAAATAAAGTTAATGCCCCCCTCTTAGCAATCTGTCTTTCTTTATGCATGAGTCAGAGTCTGATTTTGAAATAGGGATAAATTGATTATTTAGAAATGTTACAGGATTTTTTGATTACATATAGAACATTTTAGATTACATATAGAACATATTTGATTACATATAGAACATTTCTTATTTCGATGAGATGAAGCTCATATTACAGTTTGTTCTTTGAAAGTTGATCCTTAAAGAAAGAGACTAACATAATAATAGTAGATGTGGTGGCTTAACCTCCAAATTTACTCCATGGCAAATGTGAGCCTAGTAACAAGACAGCCTCGCCCAAACAGAAATTTTGCTTGCTATCCAAGCTCTTCTGCTGAAGCACAAACAAATTGGCAATGTTAAAGGGGTTGTTCATCTTTGAGTTAACTTTTAGTATGATTCAAAGAGTGATATTCTGAGACAAATTGCCATTTGTTTTAATTTTTTATTATTTGTGGTTTTTGAGTTATTTATCTTTTTCTTCAGCAGCTCTCCAATTTCAGCACTCTGGTTGCTAGGGTCAAAATTTCCCTAGTAACCGTTCAATTATTGGAATAAGAGACATGAATATAAACAGTAGAGGATCTGGATAGAAATATGAGAACTAAAAAGTAGCAATAACAATAAATTTGTAGCCTTACAGAGCATTTGTTTTTAGACGACTCCTATTTGAAAGCTGGAAAGAGTCAGAAAAAGAAAAGTCATTTAAAAACTAAAAAAAAAATAAAAATAATGAGGATCAACTGAAAATTTGTTCATTCTATAACATACTAAAAGTTAACGTAAAAATGAATCACCCATTTAAAATAAGGTGTACATCAAGCTTGCTTCCATTTAAAACTGGAAGATGTTCAGCAAATCAGCTCAAACTTGGTAGAAACCACAGGATGGTACACCCATTTACAGAACATACATTTTTATTTTATTGTTTAATTTAACTTTTTATTACATTTCTATAAAAGTCATCTCCTATTAAGCTTCCAGTCTTTTTAAGATTATTACTGTCAACATCTGAAAAAGTGAATTTAAAGGTGAACTGCAGTTTTAATATAACATGTGGAAAATAAGAGTTTTTTTTCATCATATTGGTTACTTTGCTTTATTTTCCAGAAAATTCTCCCGGGTGGGAATACTTCATTTGACGTGGTGTTTCTTGCAAGAGTAGTGGGAAACGTAGAAAATACTTTATTTATCAACACCTCAAATCATGGGGTATTTACTTATCAGGTAAGTGACTTTAATTACGAATATCATCATACTAGTTATGTTTTGGTTAAGTATTCATACTGAACGTATATCTTTCCTTTCCCAATTACAAAAAAATCCCTTATCTGGAAACCCTAGGTCCCAAGGATTCTGGGTAATGAATTCTACACCTGATTTATAGCTCACCAACTTGCCATGGGGATTTCCATAGCCTAGGTTATTACCTAGTCATGTGTGCATATAAGGCAGGTTAATTATGGGTCCAGTTATTTATTAATTGATGATAGATGAAGAGGATTGTAATGTAAAATGAAACACATTCATAAAATGAATTAAAAAAAAAATATATTAAATGGTTGAACCAACAGTCTGTTTGCTGATTCATATGTGTTGCAGTTTATGTTTAAATGAAGAATGTGATGTTATAATAAAATGAGGATATCCGTTCATGTTTCTGACTGTGTATCTGTGGCATCAGATATACCTTTTGGGGAAAGCTCAGCATGCATAGTGTCATCTATTGATATACTGGCAGCAGTGACTTGTTGAAAGCAACTGCTCCTCTTAAAAGCATTACCGTACTAAAGATTATTTAAGTAGAAGTTTTATGGGGGGTGGGGGTTGTTAAATGGTGACTTTTGTTTTATAGGTCTAAGGCACATGAAGCGATTTAAATACCACGATTTGAAGTGTCAATCAAACTGCTGCTACCCACTAAGCATTTTTTAAAGGCACATGAATTAGAAGTGCCAAATAGCACCCTACTATTTCAGTAGTGTGAGAGCACTTTCTAGGGTTAGATTGATAAGAGTATGAAACAGCATAGCAATGTTTATGTATGTATGTGTGATTAATTGTGAAAAAAACCTCTTTGCAACAGGTATTGCAAAGAGGTAAAATAGGAAATCTGCAGGAAAAGCAAATAGGCCTATTTGAGAATGATAAAATGGTACCATAGCCTATGCTGAAGGAGACAAAGCACAGTTAGAAATGAGTGAAACCACATGGTTAGGTTATCAAACATAAGCAGAGACAGAAACACATGGCTATGTAAAAACATATATATATTGTGTAAAGCAAGGCACTCACAGGACTTTAAAATATGGTGGAAAGAGATAGTTTATTTATTCTTGCAACATTTTGGTCTTCCTTGAGGCTTTTGTCTATATTGTGTATATATATATATATATATATATATATATATATATATATATATATTTATTTATTTATACTTAATATATATTTATAATAGCAAGAAGGTGAGAGTGAAACCTTAAGCTAGGGTATATATATATATATATATATATATATATATATATATATATATATATGGGTCTGTGGATGGCACCAGCTTTCCTAATTAGCTACCTTGTAGCTGCCCCTGTGCACGGTGGTATTTTGTTCTTTTATCTGTGTACCGTATATACTGGAGTATAAGCCAACCCGAGTGTAAGCCGAGGTACCTAATTTTACCTATGAAAACTGGGAAAACTTATTGACTCTAGTATAAGCCTAGACACAACTACAGCCCTGTCTTCCAGCAGCGCACATTCTGCCAAAGCGATCCCTCCAGCGATCAACCGGACTTCTTTGCAAAGTTGATGGCGACAGAGAATTGCCAAATGGATTACTGTGTGCATTGTCCCACTACCATGTGCAGAGGGTGCTGTTTGATATTGCCATCACTGTTAATCTTTTGTATAACCAACAGAGGGAGCTGTGTGATATTGCAGTCACTGTTATTCTTTCATATAACCAACAGAGGGCACACTGTTATTCTTTCATATAACCAACAGAGGGTGCTGTGTGATATTGCAGTCACTGTTAATCTTTCATATAACCAACAGAGGGCGCACTGTTATTATTTCATACAACCAACAGATGGCGCTGTGTGATTTTGCAGTCACTGTTATTCTTTCATATAACCAACAGAGGGCGCACTGTTATTCTTTCATATAACCAACAGAGGGTGCTGTGTGATATTGCAGTCACTGTTATTCTTTTATATAACCAACAGATGGCGCTGTGTGATATTGCAGTCACTGTTATTCTTTCATATAACCAACAGAGGGCGCACTTTTATTCTTTTATATAACCAACAGAGGGCATTGTGGGTTATTGCAGTCTCTCCCCAAGCGTACTGTTGCTATAGGAATGATTAAAAGTGACTGCAATCTCAGCTACTCGGGTCGGATACAGCTGACCCGAGTATAAGCCGAGGTAGACTTTTTCAGCACATTGTGGATGCTGAAAAACTCGGCTTATACTCAGGTATATACTATATATATATATATAGATATAGATATATATATATATATATATATATATATATATATATATATATATATATATATATATATATATATATATATATAGGTTCCAATTGTTCCAGCACTCCAACGCTGAGGTATAATACACCCAGGTGCTATTCCATACCAAATATTCAGTAATCCACAGAATTAGGAATGCACACTGGTATGTGGATTACTATATATATATATATATATATATATATATATATATATATATATATATATATACATACATAGTAATCCATATATATATATATATATATATATATATATATATATATATATACACACCGTAGAACCCCCCCATTTTAGGTTTTTCAGGGGACCAGAAAAAAAATGGTGTAAAATGGTATAAAATCCAGGAAAATGTAAAAATGAGGGGAAACTTAAAATCGGGGCATGTAAAATTAAGGTTGCACTGTATGGAGCGGTAGTCAAAAATGTCTGGTATAAACAGGTGCACACTGGGAACTTTTTAAAAGTTGAAAAAAATCATCACTTTTATTAGATCCAGTTAAAAAAGTCCCAAATAATATATATATTATATAAATCGAAATGAAGTCTGCACATTCAGGTCTTATATATATCTTTTAATATATAATATATGTTTTTGTTCTTTAAGACCTGAGTGTGACGACTTCTTTTGGAATTGAATAACGGTGTTGTGGCTCTGCACCCAGGTGTATATTGTTTTTTCTACTTCAAAGAATTCTAAATTCTAAAAAAACACGAACGTTTGCTTATTTATGAAAAAAATCCGAATGTAAAAAAACTTTATTGAATACAATTGTGAAAAAAACTCGAATGCCTGTAATTTTCAAGTTTTTGATAATATAATTTGAATTTGTGAGTTTTATTGCAAAAATTCAAGTTTTAAACATTGGTAAATCACCCCTTACTCTTGCTCAAACGAGAGAAAAAAATGACTAGAACAAAAACGAATTATTCTGCACTTAAAAGCAAAAGGCATAAATTTTCTGCGTAAAGGTATAACTGGAGCAATCCAGTTGAGCTTGTTGTTTTTTTTTTTAATACCTTAATTTTCATTGTCTTTATGTCAAGAGACTGATTTTTAAGGCTTTTGAAGCAGAGGGGTAGAATTAGAATTAACAGGGTTATGATAGGAAACATTTTATGAAGAGGTGGATGGTGGGAGCAGAATATACTATTTACATAAGGAGGGGTTCTTGCGTGGAACAGCCTTTGACTAAATATAGATTTAATTAATATAGAGTAACCACAGTCTCTGGCGTTCCCCTTTTGTTCCTTCTCGTCAATCCTCATTTCTCCTTTGGTAGAAAATTGTGTCGAAATCTGTATGAGTCAGTGCTAAAAAAAGCTCAGGGGATAAGAATTCAGCACAGAGGGAAATCTAAGTTAAGTAAATTTTCAGTGTTGTAGTTCCACTATTTTATATCCTCCCAAATTTTTCTTTAGCTGTCAATTTAATCCTTACCAATCACCACATGTGAGTGTCAGATGGGTACTTAAAAATGTTTAACTTTAACTGTAAGTCACACTCATTAAAGAAACCGAAGTGGGGCTGTTGGGTGTTGCTTCTTACTTACTTTTATTACATTTAAATTTTTTAAAAGATTACACTCATATTTGTGTAGTTAAAAACGGCATATCAAATCCCCTCTTTTCCTAGTTTGTCTGTGCTGTTTATAAGGAACCGGTGGTGCCGTTTGACTTCGACCTGCGTTGTCTCCACACCGCGTGTCACTTCCGGGATGCTTGGGGATGATGTAAACTGACTAAATATGTTGGGTAAAATATGATATGGGAATATTCTGTTCAACATTCAGGTCAATGAAATTGATACCAACGTGATGTTTTCTGTGTTTTTGCTTTTTAAACATCAGCATTTGTAGAATGCTGCATCGGCAGCAAAAATATTTGTCACATCTTTTTTATTTAAAAACTTTTTTCTTGCAGGTTTTTGGAATTGGGATTCCGAACCCTTATCGACTACGCCCTTTCATCGGGGCAAGAGTCCCTGTCAATAGCAGTTTTTCACCTTTAATTAATATTCACAATCCACACAGTAAACCTTTACAGGTATGTACATATAATGCGTATAATATGCAATTTTATTTAAAAAACGTGGATGGTACATTCTGTGCTATCTATATACTCTTTTCACAGTACTTGTAATAGATGTAAAAAGACAAAGTTTCAGACTTAAAGTATGTCTAGCACTTAGTATCATCAACATTGTTGAGGAACTGTCTTCCAAAAGTAAACATCCTATTTGAAATCTGCAATGTGTAGCAAAGTACCTCTGTCTTGGGTAACCTTTGTTGAACTGTAACATAGCTTGACGGAGAGTAGCTTTCTGAGGTATGTTGGGGTATGTTCTGATGGGCTTGGGCAATGTTTACTTTTTTTGTTGAGCCTATCTTTGCCTTGTCCACAGGCACATCTTTACTTAAACTACTCTCCTACAAACTGTGTTAGAGAGTGACACAAGTTAGTAAGTAATGAGGTGGTGGGAGACAGGGGGGTATCTTCATTACAAAAGATGACTAAAGCTAGGGTTTATATAGGCATAGTGAAACATTTCTGTTAAAACCTGCAACATGTCACTATTCCATTAAGGCCTTTGGGAAAAACAATGGCAATTCAACTAATGGCAAGATGCATTAAAAATGCATTAAAAAAGGGGGAAAGAATTAAAATAGAAGATTTGTATGTATTACAATTACACAATTCATTGATGGGGGATTTTCACCTTTATATTAACTTTTAGTATGACGCAGAGAGTAATATTCTGAGACAATTTGAAACTGGTTTTCATTTTTTATTTGTGGTTTTTGAGTTACAGTATTTGGCTTTTTATTCAGCAGTTTGGTTGCTAGGTCCAAATTATCTTTCTTTATCTTTTTTTTTTTGGTTTAAAACTGTTTATTGAAAGTAATTCAATACATAATAGAATGTTTCTTATGGATGCTTATATAACATGGTAATGCATAAACATTGTCAATAAAAATACATGGTTGGGTCCAAATTATCTTAACAACCATGCATTGATTTGAATGAGAGACTGGGATATGATTTGAAGATGGCCTGAATAGAAAGATGAATAATAAAAAGTAGCAATAACAATAAATGTGTACAGAGCATTTGTTTTTAGATGGGGTCAGTACCCCTATCTGAAAGCTGGAAAGAGTCAGAAGAAGACAAATCATTCAAAAACTATAAAAAAAGAAAATATGATGACCAAATGAAAAAGTTGCTTAGAATTTGAAACACATGGGGCATGGCAAAAATGTGTGCAGATTTGTACCAAAAATTCACTGCGGGTGAAACAGCAGATTTCACTGCAAATCCATAAGTGCAAAAATTTGCTTATCACTAAATATAACATTGCACAGAAAAAACTGGACTGGTTTTGCCTGTCGTATTGAAATCATAAAAGAATAAATGGTCAGTGATTCCCTCCATTTACATACATTTCAACTAATATGGACAACAAATGCAATTTAATTAAATACATATAAAAATGTTTCAGTTCATGTAAGTCATATTAGAATATTGTTCTTTAACAGGTTGTAGAAATGTATTCCAGTGGGGGTGACTTGCACTTGGAGCTACCAACGGGTCAGCAGGGGGGTACCAGGAAGCTGTGGGTAAGTAGCAATAATATTTTTTGCAAATTTTAATAGAGCTATTATGTATTAAAATGAATGACTTTTGTGCTACTATGGTCCAGTATTATATACAGCTGAAGCACCAGTGCTGTAGTATGGCCAATGTATGATACTGGGCAAATTAATATGTATTCCATTTACATGTCCCTTTACTTTTTTTCTGTTTTGGATAAACTCATTGTGCCGACAATGTACTCTGGCAAGTGGCAAGGAAAGGACCTCAAAGGCAAATAGTGATTTCACATAAAAAAAACTGTGTACTTTCTGGTTTAGCTGGAATTCATTTAATAGTTTCTAATATTCCACAAATGCTGCTGAGAAATATATCGACTACATGTAGCAAATTGTAATAGATCAGAGTCTGCAACTTGATTATGAACTGACAGATTGAAACATCACAGATAGACGAAACATTAACCTTCAAAAATAAATAAATAATAAAAAAGCAACTTAAAAAAATCTTTATTGCTGTTGTACTAACTGAAAAGAAAAGTGTTTAGAAGTTAAGCAACCCTTTTTAAAGTGTTAAAAATAAGCTGCTGTCAGCAAGATAATATAGGTTCATATTAGGTGACTTTCCTTTTAGGGTATTTCATGAAGAAACATAGCCTGACTTTTCAATGTTATTCCAGTTTGTATTCACTTTGCCATAGGAAAGCACTGAGCAGAGGTGGAATGCATCAAGTTGTGTTCCACCTGCATTTGGCAGTTCCATGGCACAGGGTAAGTATAAACTGGTTGAAATGAACAGGCTGCATTAACTCTTAGAAAGATCCACCACAGAGGAACGCAGGACATTGAGAACGCCCATTTGTAAGAGGGCACACAAGTTTAAAAACGTGTGTTTAACCCTTTATTTGCAATGCAACATAAATGCTGTGATTCTGACATTGAGTTAGTACTGTAGATTTTAATGGGTTTCCCTTTGACCTAAGGCACATAGCATGCTTACTTATAGCACAGCAAGATCAAAAGGACAGCACAATTTGGTTTAATTATATTGTGTGTAAAGGATGTATTAGAGATGCGAAAAAAACATTATCTTCCACTTAAGTGAAATTTCTATATATTTGTTTTTAGGAAATCCCACCCTATGAAACAAAAGGTGTAATGCGTGCAAGCTTTTCTTCAAGAGAAGCAGACAATCACACTGCATTTATTAGGATTAAAACAAATGCATCAGACAGCACAGAGTTTATTATACTGCCTTTGGAAGTAGAAGTCACCACAGGTTTGTTTGACAAAGCCTTCGCTCTCTTGTTAAGCTTTTATTTTTAGCCAGCAAGGGTTAAAAAATTAAGTTCGTTTTATGTGTCATTTCAGCCCCTGGGATATATTCCTCAACAGAGATGTTAGATTTTGGTACTTTGCGAACACAAGGTATGAACAATTGTAAATAAATGAATGTGTTTCCTATTTTAATGAATTAAGTCAAATATTTTCATTTTTCTATAATAATAAAATAGTACCTTGGTCTTGATCCCAAACTAAGATAATATTAATCCTTATTGAAGGCAAAACAATCCTACTGGGTTTAATTAATGTTTATATTAAAGGGATACTGTCATGGGAAAACATTTTTTTTTCCAAACTGAATCAGTTAATAGTGCTGCTCCCGCAGAATTCTGCACTGAAATCCATTTCTCAAAAGAGCAAACAGATTTTTTTATATTCAATTTTGAAATTTGACATGGGGCTAGACATTTTGTCAATTTCCCAGCTGCCCCAAGTGTGACTTGTGCTCTGATAAACTTCAATCACTCTTTACTGCTGTACTGCAAGGTGGAGTGATATCACCCCCTCCCTCCCCCCCCCTAGCAGCCAAACAAAAGAACAATGGGAAGGTAACCAGATAAGCAGCTCCCTAACACAAGATAGCTGCTGCCTAGAAGATCTAAGAACAACATTCAATAGTAAAAACCCATGTCCCACTGAGACACATTCAGTTACATTGAGAAGGAAAACCAGCAGCCTCCCAGAAAGCATTTCTCTCCTAAAGTGCAGACACAAGTCACATGACCAGGGGCAGCTGGGAAATTGACAAAATGTGTAGCCCCATGTCAGATTTCAAAATTGAATATAAAAAAATCTGTTTGCTCCTTTGAGAAATGGATTTCATTTCAGAATTCTGCTGGAGCAGCACTATTAACTGATACATTTTGAAAAAAAAAATGTTTTCCCATGACAATATCCCTTTAAGTTTTTGTAGACTTAAAGGAAAACTATACCCCCAAAATGAATACTAAAGCAAAAGTTTATATCAAATTGAGTGACATATTAAAGAATCTTACCAAACTGGTATATATATTTAACTAAATATTGCTCTTTTACATCTCTTGCCTTGAACCACCATTTTGTGATGGTCTGTGTGCTGCCTCAGAGATCACCTGACCAGAAATACTGCAGCTCTAACTGTAACAGGAAGAAGTGTGGAAGCAAAAGACAGAACTCTGTCTGTTAATTGGCTTATGTGACCTAACATGTATGGTTTGTTTGATTTGTTTGTGTGCACCGTGAATCCTACAATCTCAGGTGGTGTCCCTTATTTTTTAAAATGGCCATTTTCTGCTTATGATTACCCAATGGTACATACTACTAAAAAAAGTATATTCTTATGAAAATGGTTTATTTACATGAAGCAGGGTTTTACATATGAGCTGTTTTATGCAATATCTTTTTATAGAGACCTACATTGTTTGGGGGTATAGTTTTCTTTTAAGGTATGGAGATTCCTCCTGTACCAGATGTTTGTAAGACCACATATAAGCATTGGCTCAAATGTCTCAAATAAAGCCTACTTCCCTCCCCCTCCCTATAGTACAACACGCCGAGAAACACTTGAAGCCCAGAGTTTATTAGAAAATGGCAAAAAGAATATAAATGGAAGGGGGTGTTAATGATAAAAATGTCAGGAGGATTTACACACTTTTTAGTTTATGGACAAATTTGCTTCACTGTGGCAGCATGTATGGGTTGTTGCCTGTCCAGTTTTCCTTGGGCTGTCCAGTTCAAAAGTACCTTTTGAGGTTTTACAGATCCGAAACACAGATAAATATCTGTGCTGGAACATCCAGTCTCTATTCCTGATGCAAATTCCCTCCATATTTACACTATCTTTACTCTTGTATGATCCTGTTACAGAGGAGTACTGGCTTGGCATCCCCTTCCATTGATCATCCCTTTCCTTTATCTGTTCCACATTTGTTTTTAAATTGGAATCATCCTTCTTTAAAACAATTTAAGAAGTTCTCAGTAGTGTCTCAGGACAAGACCTCATTGAGCAACCTTGTGTCTCTACAGAAATTTGTTGTAAGCTGCTAGACCACACTATTTAGACAAAAGCAGTGCAGGTAAATGAGCTTGCATGATGAAGGCATAGACAAGGCAGGCTATGAAAGTAAATCATCATAGCAGAACAGGCCTTCTTGGCCAACTAGACAACATGGAACTTCTCAAAGACTTTTGCACATTAGAATGAACTGCAACTTAGATCAGCTTTAATATTCATGCAGTAGTGTGAAACCAGCATTAACTAAATAAAGTATGTAGAGAGTTGAGTATTTATTTTAAAGTTATAAGTGTGTCTGATCTGTCCTGCATTCTAAAATGGATTCCAGTAAACACAGAAAAGTAGTAAATGTTCTTTGCATTTAATTGTGCCTGTGTTTTTGTAGTAAAAAAAGGTCAACATTCCTTAAAGTGGTACTTCACCTTTCAGCAGTTATCTGTTGCTAGGGTCCAAATTATATCAACTCTGCGTCCAGTCCCACGGACCGTCTCTGGCGAATTTTTTTTAGACTTGAACAATTCTGTTTTTATAAATGTTTGACTACATATGTTCTACCGCCCGTTAATTTAACGGGCTTAATGTCTAGTTAGATATAAAGTCAAAGTCTCAAATGAAGTGAAGGGCTGAATACATCAATACTATTTTTTTTTTTTAATTCTAAAGACACAAAGCATACATTTGTTATCATACTTGTATGGACAACTATATTCAGCATGTTCTTAATCTTATTCACAGATGCGCCAAAAGTTTTAAATCTCCACCTTTTAAATTCAGGAATGAAGGATGTTCCTATAACTGTAAGTAATATTTTTGTTTTTATATCAAAATAAATAGAGCACTACTGGACAAGTAAGGTGTAATGTCCAATCTCTGGCCAGCTAGGGAAAAATAAATGAATCTTGAATAAAAGTGTACATTTGTGCCACTTGGTTAGATTCTTTGAGAGTTTTGAAGGTTTGCATTGCTTGGGGACTTAAGCTCACTGTGACTGGCAGCAATACGATTCCTGAGTTATGTTACAAGATGTTCATGAAATTATGAAGAAAATTTAAAGCAAGTTGTTTACCCAAGGACTACTTTATAGGAATAAATGGAAATAGTAGTATCTGGCTATTATGTTAGACATCCAGTCTTACACACTTTACAGTTTTGGCTAATTAACTATATTAGAATCATTCTTTTATTTTGCACAGCCTATCTATTTACCCAGTTTTTATTTTTACACTGAATTGTTCCTTTAACATCTCCAGAATGTAAAGGAACAAAACCTCTGAACTATTTCCATTTATTCCTGAAAACTCTGCCAAAGCTTAGTAGATTTCAGGGAGCACAGACGTGCATTTGCAGATACGTAGCAGAATTTTGCATTACATTTTGGTGTAAGTTTTCTGCATCCTGTGCTCATTAAAAAGCAGAAGGGTGGCTCCCTCAGTTTATTTTAGATTTGAAATTCTGGAGAAAAGCCATCAAAAAAACCTTTTGGTGTTTGTTTTTTTGTAATTGGCAGATTCCTAATACCACATATTAGTTATTATTTTCTAACAAGATTTTATTAAGGGTTTTGCAGTTAATTTGATTAACAGACCGCGCCGATTCTGGGGCTGCGGCAGCCCACATCCCGCCCCCCTCCTCTCCCGCTCTTCGCTTAAAAATTAGCATTGGAGCGGGTCTAAGGGGGCAGTAATGCTAGTGCATTAAGAACAATGGTGCTCTCTGCACTAGCGGAGCTGAATTTCCGGGGTTAAAACCCGGAAGTTCGGCTCTTAAAGTTAGGAGAAGTAGAATTTGGAGGGGCTCTCTGGGTAATTATATTATACATCCTGTTCATCAAGGAGTTTGCATTTGATCCTTTTGATTCCTTTTTGTAAATGTTTTTAAGTTTGATGTTTTCCTTTTGATCAGACTCTTTCCCTTCTAACTTTCCTTTTCACTGTGGTTTTCCTATTAATCGGCCTCCGCTGTAGCTTTGCCTATACACCTTTCTTTTGTAATAACCACTATTTATTTTGTACAGAGTGTCCGGTCAACACCTCAGAATGATGCAGTAACAGTGCACTTCAAGCCAATAACGCTAAAAGCTTCGGAGAGCAAATACACCAAAGTAGCAAGTATCAGTTTTGATGGTGAGTAGTAACTTTGTTATTGTTATCAGTTATTTTTTGTACTTTAATGTAGCCATTCCGCTTATTTTAATCTCAACAATGCCAGGAGGCATTTGTGTGTTATTATTTGAAGCACAGCTAATTCCTGCATCGTGCATGCTTTACAAGTTTACTTTTTAAATGTGAGGGAATATTACATACTAGAGTATTCTTGCTTATACTGTCACTGTAAAATATGTTTGTATTCAAATGAATTATTCTTTTTTTCCTGATTGCTACAGCATCAAAATCAAAGAAGCCATCACAGTTTTCTGGAAAAATTACTGTCAAAGCTAAAGAGAAAAGTTATTCCAAATTGGAAATTCCGTATCAGGCAGAAGTTCTGGATGGGTTAGTACCAGCATCAGTGTACTAAGTGACCCTAGAACCTACCTGCACATCATCCCCTTTAAAAGAAAAATACTTGATTTTCTCTCCAATCATGATTCTCGCACTAACTTGTAGGAAACTCTCTAGAATATTCATATTCTATAAAACATTGGAAAGCGATCTGTTACTCACACATAGACTAGAACTGTTTCTAGAACCATTGACCCCTTTTTTAAGGCCTGTTATCATACATAGGGGGTATGACCTATTGATTTGAAGCTATTTTTCTTTTTTTACACACATATACCTGATTACACAGAAACAAAACCATTGTAGTCTGTATTTATAGTGTTTATGCACCCTTTCTGCATAAGCCCAACTAAATGTGCTCATGTCAGAAAGGGGCTATATTTTTAAAGAAAATATAGTTACCCAGCACCAAACAGCAGGTAGAATTTTGGTATCTGAAAGCAAGAATCTGGTTTTTTTTGTGTGTAATTAGACCAAACGTCAGGTTTCTCTGCATTATTCCCTTGGGAGTGGATAGCAGCCTAACTGCTGTATGTCACACAGTGTGGAAGAAAAAGCTGATCTGTGTTGCGCCTGTCATATGTTTGTAGTGAGAGGGTGAATGATATCTGCATGCCACTATGCACATGGGAACCATGAAAATACACACACAAGTGTCTTTGGACATCTGCCCTGTGTGTGCAGCTCCAGGCATAACTCATTCATTCCTGCTCCTATACACATGGGATGGATCTGATTTTTCCGCAAGTAGAGGAAACACACTGTGTGATATAAGTCCTATTGTTCTGTAGGCATTCTGGTCAGTAGCTTTGAGATGCTTTAGTTCTACAGAGCAGTTTGGATGAAAAAGTGCCACCCCAGTATACATAATTATGCTTTGTGTAACTCTTACTTAAAATAGTTTTTTTTGAGTGAATCTTTTCTATTTGATTTTTACAAAAAGGTATTTGGGATTTGACCATGCTGCCACACTATTCCACATAAGGGATAGTCCATCTGATCCAGTGGATAGAGCAATATACCTAACAAACACCTTTAATTTTGCCATCCTCATACATGATGTCTTGTTGCCTGAAGATGCAAAAGTAATGTTTAAAGTAAGTGTTGTTTTCTTTTAAAGCTTTGCAGTAATGTTATATGTACTTTGTGTGCTCCATTCATAGCTAATTTTCTGTTTCATTTTATTCTAAACATAGATTCAGAATTTCAGCTCCCATGTATTAATTCCAGCTGGTGAATCTCGCTATATATTTTCACTTCTCTTCACACCATCAACATCTTCAGTTCATATAGACAGCAATATACTACTTATTACCAATGCATCAAAGTTCCATCTTCCACTGCGTGCATACACTGGATTTCTAGATGTAAGTATTTTGTGCTTCCTTGCCATGCTTTTTTTCTTCTTTTTTTTATTTGGTTTATTTCAATATGTCTCCAGGTTAACAATAATGTTGCATTTTATGGGAACTTTTTTTTAAATTGCCAGACTTACTGGCCATTACTCTATATGATGGCAACATATTTACCCTTATCCTGCTTGTGCATATTTGTAAAACAAGAATATTGAACAGTTGGCACTCCTTTTACCACAGAGCTACAATTCCCATATATCTAATTAACTTGGATCTAGAGCCCAGTAAACTTTAAAATCGCATGCTGGAGTCCTCTAGTGACCAAACAGAGGTACAATCATATAGCTTTAAATAATTATTCCAAAGCATGCTTGAAAGTTAAAAAAGTATAAGTTTATTACATATTTTAAAAGTCAAACAATCCCGTCATGGCGCCTAATGCGTTTCATGCTTACCTAGCACTCCTAGTTACCTAGTCATAGGCAAGCTCTCCATAACTTCCATAACCACTAATATTGGTGCCATATGTCTATGCAAGCAGACAACTACAATACTGTTAATAGAGAACATTGCTACAAGTGAAAGCACATCAATACATTTGGCACAACTGGGCAATAAAAGGCAACAAATGTAGCAATTTAAAGGGGATTTTGTCATCAGAGGGCATCATTTTACTTTAGCCAGAAAACAGTATAAAATATTGTGTAAAGTAGTTCAGTTTTGGAAGGAAATGTTTTGCTTTACTGCTTTAAAGGTTATTCACCCTTTTTGTGCTTGTATGGGGGAATCTACAGCATATCCTGGTAGGCACCTGACCATAGAAGCCTGTCTTGCTTTATGTCAAAATTATAGCCTAATATCAGAGCTATTGCCCCATGAAATGAACCAGGGTAGACTGTTCTGCTCTAGACACCCACACCCTGCCCCTTCCTGGATTTTCAAAGTAAGTATATGGATGCAGGCTGATGGTTTTTCTATATAGGCACGCAAGAGCCACCCACCCCAAAACCACCACTATAGCTTGGTCCCTCATGTGCATAGAAAATACATCCCTGCAAGTAAGACTAAGCTTGCAAGTGTCACTAAGCCAGCATATTGACCATATTTGGCAATTATTCAATTAATCTAAGCAACATCCTCTTTTTTTTTTTTTTTCTTTTTTAAATAATTTACTCAGTGACATTCACTTTATTTAAGAGCAATTTTGGTCAGTGTCTGGTCAACAAGATATCTACAGGGTACATTCCAAATGTGCACATACATCTTTTTTTTGGCCTGTCATGTTTAAACTCAAGAAATATACTGTATTCTATTGGCATTTGTACCTTGCCATTGACATTGATGTCATCTGCTTCTTTTTCAGTACTTTGTTTTACCTCCTAAACTGAAGGAACGTTTTCTAGATTTTGGCATCCTTAGTGCTTCAGAATCTAGCAGTCTTCTAATTGCCATCATGAATAGCAACCCTATAGAGGTAAGCAGTCATACCTATCCTTCTATTCCTATCTATCTCCTATCTCCTGCATAATTCCTTTCAGTGTAAATTAGGGATGCACCGAATCCAGGATTCGGTTCGGGATTCGGCCAGGATTCGGCCTTTTTCAGCAGGATTCGGATTCGGCCGAATCCTTCTGCCCGGCCGAACCGAATCCGAATCCTAATTTGCATATGCAAATTAGGGGTGGGGAGGGAAATTGCGTGACTTTTCGTCACAAAACAAGGAAGTTAAATTATTTTTCACTTCCCACCCCTAATTTACATATGCAAATTAGGGTTCGGATTCGGTTCGGTATTCGGCCGAATCTTTCACAAAGGATTCGGGGGTTCAGCCGAATCCAAAATAGTGGATTCGGTGCATCCCTAGTGTAAATAAGAAAAGAAATATCTTTTCACCTTTACCTTTTTACCTGTACTTTATATTCCTTTTAAATTGTTAACAAGCAGGGCCCTTTCTTCCGCGATATTTGTAGGTGATCTGTATGGTTGATATATGCATCTTTCTATTGCTCAGCGCTGTGGAATATGTTTTTACTTTATAGATATAAATATCATAATCAAGGACCTTTATTAATGAAGATGACCACTCCTGAATAATTGTTCTTTGCTTATTTTTCAGTTAGCCATCAAAAGCTGGCATGTAATTGGAGAAAGTCTTTCCATAGATCTGCTCACTACAGAGAAAGGCAACAGAACCTCTATCATTGCAAGCCTTCCAGAGTTTGAAAATGCCACTGTGTCAGACCGCACTTCAGTACGTGCTGTAATATTTATTCTTGTTTTCCTTAATTGTCTTCAATGTATAACTATTATATGCAGTGTTACTCCAGTTCAGATTAAGTTTCTGTTTTTTAAAAGGATACTGTCATGGGAAAACATTTTTTTTTTCAAAATTCCTCAGTTAATATGCTGCTCCAGCAGACTTCTACACTGATATCCGTTTTTTCAAAAGAGCAGATTTTTTTTTTATATTGGATTTTGTAAATCCGACATGGGGCTAGACATATTGTCAATTTCCCAGGTGCTACCAGTCATTTGACTTGTGCTCTGATAAACTTCAGTCACTCTTTACTGCTGCACTACAGTTGGAGTGATATCACCCCCTCCCTTCCCTAGCAGCCCATCAGCAGAACAATGGGAAGGAAACCAGATAACAGCTCCCTGGTAGATCTAAGAACAGCACTCAATAGTAAAAATGTCCCACTGCGACACCTTCAGTTACATTGAATAGGAGAAACAACAGCCTGTCTGAAAACTGTTTCTTCTTGAAGTGCTGGCTCTTTCTGAAAGGACATGACCAGGCAAAATGACCTGAGATGGCTGCCTACACACCGATATTACAACTACAAAAAATACACTTGCTGAGTTAGGAATGAAATTTTACATGGTGGAGTGAATTAATTGCAGTGTAAACAGTGTAATTAAGAAGTCAAAACTGCACCATAAAAATTACAATGGAACCCCTTTAATTTAGGGATGCACCAAATCCACTATTTGTTATTCAGCGGAATCCTTGGTAAAAAATTAGGGGCAGGAAAGGAAAAAATGGAAAAAATCCTTCTTTTGTGCCCCTAATTTACTTATGCAAATTAGGATTTGGATTTGGTTCGGCCAGGCACACGGATTTGGCTGAATCCGAATCCTGCTGAAAAAGGCCGAATCCTGGATTCGGTGCATCCCTACTTTAATTTTAGGTCCGTTGATGATGATGGACTGCAACTTCCAGCCCATGCTCCCATTTTATTATATACTGAAGAATTCCAGTAAAAAAAAATCAAGTATTAAAAATGTAATCTTTATAAATAGGTATAAAGCAACCATATAAAATAAGTAATCATTAAATCTTGCTTTCATGTTTAGAAACTAAACCCATTATTCAAATTTAATTTTTATTCATTTTGAGCTAGACTTTGTCTATGTTGCTCACAGTATTTAGGGCAATGACACACAGAACTACTTTTCATGGCTACCAAATAGACAAAATTGATAATTGTCAGTGCTAAGACACTAGTGCTTTAGCAGAGACCGTTGTCAGTATAGTCTCTATATTTTGTAGGCACGACAGCATTGTGTATCATAGCCTTTAAATAATACCTAATTTACTTTTCTAAATCCCAAATTTGAGATAATATAACAATCCATGCAAGTATTTATTTGCTGGTATTCACAACATGTGCCGGTTCACTGCAAATGATTAGCAGTTTCTCAGACAAAACAGTTTGTGTGATATTTTTTGGACACTATGAACAAGGTAAAACAGTTCACATACATACATACATACATAAATAATACAGTGTTAGCAAATTGAAAAGGTTCATGTAACTCACTGGCAGATGAGAAGTGTAAACCGTTTCATATGATTAGCAGGTTCATGAGTAAAGCAAACAATTCATGCAGATAATTTGTTAGAAATATGAGCATAGTGAGGCAATCTTTGCTAACAACTGGCTAATTTTTGTAGAAAATTAGCCAGTTGTAGAAAGCCTTTATTTCAGCTTAGGGCATCACAGCAACGTTTCAGGCCATGCAGCCTTTTATCAAGCTTGATAAAAGGGCACATGGCCTGAAACGTTGCTGTGATGCCCTAAGCTGAAATAAAGGCTTTTTAAACAAAAAGATTTACAGTCTGGTGCTGTTCTGCAAATAAAGGTTGTTGTGATATCAGTGGAAAGTGGCCACTGAGGAACGTGCACCAATTCTCTAAAGGAGAGATAATCTATGTGCTGCCTGACACCTCCTTTTTTCTTTCTAAACAAGATTAGGAAATTCGTTAGATGTCACTCATTTTCATCTTTCTACAACTGAGTTTTGCTGTCTTTTTCTGTTTTTTTCAAAACCTGTCTCCTGGGTTTTTGTGTCTCTCCCCATAAAGGGAGCATTTTTGTCTACATTGACAATTTGTCTCCTGAAACAATGCAGCAGAAGGCAGCTGATTAACAGACTGGAGGAGCCCTTCCTTCTGCTATATTGTCAGAACTAGAGAACAAGACGAATAAACAAATACTACTTTCACATGCAATTACATTTACATGTATATGTAGTAGTAGTAATAATAATAAATAATGTGCTTTCAGTAAGATTTCATATTGCTTTTAGGTTATATTAACTTCAGGTTTCTATGCGGTGTTCCGAGTCTCCCTAATCGCTAAAGATCTGGAAGGATCCTATGATGGAGGCATACAAATAACAACAGATTATGAGGTACTACTTTTTAAGATCCAGCGTTATGTGTTTTGCATTTTTAAAACAATATATATTTATCCCTCACTTTTTCTGCACTGAACTCTTTGCTGATAGAACGTGATGTTATTTTTTTGGGTGTGTTGCCAGTAATTGATATCTAGTGAGCCTGCTGTTTGCTTCCACACCTCTTACCTCCCTCTTGCTCTAAAAATAGCTGAAAGCTGAAACCATGGCATGTTTCAGGGAATGAGTGCAAGTGTGCAGTTTGCAAAGTTTCTGTATTTTATCTTGGTTGTTACAATCAACTATTTTCCTTGTGTCATAAATGAAATTAAAGGATTTTAATTTGATTTTTGTATTCTAAATGAACTGCAGTTTTTTTCCTTGGGTATGAGCCGTTTTATATATATATATATATATATATATATATATATATATATATATATATATATATATATATATATATATATATATATATATATATATAATCATGTAAAGCAAGGCACTCTCACAGGACTTGAGACCTTTGTCAAGGTGCCTTGCTTTACATGATATTCTATATGACTTCTCTGCGATGTGCAACCAGGCATTTTCTTCAATAAGTGAGTGAAGCTATTTTTCTATATATATATATAAAAATCATCAGGTGACAGAACTCCAAGGGATATTACAACCAAAACAAATAAGAATGATCAAAGTTGAGACTTATTTGGATTAAATAAACCTCAACTTTGATCATTCTTTTTTGTTTTGGTTGTAATATTCCTTGGAGTTCTGTCACCTGATGATTTATTTACAACTTTATATGGACTGTCACCCATGTATTTCTGAACTTTTGGTTGTTTGCAGCTGCTTGAATTACACATACTCTCTCACACACTCATTAAATAAACCCAATAGGTTGCTTCCAACACGACAAATTATATTTTAGTTTAGTACAAGGTACTGTTTTATTATAACAGACAAAAAGGAAATCATTTTTAAAACATTTGATAAAACTGAGTCTATGGGAGACGACCTTTCATAATTCGTAGCTTTCCGGATAATGGATCCTGTACCTGTATAGGGCCTGATAACTTTGTATAAAGCAATAATAGGATATGAGAGAGCACAAGAGCGTAATCTGCATCTAATGAGGTGTATAAATCAAAAGCAAAAAGGACAGGTGCCCTTTTAAAGTAGTTTTTATTTAAAAGGGAATAAGGGTGAGAGGCCCGTGCTAACATCTTATAAAGCTCTGATTATATCCGATAGGATATTGTGACACATGTATTCATAATACAGTTACTTTTTTATTATAGTAAAGAAATTGGTAATTTGATGATTAGTAATAAGTGTTGTATGTGAATACACTGCACCTCATTTTATTCAGTGCTGTTCTTTCCTTTTAGATTCTAACTGTTCCTGTAAAGGCAGTGGTAGCTGTGGGCTCACTGACATGCTCTCCAAAGCGCATAACTCTTCCACCTTCCTTCCCGGTAAGATAATTATTTCAGAATACAAACTGTATCATATTATAAGCTTTCTTAAGATGTGCCTATTTTGTCTTGTGTCTGACTGTTCTTTTTGTATTCACTCAGTAATAAATATTGCTAATTTAAAGGAGAACTGAACCCTAAAAATGAATATAGCCAGAAATGCCATATTTTATATACTGAACTGTGCGGCACACACTCTCAGCAGGATTTATACAGCTGTTGAGAAGCTAAGCTTAGGGGCTGTCACAAATCATCACGCTAAAAATATGGTTTGCCTGTCATATAAGCTGATGCTACAGAGCTGATATTTACATTCTGTTGCAAATTATGCTGGTATCTGAACTACCGTGTATCAATAAGCTGAATGATTTTCTAATAAACCTTGTATTGTGACATTTATAATATATAAAGTGACAGCTCAGTAAGTGACAGCGGCACAGAGCAGTGAGTCAGCAGAAAAGAACGTGGGGAGCTACTGGGGCATCTTTGGAGACACAGATCTTCCCTGCTAAAGGGCTGCGGTTGCCTTGGGCTGGAACAGAAGCTCAAAACATAATGTGCAAAACTTTTCCCCACTTCCCCACTTTGATAAAGTTTTTTTTTTTTTTTAAAGGTAAAATTTTATTGTTTTATAACACATAAAACATAAAACAAAGTATATGCCGTAAATGCAGTTGAGTTACCATTACAGAGCTTGAAATAAAACGTTTACTCATCAATTCGTTTAGTAATGTGATTGATACACTCAAGAATTAAAACACAGTTCAAACAGTCTTACAGTGAGATGTGAATGTTGCCTCCAAGATTCCTATCAACAACATATTGGACAGTGACTAGATGGAATTAAGGATTCCTGACTTTTACAGTAGAAATAAACGCTACTTTTCATGTTCGGGAGCCCTGACCCCCAAGTCCCGCTTCCCACCATGGACTCCATATTTTCTCAAATTTTTGCAGTGAGCCTCTGGCTAGTAAGGGGAGTTTAATGAGAGGCAGATTCTGATTCACCAACGTTATCCAGTTTTGTACCGTGGGCGGTTGGGGACCCATCCATGCCATAGCAATTACTTTCTTAGCATAGTACAACAGTGTACGGTATCTAACTCTGGCATGATTAGCGTATATGATTTCATCTATGACTCCTAATATGCACACCTGTGGAGTCAGCAGCCTAGGGAAATCTAATTTATCCGCTAAGATATCCATAACTTCGGTCCAAAACATGGAGACTGGTGGACACGACCAAGCCATGTGTAAAAAGGTGGCCCATTCAGCCCGGCACCTATGACATTTTGCAGTTGGGTTTTCTCCCATGGCTTTTAACCGCACAGGGGTGATATAGAACTGATGAAGCCATTTAAATTGAATCAATTTGTCGCGTACAGAGTAGAGACAACTATAACCTTTATCTGTTGCTTCCTCCCACTTTTTGTCTTCGCGGTCTGGGATGTCGGCTAGCCATTTTTGATATGCTGCTTGAAACGGGGGGGGGGGGAGGCATGTTTGTAGCAAGGTCTTATATAAGGTGGATGTAAGTTTGGTTATGGTAGGAGACCATAACGCAGTTTCAAATTGTGGTTGTGAGGTTTGTATTTCAGATCCTCCAAATTGTGCTAGAAATACTCCGCAGTTGGAAATACCGAAAGTGAGATAGATTGGGCTCCGCAAGTTTTCCTTTAAAGAACTCATATGAGCCAAACTTGGCACCATCTAGCACATCCTGTAATCGCCTAATGTGTTTTCGTGACCAGCAGAGAAAATTGGGGAATTTATGGAAATGGGGAAGACGGGAGTTAGCCCACAACGGAACATTGGGTGTTAGAATGGGAGAACTCTTGAGTGCCAAATTCCAGGCCTTCCTTGGGGTTGTTATGACTGCTGTGAGTTTGTCATGATCTGTGGTTGCTCTATACGGAAGGTGCCTGAGTCCTTGACCCCATAGCCAGTGCCTGAAGTGTTGTATTGGGGTTATAGGGATCAGGTTCAAACCACCATTTAACATAGTGTAGTTGACTGGCTACATAGTAGAGGTTTAAATCTGGCAAGCCCAGTCCCCCATCTTTCGTGGCGGGGGTAAGTTTCCGCCAGGCCAACCTGGGCTTTTTCCCTCCCCATATAAACCTTACCACAATTTGATGGACAGTCTTAAAAAAACTCTTCGGAATATGAGTAGGTGAGTTGAAATATGTACAAAAATCGTGGCAGATATACCATCTTAAAAATATTAGTCCTCCCCCAAAGTGTCAATGGAAGCTTAGACCACACAGATAGAGTAGTAGTGAGGGAGGACACAACTGGGTCCAGGTTGCGAGGTATAAAGGTAGATAATTCTGGGTTAATGTTGATTCCGAGGTACGTAAATTCCCTCACCACTACTATTGGGATCTCCTGTGGCAAGGCAGGAAGGGGGGTTGGGTCTACTTGTAGTAGGGCGGATTTATCCCAATTGACCCGCAGCCCTGACAATCTCCTAAATTCTGTTATGATGGAGGCTAAAGTAGCTAACGATGGACCCGCATCTGCCAGATAGATCAGCAGATCATCTGCATAAAGCAATATTCTCTCTTC
Source organism: Xenopus petersii (assembly GCA_038501925.1). Classification (NCBI taxonomy): domain Eukaryota; kingdom Metazoa; phylum Chordata; class Amphibia; order Anura; family Pipidae; genus Xenopus; species Xenopus petersii. The sequence continues at coordinate 105,543,892 of CM076675.1, read as the reverse complement.
CACTGGTCCCAAGCGCCATCCCTCTAATGCAGGAGCCTGTCCAATGTGGATTGCTAATGGTTCAATGGCCAGAGCAAATAATAAGGGGGAGAGAGGGCATCCTTGCCTTGTACCCCTAGCCAATGGAAAGGGTTCAGATGTGCCATTAGCCCTGACCCGTGCTACAGGAGCGGAGTATAGCATTTTGATCCAGCTTATAAAGTTGGGTCCAATGCCAAATTTAGAAAGTGTTGCCCATAGATAATTCCATTCCACTGAATCAAAGGCTTTAGCTGAATCCAATGATAGTATTATTCTTGAGCCTGCATTATCTTGTGTAGTTTGTAGGTTAAAGAACAATCTTCGTAAGTTAATGTCTGTGTTTTTGCCCACCATGAACCCAGATTGGTCTGGATGGATCAGGTCTGGTATTACTAGGGCCAGTCTACTGGCTAGTATCTTGGCCATTATTTTAGCATCTGTATTGAGTAAAGAAATCGGTCTGTAGGAGCTACAGGATTGCAGGTCTTTCTGGGGCTTCAGTATCAGAACAATGATAGCTTCTAGGAAGGAAGGTGGGGGGGATAAATCATGCATCACCGTTGTGAGAGTATTTAGTAGGTGGGGACTAAGCTCATCTAAAAGACTTTTATAGAGATCTGCTGGGAGACCATCGGGACCCGGGGTCTTGCCAGGGGCTAAGGTGTTGATGGCTTTCTGAATCTCTTGCTTAGTGATAGGGGAGTCTAGAGTATCCCTCTGGGCTGCCGTTAGAACCGGAGTGGTGGTTTGTGTAAGGTATTGTTGTATCTCCGCCTCTGTGTACCTGCTCTGGGTAGCATATAACTTTTTAAAGTATGTTGCAAAGGTTTCTACTATATCTTGGGGCATGAATTTGAGAGTCCCGTCTGTAGTTGCTATGGCCGCAATTGCAGTGGAGGGGGCCTGTAGTTTGGCTAAGTATGCCAGTGTCCTGCTACTTCTATCTCCAGTTTCAAATGTTCGCTGATGAGTGTACAGTTGCGCTTTCCGTGTTAGGAGTGTTTGTTCTCTAGCCAGTGAATGATGGGAGTCTACTAGTTTATTGTAGGTCAATGGCGAGGGATCGGATACATAATCAGATTCAGCCTCCTCTAACTCCTTTTTCCGCCTCCATTACTTGGGCTTTAGATTCCATTCTGGCCCTAGCGACTGCGCTGCTAAGTTGCCCTCTCATGTAGGCTTTCGAAGCATCCCACAGTATAGGAGGGGGGCTGATCCTGCATTTAATTCCCAATAGTCTTTAACTGCTGTAGCAGCCTTGTCTTTCACAGTGTTTTTAAGCCACAATGGGCTAAATATCCAAAGATTAGTTTGAGGGGAGCTTACCACACTTAAAGTGATAGCAAGTGGAGAATGGTCAGAGAGAGCACGGGGAAGATATTCTATCTTGACCACTTTGGATAAGAGATCGGGTGTCAGTAATGCCAGGTCAATCCATGAGAGGGAATGGTGAGTAGCAGAGTGGCAAGAAAAGGCCTTTTGATGAGGATATTTCTACCTCCACACATCTGTTAAACCCAGTGCATTGGCCCATGTCATTAACTTATCTCCAGAAGGAAAGGGGGGGTTTAATTTATCCATCTGTGGGTCCATATAGTGAGGGCTGCACAGTGTATCAATCAACAATGCATAGTATATCGGCATATAGACATAACAAAACCAATAGACAAACAAAAAACCTAATAAAATTCCCTTAAGGTGGCCATACACGGGCCGATAAAAGCTGCCGACAGACCGTGTCGGCAGCTTATTGGCCCGTGTATGGGGGCCCCCGACGGGCTTCCCCGATCGAGATCTGGCCGAAAGTCGGCCAGATCTCGATCGGATGGGGTTAAAAATCCCGTCGGATCGCGGCCGCATCTGTTCGTTGATGCGGTCCCGCGATCCGACCGCCCGTTTGTGAGAGCTAGGATCCGATCGTTGGGCCCTAGGGCCCACGATCGGATCTGCCCGATATTGCCCACCTTGAAGGTGGGCATATCGGAGGGAGATCCGCTCGTTTGGCGACATCACCAAACGAGCGGATCTATCCGTGTATGGCCACCTTTACCCGTACCCTCCCTACCCGCCCTCCAAACCTGGGCAGGTCTCGTACCCTGTAACATATTCTGCAAAAGCAGGTCAAATTGGGGGAACATGCAACCAAATCATCACATATGTGTGCATTATACCAACCATTTTAGTATGAACTGTGCTGCGCGATTGTTAAGCAGCAGTAACATATTCAGTCCAAAGATGAATGTGGGCGATCCCTTCAGTGTCCAACTGTACATGCATTTTCAATACATTTGAATTTTTTGCACAAAATATATCGGTGTTGCTGGTCTTCTTTATAATATATGTATATATATATATATATATATATATATATGTGTGTGTGTTGCTTTCACATGCTTACAATTTAATAGAGTATCACTACACTAATAGTATCACTATATATTTCCATGTGGCCCAGGCCTCCAGTTTCAAATGCTCACGGATACGTACATCCCTTTTGCAAATACAGTTATTGGATCCCTTATCTGGAAGCCTGTTATCCAGAAAGGTCCGTATTACAGGAAGGCCATCTCTCATAGAGTCCATTTTAATTAATAGTATTTCTTTTTTCTCTGTACCTTGTACTTGATCCCAACTAAAATAAAATTAATCATTGTTAAGGGCAAACAATTCTTTTGGGTTTATTTAAATGTTTAGATGATTATGTAGCAAATGTGGAGGCCTATTTATTTTTGGTAAGATTTTTGTGGTTTTAGAGGTTTTTGAAACCACAACTAAAGTCACTGAAAAAGCACGAATTTAAAAAAAATGCTGAACGGTGCGTGCGTTAAAAAAATATGAATACTTCTTAAACCTCTAATAATAAATCTCAAATTTTGTAGTAAATTGGCCCCTTAGAAATATTGTGATGTAGTTTAAGTACAGACCCCATATCCAAAAAATCTAAGGTCCTGAGCACTCTGGATAATGGGTTCCATAACTGTAATTCCCCTCTGTCTAATGTAAGAGGGAAAATTTAATTTCAACAGCTGTTTGTCATAGTAGATTTCAAAGGCCTGCATTCCTAAAAGAACTAGTTTGTGCAGTTGTGTGCACACCCCAAATCTTTTTTTTTTTTTTTTTTTACTCACACACACACACACACCACCCCCCCCCCATATTCAATGACATATGCAAATCTTTAAGTGTAACAGTTGTAACTGCATTGTATATCCGAAAGAAAGTCTAAATGTCAAACTATTTTTTTCTTACTGCAGGGAAAAGTAGTCCACCAAAGTTTAAATATAATGAGTTCCTTCTCACAGAAGGTGAAAATACAACATATACGCTCCTTATCGGAGGATGTTAGATTTTTTTATAAAAAATTACGGAGCAATAAAGATGAATTAGAGCCTGGAAAGAAATCAAAGGTAATCTAATATTTTACACTTCTGTAAGTAAAACAGAAACAACAACTTGTCCTGGGTAATTCAGTGCAGAGGAGGACCGGGGAAAGTTATCTTCCAAATATAAACAAGTGACCAAACCCCATTACAGCTGTAAGCTATGCAAGGAAACCGCAAAGTACTTTCCTATTAACACATCATTTGCTGATGGTAATAATATTTGGATTACACTAATTGGTGATTATCTCTGATAATTTATAGAATAATAGGACTTTAAACATACATTTAACCATGGGCAGAATGTAATTTTTTTTTTAAGAAATATTCTTTATATTATTATACAAAACATGGACAGATTATTCTGTAAAGAAAATATACATGCCCACTTTAAAAAACCAAAGGGATTGCATTTATAGTTATGGGCTACATCTAAACTGCCAAGCATAATGAGGGAGAGCTTTTACTTCCATCCTCTTTCTGAAATACTGTTGCTTTGCAGGGTCTGTAAACTATACCTTATTGCTCTGTTTGGACTTTTGTTCTTTTGTTTTTATAGATTGCACACATTTATTTTGATGCTGCTTTAAATTGTGGAGACCACTGCTATGTTGGACTTCCTTTTTTACTTAAAAGTAAGTAGTCTTTATAAATTCTGGTACATAAAAAGCAAGTATTTTCTTTTATCACTGTATAGCTTACGTATGCATTAAAATGTGTGACTGCTAACTGTTCATTAGGCCCCCCCAGTGGAAAATGTATATTACTATCCATACACTTGACGCATTATGTTTAATTTAATTAAAGTTTATGATCTCATATAGCACCTTCAACTTTTAACCTAGTTTTCTGCTTACAAAAAAGACAACTGTAAAATTCTCAATAAAGCTCCCTTTCTAAAAATACCTCAAGCATGCATCTTTCTAAATTATATACTTGTTTATTTTTTTTTTTTTATTTGGCTGTATGTCATTACATGTTTTTGACAGTGTTCTTACCTCTTAGGTGAATCAAAGGGGCAACATTTAGCAATGCAGGAGTACATGTGGGATTCAGACTGGGATAATTATGAGAATTTATACAAGAAGTGGTCAGAGATTCGTGAAAATGCTGATAATTTGTAAGTCAACCTTTAATTAGGTTAGGCCACAAACATTGTAAAACAATCAAAAATTAAGCCAGTAGGGGGGAACCCAGATGTTTGCCAACCCACTTCTTTGTCTAGAGCTTTCCAAGTTGCTGTCTGTTTATTCTGTATTTTTTTTTTTTATTAAACTTCACCTAAACAAAGAAATAAGTGAAATTGAATTGTCTGCAACGACCTCGTTCATTTTGCTTGCACAGTTGATTAAACCTCAATACTAGTGCTCTTAATAAGGGTCTACTAACTAATGTTTGCAGTTTCTAAGCACATCTTCTTTCAGCTCACCCCTGTATAGCCCTATATACTGTAGCTTGAACAGCAATGATCACATCATCTGCATATGCATTTTGCTCTCATTTACAGACCTCAGAGCAAGGTTTGGTCTGCCACATTTACAATTGCTTTACTACCACAGTCTGAGAGCTGCACTGTGCAGACAAAGTTCAGACACTTCACTTATTTAAAACAGATTTGATAAAAAATCAGTCGTATTTCTACCTCGAAAAGGCTGCATACAAAAAAAAGGCAACATTTGAAAATGAAACATTTTACTTCCTCATATCAAAGAGCAATGTTAAACAAATGTAACAGTCAACTGAGAAGCCTCTGTATTTTTTTTTTTTTTTTTCATTTAAAATTTTTTTATTTTTTATATGACAATATACTGCTGACATTTATCTTTATTATACAGCATTATTTACAACGCTTACTATATACCTTCTTATACATGCGATTACATTTATAACCCCAAAAAAAAAAAAAAACACACATTAGTACACATAAGGTTGTTATATTATGGAGTTATTAAAAGCTAGCAATATTAACCATAGCTTATGAACAAGGACGATCTATTCCCGTGTAAATTGGATATTTGGAGATATACGGCTCCCAAATTTGACGGAACTTATTAACCTCATTATTTACCAATGCCGTTATTTTCTCCATTACCAATACCTCCCTAATTTTGGCCTGAATAAAATCCCACATATGAGGAATTGAACCTTTCCAATGTTTAGCTATGCACATTCTAGTAGCCAAGCATATTTTAAGTATCAGTAAAGCAGTAGGATCATTATATGTTTTATTTTCTGGTATTAGATTTAATAAGGCAATTTTTGGACAGGGAGAAATATTTAACCTGCATATCCTGCATATTTCCTGAAAAACCCGTTTCCATACCTTTTTTATTTGAGGGCAATCCCACCACATATGCATATATGTCCCTACTTCCCCACATCCCCTAAAGCATTGGGGAGAGATCGTATTTTGCATTTTATGGAGTTTCTGCAGTGTCATATACCATCTTGCAACTGTTTTATATCCGTTCTCTTTTAATAAAGTATTTGTTGAGATTTTGAAAATATTTTGGTATATCTGACTCCATGATTTCTCCTCTATTAAAATACCTAAGTCTTCTTCCCATTTAGTTTGAAATCCAGGGAGCCTATTGACTCCTATGTGAATAAAGTGATCGTATAATCTAGAGATAGATCCCCTGGACTTTAGCCCACTTTTACACTCCAATTCATACCTGGTATATTTTCCATCACACCCCTCCTTTATTAAAGCCTTTAACCAATGCGATAACTGCAGATATCTAAAATGCTCACCTATGGGTATATTATAGCGTTCTATTAAACTATCAAATGATAGGATCCTTTTTACAACTAAAAGGTCTCCTACTCTTGTGATCCCTTTTTGTATCCACCATTGAAAATCCTTTTTTATCATACCAGGATTAAATGTTGCATTTTGAAATAGGGGTGTCAACAGGGATCTTTGCCCAGATAATCTATCCCTGATTCTATGAGTTAACCACAATCCCAATGAATGTCCCACACAGGATGTAGCTTGTTTCTTTTCCTGCAATAAGGACACATTCCACATAGAATCAGCTAGATTAAAGTTAGGATGTAGCTCCTGTTCTAATAGGACCCATCTAGGCTTCTCTACCTTCCTATGCCAGGCTTGGATCTGTGTAAATTGAGCTGCTTTGTAATACAAATACAGGTCTGGGGTTCCTAGTCCCCCCTTATACTTACTTCTCTGCAGCGTTTTTTTACTTAGTCTTGCTTTTTTACCTTCCCATATAAAATTCTCAATAGCTCTTTGTAAAATTTTTCCGTCTATTTTAGGATATTTAACGGGTAGAGTTCTGAACAAATATAGAATCTTAGATAATATATTCATTTTTACACTATATATACGACCTAACCAAGAAATACTGTATCCTTGCCATAGTATCAGTTCTTTTTTTAATTTGTTTATCAGAGGTGAATAGTTTAGTTTACTAATTTCTTGATATGTCTTAGGTAACAATATTCCTAAATATTTAACCGATTGGAAATTTTGTGATAAACAATCTGCTGTTACATATGGTATATTCAGATTTAACGCTTCACATTTTGAATAATTGATCTTATAACCTGACAGTCTACTAAAAACATCCAATACTTTATATAAATTGGGAAGTGAAACTTGAGGTTCAACTAACGACAATAAGATATCATCTGCAAATAAACTTAATTTGTATATCTCATCTCTTATTTTTATCCCCCTTATATCTGCATTCAGCCTTATAGCTTGTGCCAGTGGATCTATACATAAGCCTCTGTATTAATAAGGGTAGTGGCACACAGGAAGATTTGTTGCCCGTGATTGTCAAATGTCCCGAAAATGCCTCTCTATTGCCAGTTATTGGAATCACTGGTGGTATTTCCAACGTATTGCTAAATCGCCCCATGTGTATCACACGGCTGCTATTCTGAACACAACTGTAGGATCTCCAGTGCTGAATTAATCGGTATCTTTATTTGTGCCCCCAGACTTGAAGTTGCATTTGAGGTTGACGCTGACCTCCAGAAAAATATCCTTTCAAATGTGAAAGCTGAACTTCTGTGGCCTTCAATTGTTAGTTCAGCAAGATACATTCGTTTTCCATTGACTAATACCAACAGCTCAACGGTGAGTGTTGATGTTGCTGCAGTTCATATCAGAAAGGTTTTCTACAGAAAATTCCCCATGTCTCCAGAATGATTTTTAGTAACAATGTGTTGTTGTTCGTTTTTTTTTTTAAAGAACATTTTTAATCTGTATTTTTGTGCAATAGGTAGAAGAAGTTTTGTTAGAAAATCCTTCTGATGCTCCAGTTTACATCCAGATTCTTCCACTGGCTCTCTATTCTAACAATTTGTTTTTGTTAGAAAGAATAATAGACCGGTATGTTCACAATACTGATTACTGATTTTGCTTCCTTCTTAAAGAGATACAGGTATGGGACCTGTTATCCAGAATGCGCAGGGCCTGGGGCTTTCCGGATAACGGATCTGGAAAATATTTCTGCTTTTAATAAGGATTAATTCTATTATTATATAGATCAAGTACAAGGTACTGCTTTGTTATTACAGCAAAAAAGGAAATCATTTTTAAAAATGTGGATTATTTGGATAAAATGGAATCTTTGGGAGATGGCCTGTCCATAACTCGGAAATTTCTGGATAACGGGTTTCTGTATAACGAATCCCAAACTGTACCAGAAATTAACCTTTTTTTTACATCTATCATAACATTGTCTTTGCATACTATTTATAATTTTGCCATAAAAGTATTTGCCAGATTCTTTTATATTACCTTTCTTACCCCCATGTTCCTCTATGTGGGGACTGCCATATTTCTGCAGCAGTAGTCCATTAGCATTAGAAACTCTTAACTGACAGGTTGAGAAGGGACAGTCAGGTTTAAAAACTTGAAGTAACAATTATTTACAAAAGCAGAAAAAAACTATCAACGTGACCTATTGGTAACTTTTAAAAGCAGCAAACTGGAAAATGAGGTTCAATGTTGATAAATGTAAGGTTATGCACTTTGGCAAAAATAATATAAATGCAAGTTATACACTAAATGGCAGTGTGTTGGGAGTTTCCTTAAATGAGAAGGATCTAGGGGTCTTTGTAGATAACACGTTGTCTCATTCTGGGCAGTGTCATTCTGTGGCTCCTAAAGCAAATAAAGTTCTGTCTTGCATAAAAAAAGGGCATTAACTCAAGGGATGAAAACATAATTATGCCTCTTTATAGGTCCCTGGTAAGGCCTCATCTGGAGTATGCAGTGCAGTTTTGGACTCCAGTCCTTAAGAGGGATATAAATGAGCTGGAGAGAGTGCAGAGACATGCAACTAAATTGGTTAGAGGGACGGAAGACTTAAATTATGAGGGTAGACTGTCAAGGTTGGGGTTGTTTTCTCTGGAAAAAAGGTGCTTGCGAGGGGACATGATTACACATTAGAGGACATTATAGACAAATAGCAGGGGACCTTTTTACCCATAAAGAGGATCACCGTACCAGAGGCCACCCCATTAGACTAGAAGAAAAGAACTTTCATTTGAAGCAACGTAGGGGGTTCTTCACAGTCAGGACAGTGAGGTTGTGGAATGCACTGCCGGGTGATGTTGTGATGGCTGATTCTGTTAATGCCTTTAAGAATGGCTTGGATGATTTCTTGGACAGACATAATATCAAAGGCTATTGTCATACTAAGCTCTATAGTTAGTATAGGTATGGGTATATAGAATTTAATTAAAAGTAGGGAGGGGTGTGTGTATGGATGCTGGGTTTTCATTTGGAGGGGTTGAACTTGATGGACTTTGTCTTTTTTCAACCCAATTTAACTATGTAACTATGTAACGTAGATAAATATTTTGAAAATACATTTTTAGTGTCAGTATCACTTTAAGCTGGGTACAAGTTGTAATACAGTTTTAATAAATCATTGGCCAGAACTAATTGTTTTGCAGTTGCCATAACAACCAGGTCTCCGTTGGTGCCCATTAATCCATTTGGCCACTAATAAATGAAGACAATTGATTACATTTTTTATAGTGTTTCATTTGTAATTTGCTAAGCGCTAATTGCCCACTAATGATCTGTGTCTTTTCTTATCTTGCATGGCCTGGACATTTTAGGGATATGATTGTAGAGCACTGTTATCTTATATGATATCCCGCAAACTTTTTAGCAAGCCACACTTAGTAACGGCATTGGGTTGGGTTTTTAAGATTAAGAAAAACTGAAATTTTTTTTTTTTTTACTTTCTTTGTTTTCCCACAGATTCAACATAAGTAAATCATTTGATATAGACATGAAAACCCTTGAATTCCAAATGTGCAAAAATAATGTAAGTTCCAATTTTTGTTTTATTTATGGAATAGTTTAATATGTAGTAGAGTGTTTTATATTTATGTGCATTTCTGCCTAAATCATTTTACAGTATTGCAAAATTTCACATAATGCTCCCTTAAACTGGATAGAAATGCTGTACCACGAAATACTTATAGTATTTGTCTCTTTTTAACTTAGTTATGGTCGGATGAGTCTTGTGATGTATTCTTGTTCATTAGAGTTGTATAAGGAAATACCCTAGTGAAGGCATGTTACATATTCACCCATGTAGGGCTGAGAAAGATGCCTGCAATGTTTGCAGGAATGACTTATTTAATTTAGTGGCACTTGGTTCATTTTGACCAGTGATTCCTTTGAGTGGGAAACAGCTGCAGTCAAAGCACCCATGTCTGCCTGGCACCACTCTTGATGTTATTACATGGCATTATTATTATTAAATTATTACATGGCATTATTACTCGCTGATACACACGGAACAGGTAGACCACTACCCCATAATGCTTTCTTGAGTGTTTTTTTCTGTAAGGGTAAAGTGAAATAACTTTAGACACCATGTGCTGGTTAGCTAATGTGTAAACTTATATTCAGTAAGGTAATTCACCTTTATTTTTTTTACCCTTGCAAGGTAAAACCTGTACAGAGCAGTCACAGCTTTGTGGAGGGCTCCTCGCACCACTCCGTACCGAACCTTGTTTTGAAATCTGGGGAGAAACAAAATGTGAAATTAAAATTCACTCCAGTTCAAAATCAAACAGTATCCTCTCTACTTATTGTTAGGTAAGTATACTTGCTTAAAAGGAATACTCAGTACCGTATATACTCGAGTATAAACCGAGTTTTTCAGCATCCAAAATGTGCTGAAAAAGTCTACCTCGGCTTATACTCGGGTCAGTGGGCAGTAGCTGAGATTGCAGTCACTTTTAATCATTCCTATACCAACAGTACACTTGGGGAGATACTGCAATATCCCACAATGCCCTCTGTTGGTTATATGAAAGAACAGTGCGCCCTCTGTTGATTATATGAAAGAATAACAGTGACTGCAATATCACACAGCGCCATCTGTTGGTTATATGAAAGAATAACAGTGACTGCAATATCACACAGCACCCGCTGTTGGTTATATCAAAGAATAACAGTGACTGCAATATCACACAGCGCCCTCTGTTGGTTATATTAAAGAATAACAGTGACTGCAATATCACACAGCGCCCTCTGTTGGTTATACAAAAGATTAGCAGTGATGGCAATATCACACAGCACCCTCTGCACATGGTAGTGGGACAGTGGGACAATGCACACAGTAATCCGTTTGGCAATTCTCTGTCACCATCAACTTTGCAAAGAAGTCTGGTTGATCGCTGGGGGGGTCGCTTTGGCAGAATGTGCACTGCTGGGAGACAGGGCTGTAGTTGTGTCTAGGCTTATACTAGAGTCAATAAGTTTTCCCAGTTTTCGTAGGTAAAATTAGGTACCTCGGCTTATACTCGGGTCAGCTTATACTCGAGTATATACGGTAATTAGAACTCGCTTGAAAAGAAATAGAACAGCAGCTGAAGGATTGGAAACTCCTATAGGCTTATAGACATGAAAAGACATTTACAGGCATGAATTATTAGACGGCTGGATAAAGTAAAGTATATTATTTGTGAATATGGTTGGGCTTTTAACCTTCAGGGAAGCATTTTATATTTGCACTTTGTTTGAATAGTGAAAATCATTAGAAATTAAAACGAACTGGCGCTTATCTCTAACATTGACCAAATGTGCACCAGTTTACTAACAAATAGAAACCAAATAAAAATGCACTTTTGAACTAATGAAAGGTTTTTGCTGATTTGTTGGAAATGGATGTTATGCACTGTTAGTGAATAGCTCCACACTGGGGCTTATTCATAAACATTGCACACTTGGGCAATAACCTATAGCAGCCAATCTAATTGGGTTTTGTTTTCTTTTCAATTAGCTGCCAGAAGAACAAAGAAAGCAAATTTGATTTATTGCCATGGGTTACTGGCCAGGTTCAACTTTACTCAGTGAAAATAATAAATAATGTTTGAATTAGTAAAGAAGAATGCAGAGTAAAAAATAAACCCCCATTAAGGGCACTTAAAATTAAAATATTGTACAGTGATTACTACTCAAAAATACATTTGCAGCTGTACATATGGAAGCTGTTTACTATTTGTTTTCAGCTGACCATGCCACTTGTCTGCTAGTCTACTGCACCCCCTTCTCTCATCATCGCAAAGGTTATTAATACAGAAAGAGATATGTAAGGGGGTGGCCATAGAATGCAAGAACAGTGGCATCTTATGCCACCTAAAACCTCAGGTATCACCTGAACAGAAGCTAGTGAAAATTAGTATGTATCTGTGAACATGAATAAATCTACTGCCAATCACAATCAGAACTAGTCTTGTACAACTCTGGTGCTAAGACATTAGTGAAAGTTACATTATTCTACAGCAAGGTGGCTCTGGTTTTCATTGTAGACATCACTTGAACAGGAGAGATAGATCTAACTTACCATCTGCATCCTAAGGATTATATTAAGGCAAAATGTATGTTTGATTATACACGATTTTGTAGCATGTGCAATATTATACTCGCCAGTCTTGAAAAAAACAAAAAAACTAAACTACAATGCTTTCTGTTATTTTCCAGAAATAATTTAACTGTAATTGATGTGATCATAGTAGAAGGGCAGGGAGCAAACGAAAATCTTAAGGTTGCGGGAAAAGCACCAGGCCCTGGAAGCTCATTGCGGTTTAAAATCACAGAAGCATTTCTGAAAGACTGTACAGATAGTAAGTTAATAGCTAATCTGTTGTATTTTTTCTTAAATGATGTGACCTCATTTCCATTATATTCTGTGGACCATAGGTCATAGAAAGCCTTTGGATTTGCACGCATTTTGTTGTGAAGACGCACACACCACACCACCTACCATTGATAAATAATTAGCACATGCTTCTTCTTCCTCCTCCTCCTGTAAGGCTGTGTCCAGTCAAGTGTCAACGCCCAACCAATATGGCCAACTACTATATGAGACGGGAGGCACATTTATTAAAGAAACAGTAACACCAAAAAATGAAAGTGTTTTAAAGTAATGAAAATATAATGTACTGTTGGCTTGCACTGGTAAAACTGATGTGTTTCACAAACACTACTATAGTTCATATAAACAAGGCTATATGGTACAGGTTAAATAGTGGATAACAGATAACATTATGTTCTACAGAGCTTATCTGCTGTGTAACTTGAACCTTTTCTCCTTTGAATAGCTGCCCCCATTGCTTTATATAAATAATAGAAGCAAACACAGCAGTTTTACTAGTGCAGGGCAACACTGCATTATATTTTTATTACTTTAAAACAATTACATTTTTTGGTCCTCAAATTTCGAATTCATGTCAGTTTAAAAAAACTTTTTTTTTACTTGAATATTCGAAAGTTTATTAAAAAAACGAAAATGTAAAACTCAGACGGATTTTAACGACTATGAATGTCAGGAAGGCTACAAACACCTGCAAATTGGTCACTGCAACTCTCCCATTGACCTATACAGTAGTTCGGCAGGTTTTAGGTGGTGAATAAATGGCCAGAGTATGATAAATCTCGAAAATCAAATTCAAATTTTTTTAAAAAAAACTCAAATCAGTTTTGACCATAAAAAAAATATGTAAAATTCCTGCCCCTGAGAATGCAGTTTACATTGATCTTTTTTCCCCACTTGCCTCAACTTAAAATTACACTACTAGGTTATTTTTAATCTAATATTACTGACAGATATTGTTCAGCTAACATTATTTTTATGTTTAAAATTTGACAGATCTCTCTTAATTTGAGGTTAAATTTAGCGATAAATGCAGGAACCTTCACCCCCGCCTCACTATCATCTCAGTTCTCTGGATGAAGGACCCATTATCCTTCATGTTGGTTAAGTCTGTTTGTCTTGCAGCTTCATGTTGTTGCAATATTATTTAAGACTTTCCTGTGAGAGTATTGTATTCTCCTGATGGATGATAGCAGTGAGCATTATTGACTGTGGCACAAAAAAACAGCTCTTCCTCCATGGAATACTATATGGGGCCTATTTATCATGCTGTGTAAATGATTAACACCAGCTGTGTAAAATAAATTGCGACATTATCAATGTGTTTGTTTTATCTTACACAGCATAATCACAAAAAAATGGTTTGTAAACAAGATGCATTAATGCCATCATTTCCCATAGTGGCTGCTTACTTTCACATGGGTTTTTTACACAGTGGTACGCGGTTGCTGAAAATCCATACACAAACCTGATCAGTACATACATCACAATAAATAGGCCCCTGTATGTATGTCCCATCAACGTCAGGATTCCATAGTACACAAACCGCGTGTATTAAAGATAAAGACAATGTTTCACTCTCCTCTATGTATTAAATATGGAACCCTAAGGAAGGAAGAAGAATAAGGGGCAGACTTATTAAGGGTCGAATAGTAAATTTGAATTTTCAAATTTTTTTTTGGTGTCACAATTCACACATTTGAATTTGAAACCTGGCAAGTTCATGTACAAGTCAATGGCAGAGATCCGTTGAAACCATTTGAAGATGTTAATATGTTAATAATTAAGTACAATTAGCTGAAAATCTTTGACACAATTTTGATGGCAAAAACTGGAAATTAAAACCGACATCGGATTTTTAGATTTACTTTGGCTCAAATTGGAATAGGAGGCAACGGCACTGAGTGCAACTATGCGGAAGTGCAAGGAGTGGTTTTGGAAGAGAGTACCTTTAATGAATGGTACCAGTTCAGACAACTGCAATTTCTTCCTCCTGCTTTCCATAATGTCTTTTAACACTAAATTTATAAATATTAAGGCAGGGCATGCTCTTTGTATATCTCTTATTTTTGTTCCCTTTTGCTAATATTAAAAGTAAATCTCAAGATCTGTGATATAGCAAATTGATTATAGTTATATTAAATAGGTTTAAAAAGTCTTAAAATATCTCAAAGTATAGATTGTCACTTTGCTTGTTTACAAAATATTGGCTCTGTACAGTCTACCCCTCGTCTCTCACTGAAATAATTTCCAAAAAGTAGCAGTGCTAAACTTGCCCTCTGTTATACCTGCAACCTGAAACCAAGTATGTACTTACAATCCGTGTAATGTGTTCAGCTTATGCAGTGATATTGTTTAGCATCTATAGGTGAGTATACTGATATTTAAATATATTTGTAAGGCCTGTCTTTCTCCTTTGGTTAGAAGTTAAACACAGAGAACCAAACTTCACAATGAAAAGGACATTTAAGATTGAAAACGCAGGACAGCTTGACGTGATTGTTAAATCCATGGAAATCAGTGGATATTCCTGTGAAGGGTATGGATTCAAGATTTTGAATTGCAACGAATTACTTGGTCCTAATGCCTCAAAGGAGGTTACCATATTGTAAGTATTCTTGACAACCATAGGTATCTTTCACTAATGTATACAGTACTGTGTGTACCCTAGTATTGTGGGGCTGATATAATCCTGATACAAATAAAAGTTCCTCTGCAATTTAAAAGTAAGATTTCTGATTTCACTTCTGATTCACTAGCTTTTCTACCATTGATGTCAAGCTAACTAGCCTATAGTTTTAGGCCAAATTAAATTTGGCAAACATAGAGCTAAGCTCTTTTAGTATGATAAAGAAGAATCAACTGGAAGGCCTTGTATTCTTTCTTGGCCTTGTACCAACCTGATTCTGTTTCAAGTCAGGGATGTTTTGGAGCTCAGTGGCACCCTAAGGTGGCCAAGTTGATGCTGCCCCCCAATACTTTGTGTTGGGCAGATCAAGAGGGGGCCTCATTGCTAATTTAAAAATGTGAAATTTGTATCTTGAAATTACCATCAGCAGCATTTTTTTGCTGCTGATGGTAATTTGCTGGTTGCATCTGCCTGAGGCTAGTTTCTTAACTCTCCTCATGATAAATGCACCCCTGGTCCTAGTGTCACATGAGGAAGAGTCAGTTGGTCTGAAACGTGTTTAAAATAAACTTAAAAAGTTTTGCACAAATACAAGGCTCTCCAGTGGATTCTTCTTGATCATTGTACAGTAATATGAAAAAGTTTGGGAAGCCCTCTTAAATCTTTGGAGTTGTGTTTATCATTGGCTGAGCTTTTAATATATAACATGCTTATGGAAAGAGTAGTATGTAAAGCAGTGACATCAAGTTTATTGGATTAACAGTACATTAGAATAGGTGCATAAATTTGGTCACCCCAACAGAGATATTACATTAATATTTAGTTCAGCCTCCTTTTGCAAATGTAACAGCCTCTAGACGCCTCCTATAGCCTTTGATGAGTGTCTGGATTCTGGATGGCGGTATTTTTGGCCATTCGTTCATACAAAATCGCTGCAGGACAGTTAAATTTGATGGCTACGGAGCATGGACAGCCTGCTTCAAATAATCCCATAGATATTCGATGATATTCAATTCGGGGGGACTGTGACGGCCATTTCAGAATATTGAACGTCTCCCTCTGTATAAATGCCTTTGTAGATTTCGAAGTGTGTTTAGGGTCATTGTCTTTTATTGGAATATCCAACCCCTGCGTAACTTCAATTTTGTGACTGATGCTTGAACATTATCCTGAATAATTTGTTGATATTGGGTTAAAATCATCCAACCCTCGACTTCAGAGACCGGCCAGGCGCCCTAGGCAACCTGACTGGTCGCGCAAGCGCAATTAAACAGAAATAGCATTGGCAGTTGGGGAGTAGGGGGCCTGACATGGGGTAGGCGACAGAGAAGGTACGTGCCTGGCGCGCCCCCCCCCCAGCTTTACGCCCTAGACAGGTGCCTACTCTGCCCCTAGTTCCGGCCCTGCTCGACTTTGACAAGGACCCCAGTCCCTGAACTAGCCACACAGCCCCACAGCACAATGGAACCTTCACCTGCTACAGTAGGTAGCAGGTGTTTTTCATGAAATGCGGTGTTCCTTTTCCGCTATGCAACACGCTTTTTGTTATGACCAAATAACTCCATTTTTGTCTCATCAGTCCAAAGCACTTTGTTCAAAATGACTTTGGCTTGTCTAAATCAGCTTTTGCATACAACAAGCGACTCTGTTTGTGGCATGAGTACAGAAAGGGATTCTTTCTCATCACTCTGCCATACAGATGCTTGTAATTAAATTTTCGGCTGACCCAGCTAACTTAAATGAGCATTTATTTCTTACCAACATTTGCTACGTCTTTCCTTGCTTTTTAGGGGAACATACTGACCAGTATTTTTATAGGTCACATTTTAAAGATGTTCAGTTTTCCTTCTGTTCTCTTCTAAAAAGTGTTTCCCAGTAATATGTTGCTCTTGTATTGGCAAAAATGTAGTGTCTCAGTCTCTCCCTTTCTAAAGATAAAGGACAGCACTCCAGTAGAAAAGGAGCTGACTTATTGCAGTAATACTGCAGGTGTAATATGTCTTACACGTTTCGTGAGTTATTCCCTTAACATAGGCATACAAAAATATCAAATCAGGCATGTTATATACAAATTCTGTTTTTTATTTATAAAACCAAAATATTGAAAATCAAATGTAAAGGATAAAAACCTCAATGTACAATAAAACCAAATATCCTATCCAAAAAAACCCGGTTTCTCTGCTTTTTTTTACTCATTGTTTACAAAATCGGAGTTTATGCAAGAGGCACATATTTTAACTGGATAGATATAGAATAAAGGATGGGAGAATAATTAACAAAACAAAATCACAGGGATATATACATAGAAACTAGAGTTTTTCAAAAACAACCTTACAATTTAATATACATTCTTTCAAAGCGCTGTCAATTTATTTCAGTACAAATAAGTAATGTCATGTCTCGTGTTCAGTCCCTTCAGTAGTCAGTAGAGGTAACCTCACCTGCTCAATGACTTTAACGGTCAGGTCTTGAATACCTTTTGGGGAACATAAAGCAAAATGTGTGCCCACAGTGGACCCCTCATATTTTTTTAACAATTGCCCTAATATGCTCCCTTATCCTATATGTGTGGCCCACATATTGTTTCTCACAGCATTTACTTTCCAACAAATATACTACCCTTTTAGTGTTACAGTTTTAAAAGCTATTGTTCTGATAGGAGCGTCCTGTAATGTTTGAGCTAAAACTGGACCCCATAGAAATAACTTTACAGGTCTTGCATGTGGTGGCTCCTCATTTGTTCCTTTTAATGTTACCAGCCATCCCTTGGTTTCTTAGGTGCTGAGGTGACTTAACTGGATACAAGTCTCTCCCTTATACAGTAGTCTCTGCAACATAATCTTAAAGGAGTTCATGTTATGATCACTATTCCCTAAATGCGTAACCACACAAATCCTGAAGATTGGCAACAAATTATGTTCTTTATGGAAAAATGTCCTTTTATGTGTGCTCAAATAGTGTAGCGAAGTTTTATCATTTCACTTTTTTTCTGATCTTTTTAAAGGTTTACACCAGATTTCACCTCCTCACGAGTGATCCGTGAACTTAGAATTGTAACAGCAGGTGGTTCTGAATTCGTTTTTGAACTAAATGCATCCCTTCCATATCACATGCTAGCTATATGTGCAGAAGCACTTCCACGACCCAACTGGGAACTGGCACTTTATGTCATCATCTCAGGGATAATGAGGTACGTACCTCTATTTTAGTTTGTATTTTTTGCATGTGTAACGTGAGCCATGAAAATGAGGCTTTTCATATTTTATAATCAAAAAAGAAAAACATTTCATAATGTCCAGGTGTTTCCCCGGAGCACTAATCTAACAAAGACTTGCACCCTGGCAAAAGCTGCTCTCTGCTCCTCAAGCTGGATAGAAAATCTGGTGTGGAGTAGACTGTAGCGTTAGAGAGCACAGGCCCGTTCACACACAACTAAATGTATGAAGGATCTGACATATTCACTGTTATGGGTCTCTAATCTTTAGCTTACATGTATTTGTTAGCATATTGCTAGACATAATTTGATTTGTGCAACATTCGGAAAATTCAGTATATTCAGGGCTGTTTTATCAAACTTTGCCAGTCTTTATTTTTCAGCCACTTTCTTCTTCTGAAATCTAAAATCCTGCTTTTTTTCCTAAATCTGAAACCCATCATGGTCTTCTTTCCATGTATCTGAAACCCTGCTCCTTGTTTCCCAGACTTGAAACCTCTTTTGGGGGAAGCTTTCCTTTTCACTTTTGTATCTGCAAAACCATAGCCTTTCCTTAAAAGGGGTGGCTCACCTTTCATTTAACTTTTTGACGTTTTTAGAATGGCCAATTCTAAGATTGAAGTTGATCTTCATTATTTATTTGTTATAGTTATTTTAATTATTTTCTGCCTTCTTCTGACTGTTTCCAGCTTTCAAATGGGCGTCATTGACCCCATCTAAAAAACAAATGCTCTGTAAGTCTACACATCTATTGATAATGCCACTTTTTATTACTCATCATTCTATTCATATCCTCCGCTGTTCATATTCCAGTTTCTTATTCAAAACAATGCATGGTTGCTAATTAAAACAACCCCTTTCAGTAAATTTAAATAAAGCTGTGATAATAATTAATTTATTTATAGAGCGCCAACATACTGTGCAGTATTGTGAACCTTCCTTCATAAACCTGAAACTTTCTGGTAATTTCCTCTGCTGCTTCCCTAATCCTAAAGGCAAGGCACACTGACTGGATAATCCATTTTTTTCCCATCCAATTCTGTAGGCAGACAGAGGAAAGCAGATCCACTGTCTTCCTCTCCTTTGTGTAGTGCCATTGACAGGCACAACATTTGCCTGTGTGATAACAGCTCTCTAACACAAGATAACAGCTCCCTGGTAGATCTAAGAACAGCACTCAATAGAAAAATCCAGGTCCACTATGACACATTTAGTTACATTGAGTAGAAGAAACAGCAGCCTGCCAGAAAACAGTTCCATCCTAAAGTGCTGGCTCTTTCTGAAAGGTTGAGCTAACCTTGTAACTCACATTTCACAAAGCACCTATAACGCAGTTTTCTTTCTGGCAGGGAAATAATGACTTTATTTAAAAACATTTTCTTTATAATATGTTAACTTCATTACCTAGTAAAATAAATTCAGTAACTCACAAGTAAGTCTAAAATGTTAACTGTCTTTTTCCTATTATTGTCCCCTGCAGTTTGCTGTTTCTATTAGTTATTGTAACAGCTTACTTAGAAGCTCAAGGGATATGGGAACCCTTTAAAAGGCAGCTTTCCTTTGAATCCACACACCCTTCCATTGTTTTTGGACGACCCTTTGACCTCAGAAGAATTGTGGGCATTTCATCAGAAAGCAGGCAAGTTACTTTGCAAAGGATGTATAATATTATCTGTTATTTATATTGCACCAACTCATTTCCAAATACAGTCTCTGCCCCAGTGGAGCTTACAATCTGACATGAAGGTTATTTTGCTTCATGCAGTTTGAATGGAAAATAGAGAAAAGGTGCGTGCATTTTTTGCACTTGTGAGGTCAGTACATTGTCCGTTTAGTGTGTTTCACCAAATAGAAATATGTCTCAAATTGTAGATACAGGAAAGTAAGACTTCTTATGAGAGCACTTCTTTGGCTGCCCATACTCCTGATCCTGTAGCCACTGAGAAGCTGAATTTACAGAGCTGATATGGCTTTGAATTACTATTACTGCTATTGGTTAATTTTTAACAAACTATACTGTTTTTTGTTGGGTGATGTATGGAACACACAGTTCAGTATTTTGTTTGGAACTCTGTTTTTGCTGAAGATTTTAATTAGATGCTGTTTTTCTATTCAATAATGTATTACTTTTACTGTTTTAGCTTTAATTCTCTTGGATCAGACTCAAATCACAGTTCTAACAGAGGGCTATACACAGGGAATACCTCTAGCAAGACTGGTGCAGGTAACCAGAAGCCATGCAACCCAGTATCCAACCTGCAAAACAGTAGGAGTGCTCCTGATACAGAAATCAGTCGAACAAAGAACAACTCCAATACATCCAGTAAATTATCTTCACAAGCATCTGTTGCACAACCTGGTAGTGGAGCCCCTTATGTGCAAATAGACTCAAATACAGCTGCTCAAAACCAAGCTTTAACCAAGCGCTTCAGGGGCACAAGAGCAAATCAAACTCAAGTCTCACAGGACCAGCTCCCATCTACACAATCACCGTCAGTGCCTCCACCACAAGCAGAGCAGCGAGCAGAAATCTCACGACTTCTCACCAGTAATTCTTCCCATCCAGAGTACTTTCAGGCTGGCAGCAATAATGACAGGCACAGCTCAGATGATTCTGATATTTCTAATCTTATAGAAGCTATGGACAGAGACTTTGATCAGTCAGAAGTCACTCATTCAGATGTGTTTACAGAACAGACTCCATCTTCAGCACTTAAAAATAAAGGTAAATTGCACGACAAGACTTTTGCGTTATTATGAGAATGTAGATTATAAAGACCTAGATTTTGGCGCCCAAAAAAATTTGTTTGCCTTTATAAGTGGAGTTGATATATTGCTTGGAGAATTTTCCTTTCAAAAGGTGAATAGTATCTTTTTAGTATTTGCCTTCTTCTTCTGACTCTTTCCAGCTTTCAAATGGGGGTCACTAAAAACAAATGCTCTGTAAGGCTACACATTTGTTATTCTTGTACTTTATATTACTCATCTTTCTATTCAGGCCCTCTCATAATCATATTCCAGTCTCTTATTGAAATCAATGCTTGGTTTCAGGGTAATTTGGAACCTAGCAACCAGATTGCTGAAATGGCAAGCTGGAGAGCTGCTGAATAAAAAGCAAAATAACTCGAAAACAACATATAATAAAAAATGAAAACCAGTTGCAAAATGTCTCAAATGTCCCACAGTCTCAGAACCACTACTTTAGAGTCCTGTGTTGTATATTACTGTAGAGCTACCAGAACTAAATAAAATTATATTGGGTTGGGTTGATTTTTGAGGCGCTTCTTATTTAATATGCCGAATAGCCTTTTTACCATATCCATTTATATCTGATCTTGACTTAAATGTAATGGTGACACGAAGGGGCAGATTTATCAAGGGTCAAAGTGAATTTGAGGGAATTTTTCGAAAAATACTTTGAATATTCCACCATTCGATAATCGAAGTACTGTCTCTTTAAAAAAAACTTCGACTTCAATACTTCGCCAAATTAAACCTGCCGAAGTGCTATGTTAGCCTATGGGGACCTTCTAGACCATTTTTACTTTACACATCGAAGTAAAATCGTTTGATCGTATGCTAAAATCGTTCGAATCAGTCTATTCGAACAATTTAATTTACTTTGATCGTTCGATGGCCAAATTTGGTGAAAAAAACTTAGACTTCGATATTCGAAGTATTTCAATTCAATGGTCGAATTTTAAAGTATTTTTTACTTCGAAATTCGACCCCTGATAAATCTGCCCCTAAAAAACTACTCTTTAAAATATCATGTACATCCAAAGTTACCTATAGATCACACTGATTTAATAATTTCTGGTCTCTTTAAAGTCAAAAAAGTTCTTACCAAGATAGGTAGAGTGGTACAAAGTTATTCCTCTTTGTTTAACTATAACTTTTAACACTAATCTTGTAAGTTTCACTGTGTAATTGGTGTAATAAAAAACCCTTCATATTCTCTGGCTTATTTTTAGAATTAAGGTAATACTTTTGTTTAAGCTTTATAATCATGGCTGTGCCAGAAGCACCAATTAGCTTAGTTCCTGACATTTCCTTCCACTTTCTCAGCAGGGAAAACAAAGTCTGTTCAGCACAAATTCAAATTTCAAAAGAAGCAAGAAGAGAAAGACAGAAGAATAAAAGGCAAACAGCCTGAGGATGAACTTAAAGACTCTCTCGCTGATGATGATAGCTCCTCAACCACTACAGAAACCTCTAATCCTGATGCTGAGCCTCCTGTCAAAGAGGTGCGGTGTTATTGTATATGTGCCACAGCAGTTTTCAAAATTTATGTTTACATGAAGAGGGACTTATGCCAAAAGCTGGAAACAGAATCCGATTATAGGAATACAATGGATTTGTGAAAATGATCTATGAAATTCAAATATATAATGTAAAAATATTTTTGGAATACATAATATTCTTATCCTGTAGCATTCCTCTCTCTGCAGGATGGGGAAAAGTTAAAGGGAAAACAAGCCATGCCTGTAAAAACAGAAAGAGAAATTTTTAATGTGAAGCCAAAAAGCAAGAAAGGCCTAAACAACAACAAAAAAGAAAGTGCTCCTGAGGTTAAGCAAAGGTGAGGACCAGAACAACTTTATAATATGTAGCCTTTCCACCAACGCCTGTATTTTGCAAGTTCCTGTACCCCCTCTTGAGGTCACTGATTCCAAATAACTTCTTGAATATTCCTTAAAACATCATGCCATGTCAGTTTATTATTTAGGAACGAGTTACCTTATATTATGGATGCATCAAATCCAGAATTTGGTTCGGGATTCAGCCTTTTTTCAGCCAAACCAAATCCGAATTTGCATATGTAAATTGGGGCGGGAAGGGAAATTGTGACCTTTCATCATACTTTTTCCTTTCCTGACCCTAATTTGCATATGTACATTAGGATTCTGTTCGGTATTCAGCCGAATCTTTCACAAAGGATTCTGGTATTCGGCTGAATCCCAATTAGTGGCTTTGGTGTATCCCTACCTTATATCTATGTGTTTAAAATGATTCCATTGTATCAGGAACACCCAGAGCATGGGAAGCAGTGTGACTTGCCTGTGTTCCTTTCCTCAATGCTTTGCTGGTAAGTCTCATTTTCAACCATATGTTTTTCTATTTCAGCTCCTTGGAATTACCATATACCACACCTCTTGAAAATAATCAAAGAAAAAATTTCTCGAAGATTTCAGTGCAGAACCCATTGCTGAATGGTTTTAAACCAAAGACTTTGCAGAAAGGACGAGGTATTTTGCTTTATTTTCTTTTGTTTTTAATGCAGATTACGAATGAGTGTTTTGTTATCTTGCACTGTTCCTACTAAGCATCTTACTCTGCTTGTTGTGTGTTTGCAGGTACCAACAATAAGTTAGTGGACAACAGGCAATCTCTTGCAAAATTTCTGCCATGTCGCACTGGTCAGGAACTGGGCAACACCAGCAGTTCAGAAGGAGAGAAAGATTCCCCACCTCCAGAGTGGGACTCTGTGCCAATTCATAAAGCAGGCAGCTGTAAGTATACCTGTCCATCAATGAGATCAATGCATTGCCTGTAGTTTTGCTGTATGTACAAGGCGGCTTCATTTTGTTCTTGACAAAGCTCATCACAATTTAGAAGCTGCAATAACACTCTCTTTTATTGAATAAAACATGCAAATGCCACCACCACCCCAAACATACACATCAAACACACACTCCTTTACACAGTGGCGTAACTTCGGATGCCAGGGCCCCACTGCAAAAAAATTTTTAGGACCCCCTCTCCACAAAATAGTGGGAGCATGTCATGTATAATATCCCCAGAACTATAGAATGATAGCAAAGTGTCAATTTCACATACAAATACCCCAGAACTATAGAAGGGTGGTAAAGTGTCAATTTCACATACAAATACCCCTAGCAATTCTATGTATAAATACCCCCAGAACTCATAGCAAGATGACACTGTGGTGGATTCATAGATAATAACGTCAGCACATATATTAAAATAAATATCACATTTCCATGGGTTCAAAATTAAAATGGCTAATGACAGCAATGAAATAGTTCAAGTCCAATTCCTTACCAGTTATCTCCCTGTGCTGAGACAGAAGGAGGGGGGTCACTGAGCCAACAATTTGCTTTTTAGCAACTCCATAGCCCATCTTACAGAGCCAGTGTGGGCTGGAAATTTAAATCACTCAGGGGCAGCCAGTCTCTCACCGCTTGGCTCTTCTACTGGCCTTGCTCCTGTCAGCCCCCCTCTCCCCTTGCTCTACCCACTGCAGCCTGGACACAGGAAGTTCAAAAGCAGGAGACTGAAGGGTAGCGACCAGTTCCTATCCTCAGAAAGGAACTTCCCTGTGCTGTCCAACTTCTTTGCTACAGAGGGCTGGAATTTTTCTGGTCTACATGGTGGAGGGCTTATAATGGAAACCAGTGTTAGCCACTCCCTGTTATAGACCACACACACTTTAGATAACACCCATGATACCACAAAACCATGTCTACCTTAATAGCACACCAAAAAAAGAAATGGCTGGTGCTCACTGCAGGGCTATCACTCATATGTGAAAAAGTTAAGTCCTATTAAGACATACCCTTAAATCCATAAGCCTCCTCCTCCCCTGTGGATAACACAGCACCCCCCCCCCCCTCCAGCACATGATTAAATACCTTAGGGACCTCTAACAATAATTTTCAAATGCTAACCAAACCCCAGAACAATCACCAGGCTTATGTTCCACAGGCAGAGTATGGAACATACAGGGAGCATAGGGCAAAACAGAGCAGGAGACAGGGAAAGCCTTCAGGACCACACTAATATGTACTACATACAGTGACACAGTGCTGGTGCCCCATTAGCATTTTGAATAAAGTGTGAACAGGTGAACAATGTGGGCAGTTTCAGTCTGGGTCTTAGGTGTACAGGGCTTTAGAGTGTGAACAATAGAGGTGTGACAGGTGAAACAATGTGGAGGGATTACAGGGATGAGCAATGCATGTGATTAGAGTCTGAATTTAAGGTTTAACCAAAGCAGGGTCTCTGTACTGATACCTTTTATATCTCACACATGGTAAGAAGACACAGCAGGCAGGCTTTCATGTATGGGACCACACAGTTGGACAGCCCTGCCCTAGTGGATAGGAAATAGATGATTCACATGGCAGTGAGCTCGTTTCTATCCCTAGAAAGGACCTAATGCCTCTAGTGGTGAGGTACCAGGAAAGGATTGGAATTATCAGAGGCACAGTTTTCCTCCCCCCGACAGAAATTCAGAGGCACAGTGTTCCCCCCCTACAGAAATTCAGAGGCACAGTGTTCCCCCCCTACAGAAATTCAGAGGCACAGTGTTCCCCCCCTACAGAAATTCCGAGGCACAGTGTTTCCCCCCCCCCACAGAAATTCTGAGGCAAAGTGTTCCCCCTCCCCACATAAATTCTGAGGCAGTGTTCCCCCCCCCACATAAATTCTGAGGCAAAGTGTCCCCCCCATAGAAATTCAGAGGCACAGTGCCCCCCCACAGAAATTCCGAGGCACAGTGTTCCCCCCCCCACAGAAATTTCCGAGGCACAGTGTTCCCCCCCCTACAGAAATTCTATATTTTTATAGCAAGTAAGCAGGAGCCATTTTGTGGGCACTGTTATTAAGGCAAGCCTTGCATCATTATTTGATATAATATTTGATTGACATGTGAGATTTTTAAATGGGTTTACAACAGCTATGAATGCTTTAACAGAAAATAGAATTTGGATTTCATGTTTAATTTGAAAAGGACTTTTATTATAAATTTGTTTGTCTTGGTGACAGGTCCACTTCAAGACATCACAATAGTATCCCTTTACTTGGCCAGTTTATATTTCTTGTTACTAATACTCGGTAATCTCTCTCTCTTTCTCTCTGCCATTTTGTTTTAGCAGCAGACAGCCTTTACAAACTGTCTTTACAAACACACTATGCAGATGACTTTTTGAAACAACGACAAACCTCACCTGCTCCTACCTCTCCTTCCCCGCCCCCATCAGCAAGCTTTGTGGCAAGAGGCAGCTACAGCAGCATTGTCAACAGCAAACACAATCTGTAAGTAATCACCAGTAAAGAGTGGTGGCTGAGACCCCAGGCATGGCTACAGGCAGGTTAGAAATAGAACAGAGCCTTCACCATTTTGTAATGCACTTGAACCATCATCAGAGGGGCTGGGTCAGGTTTCGGATAAAATCAGTGGAGGACTTTGGGTGCAGATTGGTAGGCAATGAGTTTGGGTTGGGTGCAGGTTGAAATCTGACCTGGCCGACACTGGGCAACACTGTATTTACTGGTCTCTCTGAGAGACAGCCAATGCAGTGTGGCACTTTCTATTAAGCAATTAAGAGTACACGTGAAGCTCACCTAGTCTCTTGGTCGGATTGTCACTTGACAAAGGGCGCTGCCCGAAACATGTTGTGTAACTCTACCCCCAATAAAGAAGTTATTGCAGTCCAGTTGCTGCCTTGGATTTGTCCCACACCTTCATATTTTCTACAGATTGCACTTTCTATTAAGGTTTGGGTACATGAAAATCAGCATTCTCTTGCAATAGCGGCACAAGTGTTTGCCATGCTCAGTTGCTCTAGTTTGGTGCTACATGATCAGGGCCGCATTTCTATTTTTGGCGCCCATAGGCTGGCTGCTGTCTGTCAGCTCCCCTGATCCCCTGCCCACTCCAGGTTTGTACGAGCACATACGTGCACACACGGGGAGGCACATTTTTCAAGGGTCGAATTTTGAATTCATGTTTTTATTTTTTTTGGTTCGAATATGTCAAATTTAAACATGAATAGAATTTGATTAGAGTTTTTTCTCTGAAAAAAAGAAGGCTACAAACATCTTCAAATTGGTCACTGGACCGCTCCCATTGACTCATACAGGAATTTGGCAGGTTTTAGGTGGCAAATAGTTGAATTTGAATTCTTAAAGGGCCAAAGTATGATAAATCTCGAAAATCTTATTAAATTTTTTAAAGTTTTGATAATTCCCTAGTCGAATTTGACAGTTCTGACCATAAAAAAAAAATTTGAAAATGTGAATTTTCAATTCGACCCTAAATCTGCCTCTTAATGTCCCCATGGCCAAAGTGCATTAGGAAGAAGATGCGATTGGTGCCCTTTAAATCATGCTGCCCTAGGCCCAGGCTTTTGTTGAATTGCCACAAATCCTGGCCTGTACATGATAGTAGTACCCATGGTTTTGGGGTCAATATGCCTTGTATGTAATAACCGAAGTGACTTCTCTCTTAGGAATAGAATTATCTATATGCCATTAGTATTTTTCAAAAGAATAAAAGTACAGAAAATTAAAACTTCCATTCTAGGTTAGTACATTACAGAATCAAAATATATTTCTTCAGAATATTTTCTGTAAAATAGGCTATATCTATTTTTGTTCTAGTGATCTAAGAAGCAACTTCACTGGTAACAAACACAAGCTAACTAAAGCAACCGCCTTACCTGGACAAAATGGCAACCCTACCTTTGCCGCTGTAGCTGCAGGATATGACAAAAACCCAGGTAATTTTTTGTTTAAAGGCGGGCCGCGGTAACAGTTTATTAATAAATCATAATCTGCATATTTGCATATTTTATTATTAGAAATGTTTACATGGTTTATATTGTTTCTGTCATTTTTAACAGGTGGCAATGGAGTGGCTAAGCCAGCCATTGCTAAAAGTGAGGCCCCTAGCAACATTTGTCTCTCACATACTATTTCCCTTGATAGCAATGGCTCTGATAGGTAAGGATGACTTTCTATTCATTCCAGCTTTTATCTCTTGTTTCACTTTGTATAGCTTATTCAAGCTACAAATTGTTTACAAATTGCCTGATTTTATCTTTCTGTTTAGCTCTGGCCTATGGAGCCCCATCAGCAGTCCCAACAGCCCGGACCTAGTTCCACTCAAGTCATTCTCTGCTTTTGGACCCAGCAATTCCTTCAACTTAACAGGGGGTGAGTTTATTGTGATTTACAAGCAACTGCACTACTTTCATTCCTCACTACTCATTATCAGGAGTCATGACCATTAGCTGCTTCATTTTTACCTTAAACTGTGTCTTTTGGTGGAAACTCTTAGGGCTTATGTACAATGTCTGCTGGAAGTCTAAACTGATTGGTAGGTAGCTTTTATTGGTCACCATTTTAAAAGTAAATATCTTATTGGTACTTAAGGGTTACGTTGTGGGTCAATGCCTCAAGATTTAAAATGAGGATGGGGATTGGAAGCGCATGTACAGTTGTGTTCAGAATAATAGCCGTATGTTTGAAAAAAAGTGAGTAAACTTCAGAACCTCAGAATAAATAGCTTTTATTTCCATAAACACAAATGCACTGGGAACACTGCACATTCTATTCCAAATCAAATCAAATTTGTGCTATTCATTTACAAAAAGTGAAGAAAAGGGAATATTAGGCTCTTCCAGAAAAAATATGTCTTCATTCTTATTTACAAACTCAAACATTCACTGTATAAAGTGAAACATTTTTAAAAAATTTCAAGATTTTGCTTTCCTTTGAATCACAGAACTAATATTTAGTTGTATAATCAGTGTTTCTGAGAACTGCTGCACATCTGTGTTACATGGAGTCCACCAACCTCTGGCACCTGTTACATTCCATAATTCGTCTTCATTTATTGGTTTTGCCTCAGAAGCAGCATTTTTGATGTCACCTCCAAGTTTTCTATTAAATTAAGGTCCAGGGATTGGGCTGGTCACTCCATAACATCAATCTTGTTGGTCTGGAACCAAGATGTTGCTCACATACTGGTGTGTTTGTGGTCGTGGCTTGTTAAAACACACATTTCATGGGCATTTCTTTGGCATAAGGCAACATGGACCTCCAAGTATTTTGATGTATTGAAACTGATCCATGATCCCTGGTATGTGATAAATAGACCCAACACCATAGTATGAGAAACATCCCCATATCATGATGCTTGTGTCACCATGTTTCACTCTCTTCACACTGTACTGTTGCTTGAATTCAGTGTTTGGGGGTCGTCTGACAAACTGTCTGCAGCCACTAGACCCAAAAAGAACAATCTTGCTTTCACCATTCCACAAAATGTTGTGCCTTTAGGCCAGTCAATGAGTTCTTTGGCAAACTGGAACCTCTTCAGCAAGTCTTTTTTCAACAATGGGACTTTGCAGGGGCTTCTTGCCGATAGCTTGACTTCACATAGGCGTCTTCTACTTGTAAAGGTGGCCATAGACTTAAAGATCCGCTCGTTTGGCGACATCGCCAAACCAGTGGATCTTTCCCCGATATGTCACTAAACAGCGTGGCTATATCGGGGTAATTTGACCTATACGGCCGAACGATAGAATTACGCTGCGCCAAGGGCCTTCGACGGGTTGGTCGAGTAAAAATCCAACCTTCCCGATCTATATCGTGGCCAGATATCGATCGGGATGACCCGTCGGAAGCCCCCATACACGGGCAGATAAGCTATCAAATCGGTCCAAACGACCGATATCGGCAGCTTTATCTGCCCGTGTATGGCCACCTTAACAGTACTCACAGATAACTTTAGATCTTCTTTGAGCTGATTCTGGAGTTGATCATTGAGTCTTCTATCTATTCGAATTGTAGTTTTCCATTTTCTTCCATCAGGTTTTGGTTGCCATTTTAAAGCATTTGAGATTATTTTATCTGAGCAGCCTATCATTTTCTGCACTTCTTTATATGTTGTCCCCTCTCCAATCAACTATTTTAATCAAAGTACACTGTTCTTCTGAACAATGTCTGGAACGAGCCATTTTACTCAGATTATCAGAGAGAAATACACTATAACCAGCGGGCACAAGATTTGCTGCCTTCCTTCCTTAAATAAGGGCCAGAATTGACACCTGTTTTTTCACAGAATGAATGACCCTCTAATTAAACTCCACACTGCTATTATTTGGAACAAGTTATTATCATTTTGAACATTGCTATTATTTAGAACAACCTCAATTAATGATTTAATTACACAGAATCAGCAGCATGGCATGACTGTTGGGTCTGTTGGGTTACTATTACTCTTCTACACCTACTTGTAAATGATTTGCCATATAGAAATACAGTGGAACCTCAATTTTACATCCCCCCAAAGTTTCCCTCATTTTAGATTGTTGTTTTGTGATCCCACCTATATATTATGCATAATACATTTCCCTGATCAACATTTTCTTGGATTTCACACCATATTTTTCCGGCCCGCTGAAAAAAGTAAAATTGGGGTTCTACTGTATTACTACCTAAAATAGTGATTGGTCAGGTTAATGATGTGGGCCATGATTCTGAACACAATTGTACATGATGATTGGTGTGCTTCTAATTTACCCTACAGAAAAAATGCTGCAGGTTTATATTTATACAAAGTATAAAGCATTGCGTATCTTGACAGCTCTATATAAATAAATGATGATGATGATTTTGTTGCACACAAATCCCATCCCAATATTTTTTTATTTCTAAGATATGAAGGGATGCATGCACTTTCTAACCATGAATTAGTCAAGGAAGTTGTCAGGAGAAAGAGGACTGGTGTGATGTTCATCTGGTTAGCAAAAACATTAACTTATTTCTAACATAGGGGCAAATTCACTAAGATTCGTAGTTGCGCCAGGCGTAGTTTCGCCAGCGCTTCGCAGATTCACTAAAATCCAAAGTTGCGCTCAGGGGTAGCGTAAGGTTGTGCTAGCGTTGATTCGCTAAGTAAAGCGAAGTTACGCTAGCGAAGGCTAATTTGCATACGGCGCCAAATTCAAATTTCAATGGAGGAATACGTATCAGCACTACAAATGGCTAGAAAAGCTTCAAAACATTAAATAAAAATTTTATTTTGCCCTACACATGTGCCCACTGTCTAGGTAAGTTGCCATGAGTCAGGAAATGTAGGGGCGAAGGAGGGGAGCCCTAAAAAAATTTTCGATCTTTTTCAGCCTATCACCCATCATGTAGAAAACACGCCAGCGTTTTTTGGGACTTAGAAAAAATGTGGACTTTTTTTGAAGCAATCCCTATCTACTCTATTGTGCTTCGCCTGGTCTGAGGTGGCGAAGGAAGTCTAGTGTAAAAGGTAGCGTTCAGTACACTGCGCGCGTTAGTGAATTTGCGTAGTTACGTCGCTAGCGAAACTTCACCAGGCGTAAGGGTGCGAAGCAACACTAGCGAAACTTCGCCAGCGTTTGTTAGTGAATTTGCGCAGTAACGAAAATGCCGAACGCTAGTGTTCGGCGCTTAGTGAATTTGCCCCATGTCCCTTACCAGAAGAACTTCAGACCAGTCCTCTTTCTTTCTCTTGACAACTTCCTTGACTACTGCATGGTTGGAAACTGACCAGCAGGTGGCGATGTTTTAACAAAACTCAATAATAATAGATATTTAAAAAAAAAAAACAAAGAATGTAAATTGCAAAAATGCTTAGAATAGGACTCTCATCAATTTCACATTCACTCATTTTGTTTTTATATATGTTTATATACTAAAATATCACTGAAAAAAAGTGATAGTGTCCCATTAGCTTTCTCTTCTCTTGCCCACTGGCTTTTCATGCCCGGTGCCTTATTTTTCACAGTCTTGTTTGTCTTTTCCCAACAGAGGTGTTTAATAAGTTGACATTTCCGAGGTCAGCTTACGGCCCTGATCCTCAGAAGAAATGGCGTGAATTTGAATCTACATCATCAATCTGGGATGCACCCAGCACTGACCCTATCCCCACCTGGCCAACCAGCACAGGATCTCCCACCCAAGCATCACCTGTAAGTAGCATTGTGCTTGCCTACAAGACTGCTCTTTTACTGGGAGTGGCTACCTTCACAATCACATTCCTGCTTATGGAAATGATTCATTTAAAGAGCATACTGTGTTTTCTCTATGGCCATCGAGAGTTAGGCTCTATGTCTTTGCAAAATGACTCCTTACTATTAGCCTCGCCGGTTAGAGGTCCTGTAAAAAGTTTATTGACAACTGTAACATTCATTTCCTATGTTGTCAATGTTAATATTACAAAAAAACACATTATAAAACAATAATAACATAATATTGGTGTATGAGGGAATCCCTTCACATCTGCCAGCAGTGTCGGACTGGCGGGACACCGGGAAAAAACCCGGTGGGCCCCGTGCTCTTGTGGGCCCCGCCGGCCCAGATCCGCTACTTAGTTTGGCTGCGCGACCCCACTTTGTCGGGGGTCGCGGTAGAATAGAGGATCTGCGCATGCGCACAAAGGTATTGCTGCACGCGTGCGCACAAGCGCGGCGCCGCGCGCACTGCTCCGGTGAAGCACGCCGGAGCTGGGCCGTGGGGCAATAGCCCCGGTGGGCCCGAAGCCCCCCAGTCCGACCCTGTCTGCCAGCAATATGGCTGCTTCAAACAGAATGTTACTGGAATGCCCACCATTATTAAAAAGTGGAAATGAATGACTCAGAAACATGACACCCATGTTTTGCCTTTCCTATGCTTAAAAATGTTTCATATGAAGCAGAAGTATAATTTTACTGTATTAACAACTCCCTCTAATTTCTTTAGCCGCCATTGATCTGTTGCACAAACAAAGCTCCACCTTTGTCGTTGTGTTCCATGGACATAACTTTTAAGATCAGCTCGTATGAACGAAAGAGACACCGATGCACAGGGCAAAATGAGACTGATCTCATCACACACTAATTAACCAATATTAACGCAAACAATAAAATGGTCATTTTCATGATCATTCATTCATTATAATTAAATTATATTTATTTTTCTGGACTAAGGGACCTCTGTAGTTTAGAGTACCAGACCTAAAAAGGAGATGTCAATATTACAAAAAAAGAAAATTCTTGTGTGTTGCACACCCTTGAGTGTACTTTTGCTGTGTATTAAGGCTGTATGTGACCAGTCTGAAACTGCTTGTAATGTGCCCCAGACCCCAGTGTACACGTGCAACTCCCTGCAACTCCCGGTACCTGGTGTAGGTCAATGCAGCAGGATAATTAGTCAGACACAGTTCTTTGCAACAAACTTTAACTGATTTATTGAACTGAACTGAGTAGTAGAATACTGCGATAATCCCTCCAGTGGGATAACGTATGCTCCAAGACAGACAATATGCGATACAAATAGCCAGCAGCAATGATTCACACTTGAAAAGATAGTTACCCTCTCACTAGGTAATATCCCCTCTTGGGTGGAGAGCACTAGGTCCTGGGTTTCCCAGCCTGGGGTCTTGTTTCTTGGTACCCGATTTGGTCCTCACCTCACCCACTGTATTCAGCCTGGGGTCTTGGGTCTTGGTACACTATCTGGTCCTCAACTCACCCACTGGTGTCCCTGTTTTAGTGTTTCACACACCACGGGGTCCTAACCTCACTATTTTTCCTTGTTGGAGCCGCAGCTGCTCTCTAGATGCCCTGAACTTTCACTCCTAGAGTGATTATCACAGTGTGACTACTACATCTGTCTAATACTTATCTTTCAAGGAACCAGAGCCCTGGTCCTGTAACACCTCACTGGGAGGCAAGGTCCAAGGGAAAGACCCTGAACACATGGTGCTAACCCCCTTTATATTATCAAACAGTGCCACCTAGTGGACAAACTCTATATAGACTAATCCCAGTGGAGCCAGGAAGGGAGACCTAGTTGCCTGGGCATACTGAAGGACCACCTACATGTGTTTCCATCAACATGGATTTATTTTGGGTGAGGTGATACATGATTGTAACATTGTCTATACAATACTCTACCTGCATTGCTACTGGAAACAGTCCACATAAAACACGGGGGAGGGGGTTGTAGCAGAGTAGGTTCTTAGTTCTTTACTAATGGTTTGTTCAAACTTCTTATGTGTCACTGTTTTTCATATGAAATCTTCCCATTTTATAACTGTTCATCTATAATGTCTAAACGATCATGCAAAGAAATTATCTCTGTTTAAACGTGTGGTTTAATCGAAACTCCAGTAAAACCAGTGAAACACATATCACCCATTCTAGCCTTACCCTGAGCTGTGAACCTTGCACAGGTGTGGGATCCGTTATCCGGAAACCCATTATCCTGAAAGCTCCAAATTAAGGGACTCTTATTTCCCATAGACTTCTTTTTAATCAAATAATTCAAAATTTTGAAACTGATTTCCTTTTTCGTTGTAATAATAAAACCGTCCATTGTACTTGATTCTAACTCAGATATAATTAACCCTCATTGGAGGCAAAACCTTCCTGTTGGGTTTATTTAATGTTTGAATGACTTTTTATTAGACTTAAAGTATAGATATCCAAATTGAGAAAAGATCCTTATCTGGAAAACTCCAGGTCCTAAAAATTCAGGGGTCTAAGTATGGGATCTGGTATCTGGAAACCCATTATCCAGAAAGTTCCAAATTACAGAAAGGCTATCTCTTGTAGACTCCATTATAATCAAATAATCCAAAAATTTTGAAAAATTATTTACTTTTTATCTGTATTAATGGTAATAGTACATTGTACTAGATCCAAACTAAGATATAATTAATCCTTATTGAAAGCAAGACCAGCCTATTGGGTTTATTTAATGTTTATGTGGTTTTCTAGTAGATTTAAATGGGTTTGTTTACCTTTAATAAACGTTTAGTATGATGTAGAGGGCCATATTCTGAGACAATTTGCAGTTGGATTTCATTTTTTATTATCTGTGTTATTTTTTTTATTATTTAGCTTTTTATTCAGCAGCTCTCCAGTTTGAAATGTTAACAATCTGGTTGCTAGGGTCCAACTTACCCTAGTAACCATGCATTGATTTGAATAAGAGACTGCAATATGAATAGGAGAGGACTGAGAAAGATGAGTTATAAAAAGAAGCAATAACAAAAAATCTGTAGCCTTACAGAACATTTATTTTCTATATGGGGTCAGTGACCCCCATTTGAAAGCTGGAAAGAGTCAGAAGAAGGCAAATAATTCAAAAACTATAAAAAATAAAGACCAATTGTAAAATTACTTAAATAAGTCATTCTATAACATACCGATGGTGAAACTTAAAGGTAAACCACCCCTTTAAGGTATCCAATTACAGAGAGATCTGTTATCCAGAATACCTTAGGTTCTGAACATTCTGGATAATATTTCCCTACAGTGCTCTGTTATAAATGGCTGAAAGAGGCGGCAGGGAGACTTGTCATTTTCTCGCCAATAAAGTTTTGCTATGTAACATCGCATTTTTATTATTAACAAGGATTTATTTAAGCAGCAATATGATGTGTTTATGATATGACATTTAATATATAACTTATCATTCTAGAAGGCTGGAAATTGTATTTTCTTTTGCTATTTTTTTTTACAGGCCATCCTTGGAAACACCAGCAGCCTGTGGCCTACCAGCAACCCTTTCAGCAATTCCATCTGGTCCAGCAACCCCAGCAGCCTTCCCTACACCACTAACACTCTTCCTCCCATTGATCTGATGACCAGTGAAAGCGCATGCTCCTCCTCCAACTCCACTTCAGCAGCTTCACACAACCCTGACACCATTGGAGGCCAGACTTACGATCCATGGAGGATTTGGAGTCCCACCATTGGGAGAAGAAGCTCCAATCCATGGCCCAACACCCGTTACCAACCTGATAATTAGACTTCTGGTTCATTTGCTCTGTCTTTTCACGGCAGAGGAAAACACTTTCAGTTATTTGATTGGACGTTTGTCCTTTTATTCTTTCAAACAGGCTTTTTATCTTACCGGTGTTTTATTTGTTTTTTTTTTAATTCCAACAGCCAGGCCTTCTTTGAATCTTCCTTTTACATATAACTTCAGGCTGATTTTAATTCTCTCTTTTGCCTTCTATTCTGTTTACTTGATATTGCTGTTCCGTTTTAAGATGGGCAAAAAAAAAAAAAAAAGTCCTGGCAAAATCCTTGCCTTACAAAAGTAACAAACACAGACTGTTTGTAACTGTTCCTCTGGCGAATTTCCTTTCCCTTTATGTTTATTTATTTATGTTGCCACTGAGCCCTGTAATAATTGCCCCAGAGTAAAGAAGATTAGTCCCATTTGATATACATATCCCAGCAAAAAGAAATCTCTATTTTTTTTATGTGACAAAGCGTGGGTCCCCCAGTATTATGTTTCTAATAAAGGCACATAGCTGTCTGTGCTAAAATGCTGAGTATCTGTCATTCAAAATGTGTATCCTTGTCAGCTTTGTGAACAAAATGCAGCAAGATGAGAGTCCCAGAAGCGAGAGATTATGGCTGCGCAGCTCTTCCATTTGTGTTTTTGGTTATGTACCGGGATGCATTTTATAGTTAAAGGGATACTGTCATGGAAAAAAATATTGTTTTTCAAAATGAATCAGTTAATAGTGCTGCTCAAGCAGAATTCTGCACTGAAATCCATTTCTCAAAAGAGCAAACCGATTTTTTTATATTCAATTTTGAAATCTGACATGGGGCTAGACATATTGTCAATTTCCCAGCTGCCCCTGGTCATGTGACTTGTGCCTGCACTTTAGGAGAGAAATGCTTTCTGGCAGACTGCTGTTTTTCCTTCTCAGAGTAACTGAATGTGTCTCAGTGGGACATGAGTTTTTACTATTGAGTGTTGTTCTTAGATCTACCAGGCAGCTGTTATCTGGTTACCTTCTCATTGTTCTTTTGTTTCACTGCTGGGGAAGGAAAGGGAGGGGGTGATATCACTCCAACTTGCAGTAAAGAGTGATTGAAGTTTATCAGAGCACAAGTCACATGACCAGGGGCTGCTGGGAAATTGACAATATGTCTAGCCCCCATTCAAAATTGAATATAAAAAAAATCTGTTTGCTCTTTTGAGAAATGGATTTCAGCGCAGAATTCTGCTGGAGCAGCACTATTAACTGATTCATTTTGAAAAAATTTTTTTTCCCATGACAGTATCCCTTTAAAGGAAAATTCAACCCCTAAGGTGCAAAAATCCCTCCTCCTCCCCTGCGTAGGCCCCTCCCTCCTCCCCCCCAGGCAAATGCCCCTTGCTTGTTACTTACCCCTCCTTCTAGGTCCTCTCCGGCGGTCAGCCAGCCGAATTGCTCAACCGAAAATCTTGTGACTAAAAACAAGGTTAGTGGGGCAATTCATGCAACTTTATGTTGTACCTTAAATAAATGAAGCTTTTTTCAGTAATTCAGTTTTTGTGGTTTGTTTGTTCCATGGGGCAAATTTACTAAAGGGTGAAGTGACTAACGCAGGCGAAAATTCGGCAGCGTGACGTTATTTCAGTACTTTGCCGATTTACTAATGGTCGCTGGCGTAACTTCGCTAGCGAAGGAGATAGACTCTATCGGTACTTTGGTTCCTAATGCCTGGCGAATGGACGTAACTATGCAAATTCACTAAATTCACTAAGATGCGGAATTCGCTGAACGTTACCTCTTTTGCCAGACTTGCCTTCGCCATCTCAGACCAGGCGAAGTGCAATAGAGTAGATAGGACTTCCTAAAAAATAGTTGAAAATGTTTCTAAGTCCCAAAAAACACTGGTGTCTTCCTTTATTCAGGGTGATAGGCTGAAAAAGAGAATATATTTGTTTTGGGTAACCGGCTTCCCCCCCCTACATTTCCTAACATATGGCACATAAACTATACACTGGGCTCATGTGTAGTGCAATATAACAACTTTATTTTATTAAGGTTTCCCAGGCTTGTGTAATGTAATGTATTGTTTGTAACATATACGTCCATTCAACTTTTAACTTCCCGTCTTATGCAAATTAGCCAACGCTGGCACAACTTTGCTTCGCTTTGTGCAGTAACACTAGCGCAAGTTCGCCAGAGTTCAGCGCCCTGGACGCAACTTCGGATTTTAGTGAATTGGTGTTGTCCTGACGATTCTACGCCTGGCGAAGTGTTGCGATATGAGCGAAGCCATCGCTGGTGAATTTTCAGAGGTTAGTAAATTTGCCCCCATGTCGGGTAATGAATGGGTATGCAATGTGGCGCAATTTTTATGCAGTTGCTCTGCAGCTTGTTATTATCAGAATTCTGCAGTGTGATATTCTAAGCCATGATGTTTATGATAAAGTCAAAGGGGTGTATGTTGTCAATATGATGCACAGGATTCATGTAGACGACGCCAGACAAAGTGAAGTTGAAAAGCCTTTCTTACATCTTGGACAATTACGCAGCAATGTTTCCTCAAGTGTTTGACCACCAATGTTTTAAGGGGGGCATGGCCACCAATGTTTTTTTTAAAAACGTTCATCTGGGGTCCTGACGCCAATGTTTTTTTTTTAATTTATAGGGGGACCCTGGCCACAAATGATTTTTTTAACTTGTAGGGGGGCCTTGGCTACCAATGTTTTTTAAAAAAAAAACTTTCATGGGAGCCCTAGCACCAATATTGTTTTGAACTTATAGGGAGGACCTGACCACCAATGATTTTTTTTTATAACTTTTGTGTGTTCGGGGGTTTAGCGTTTTTAGTGCTGTCTGTGTGGCTTTTTAACTGTGGGGTGGGCAGGATCTGGGGTGGGGGCTGGGCAAGGGACCAGGGGTCCCAGAAAATGTTGTTGTTGTACAGGGCCCCAGAAAATGTATAGGGCCCTTTGATTTCTGATGGCCATATCCTCCTTCATAGAGCACTTAAATCTGATATGATTATTTTTTGTATATTTAGGATTCAGAGTAGGTACATTTTTGGTGACTCCCACTCCAGATACCCAAAATTGCTTCCAACTCTGACTCGGGCTCCACCAGGGGTCTTCAACCTTTTTTAGCCATGAGCCATATTCAAATGTTAAAAGTTGGAGAGCAACACTTGCATAAAGTCACCGGAGTGACAAATAAGGGCTGTGATTGGATATTTGGTAGTCCCTATGTGTATGGCAGCCTACAGCAGGCTCTGTTTGGCAACCAAAATTTGCATCCAAAACTGGAATTAAAAAAAAAAAAAAGCACCTGCTTTGAGCCCACTGGGAGAAACATGTTGCTCACGAGCCACTGGTTGGGGATCACTGGTGTAGATGGTAGTATTCAAAGACAATTTGGGATGTGGAATGAATTGCCTCAGCAACCAGGCCACAGTCCAGAAGTCAGAATGGAAGCTCAATGGGAGAGGCTCAAAAAAGAAGTGAAAGAAATAAAGATGGACCTTTGCAGTTGATCTGTAGTTCAATTACTGAGTTTTTACCCTGTCTTCTGGCAAATCATCTGCATGGTGCTCTTCTGCTCATACAAGTGGTTGACACCTGGGGGCCGATTCACTAACTTCGAGTGAAGGATTCGAAGTAAAAAAACTTAGAATTTCAAAGTGTTTTTTGGGCTACTTCGACCATTGAATGGGCTACTACGAGTACGACTTCGAATCAAACTAAAAATCGTTGACCATTCGACAGTCGAAGTACTGTCTCTTTAAGAAAGAACTTCGACCCCTAGTTCGCCATCTAAAAGCTACCAAACTCAATGTTAGCCTATGGGGAAGGTCCCCATAGGCTTGGCTAACTTTTTTTGATCGAAGGATATTCCTTCGATCGTTCGATTCGAAGGATTTTATCGTTCGATCGAAGGAATAATCCTTCGATCGCACTATTTGCGCTAAAATCCCAGTCGAATATCGAGGGTTAATTAACCCTCGATATTCGACCCTTTGTGAATCAGCCCCCTAGAGGAGGAGGTCATAAGTACTGTCCTACCAACAAGGCATAGCAGTGGGGTAATAAGAAAACAGAAAACATGTATTGATTAAAACAGAGGAGTGGCTACAACATCACAAGCATCATTACTAAAGAAGGTTGGGTCCCTGCAAAAATAATACCACAACAATAAACTGTAAATGATATTACAGTAGCAACATGGAGCAAAGTTATGGCACAATCATCCATTCACAGATGCAGCTATTATGAAATGTAAGTATTCCATAAGAAGGGTTGTACTGTAGGGAAGTCCTTATAGAATATTACAATAGTTGTGTTCAGAATAATAGCAGTGGGTTTAAAAAAGTGAATGAAAAGCTTTTGTGTCCTTATAATAGCTTTTATATCCATACACACAAATGCACTAGGAACACTGCACATTATATTCCAAATCAAAACATGAAGAAAAATCAAATTTGTGAAAAAAAGGGAATATTAGGCTGTTCCAAAAAATAGCATTGTCCGCATTCTTCTGTACAAACTCATTCACTGTATAACCTGAAAAATATTTCAAGATTTTGCTGTCCTTTGAATCACTGAACTAATATTTAGTTGTATAATCAGTGTTACTGAGAACTGCTGCACATCTGTGTTATATGGAGTCCACCAACCTCTGGCACCTGTTACATTCCACAATTCTTCTGCATTTCTTGGTTTTGCCTCAGAAACAGCATTTTTGATGTCACCCACAAGTTTTCTATTGGATTACAGTCCAGGGATTGGGCTGGTCATTCCATAACATCAATCTTGTTGGTCTGGAACCAAGATGTTGCTCGTTTACTGGTGTGTTTGTGGTCGTGGCTTGATAAAACACACATTTCATGGGCATTTCTTTGGCATAAGGCAACATGACCTCTTCAAGTATTTCATGTATTGAAACTGATCCATGATCCCTGGTATGTGATAAATAGGCCCAACACCATAGTATGAGAAACATCCCCATATCATGATGCTTGTGTCACCATGTTTCACTCTCTTCACACTGTACTGTGGCTTGTATTCAGTGTTTGGGGTCGTCTGACAAACTGTCTGCAGCCCCTAGACCCAAAAAGAACAATCTTGCTTTCATCAGTCCTCAAAATGTTGCTCCATTTCTCTTTAGGTCAGTCAATTTGTTCTTCTTGCCGATAGTTTGGCTTCACATAGGCGTCCTCTACTTGTAACAGTATCACAAGTAACTTTAGATCTCCTTTCATTTTCCTGGAGTGTTTGCCATTTAGACTATTTTTTTATCCATTCCAATGGTAATTTTCTGTTTTCTTCCACATTTTTCAGGTTTTGGTTGCCATTTTAAAGCATTTGAGATCATTTTAGCTGAGCAGCCTATCATTTTCTACTATAATTTTCTTTATATGTTTTCCCCTCTCCAATCAACTTTTTAATTAAAGTACGCTGTTCTTCTGAACAATGTCTGGAATGAGCCATTTTACTCAGATTTTCAGAGAGAAATGCACTATAACCAGTATGTACAACATTTGCTGCCTTCCTTCCTTAAATAAGGGCCTGTAATTGACACCTGTTTTTTCACAGAATGAATGACCTCACTAGTTGAACTCCACACTGTTATTATTTGGAACAAGCCTCCATTAATGATTCAATTACACAGAATCAGCAGCATGTCATGACTGTTGGGTCTGTTAGTTTTCTATTACTCTACTACACCTACTAGTAA
Organism: Xenopus petersii; assembly: GCA_038501925.1. Lineage (NCBI taxonomy): Eukaryota > Metazoa > Chordata > Amphibia > Anura > Pipidae > Xenopus > Xenopus petersii. The sequence goes on along the minus strand of CM076675.1, from coordinate 105,502,206 downwards.
ATTATTTACCATGTAGAAATATAATTTCTACCAAAAACAGTGAATGATCAGGTTAGTAATGTTGGACTGCTATTTTCTGAACACAACTATATATCCTTTATTATAAGGTGCAGGAAGAGCCATGAGAAATCCACCACCACCCTGGCACAGTTTGTCATCTCTAAAATAATGTCTTATCAAACATAGACACAATAGCCATGGAACGATTCCAGCACAGTACAAATTCCACCCAGTTGTCACCTATTCACTGTTTGCTAAGAATTAGATTCTCCCACTCAGATGGGGGAAACAGTAATACAATTTTTTGTTGTGGCACCCCCATCAAGTATATAATGGTCTGCACCAGTTACACACATGCACAATGAACTTCCCCCAGATTGCAGGACATGAGCATTTAGTGTCTGTACCAGCATTTCCATAGCATTACGACATATGGCTGCTTTTCATTGCCAGGGACTGGGAATCATATTATAATAGAAGAGAAATGGGTGTGTGGTACAAAATACAGGGACATTCTGTACAAGAAACTCTTATTGGAAAAACAGAGGCCTGGGCCTTGAACAAGATCAATAAGCACCGCATCTTGTGCCCTCTCGGCAGTCCCATTATTTGTTATGTCTTATGAGAGAATTGAAATAAGCTGCCTCCCTGCAGAAGAAACAGCAAAGCTCCAGCTGACAGTTTGTTCCTCTCTCTCTGTCTGAAGAAACATTCCCCTGAAGCCATTATTCATGACACTTGTGTGCCAGCCCTTCCTTTGAAACAATATTCTTCCACTATACATATCAAGCATTTACACTGTATAACATGCCATTATATATACATCATGATCAATATTGAAGGTTTTAAAAGAATAGTTCAGTGTAAAAATAAAAACTAGGTGCAAAATAAAAATGTTTCTAATATAGTTATTTAGCCAAAAATGTAATGTATAAAGGCTGGAGTGACTGGATGTCTAACATAATAGCCAGAACACTACTTCCTGCTTTGCGGCTCTCTAACTAGTTAGTCAGTGACTTGAAGGGGGGGCCACACGTTACTGATTGATTACCGCCTTTAACCAGTCAGTGTAAAACAAGAGAGCTGCAAAGCAGGAAGTTGTGTTCTGTTCTGTTATGTTAGACATCCAGTCACTCCAGCCTTTATATATTACATTTTTGGCTAACTAACTATATTAGAAACACTTTTTATTTTGCACAGCCTATCTATTTACCCAACTAATAAACAGTTTTATTTTTACACTGAACAATTACTTTAATGAAATCACCTGTACAATAGCAACAAAAATATGAAGTCTAGCGATTCCAAATGAGTATATTAGGTTGCATCTATGTAAAAGCATGCAAAAGAATGTTTGGTAAACAAAAATAACCAGGTTTCTCTAACATAGGCTGAGTTGAGCATGGCACATATCCTGTAGTTGATATACAATTAAAAAACTCCATATTTTAGTCTGGGAGTAGAAAGGCCAGAACCTACTGAGCTCAAATTTGCCAAAGCCTTCTTTCAAAGTTTTCCATATTACTGGTTTTCATCAAAACCATTGTCCTTGTTGCATGAGTCCATTGCTTCTCCACTCTTATTTGTACTAAAAAAAGTCTCCATCTCTCATGGAATAATAAAAGAAAGGTGAAATCCCTACCATTGTAAGGCTGCTGCCCTGCAGAAATCCCTTCAAATCAATGTAAGCAGCCTCTGGACCAAGGCAGGACATGCTGTTCTGTTACCACTTCCTGAATGAAGAAATGCTATAAGGATCCTACTGAACTCATGTTTAACAAGAGGGTATACTGCCCCTTTACACATGAGTAATAGAAATGCAATTTTTGTATACATTACATTTTTTATACATACATACATACATACATACATACATACATACATTATCTACCTTGTAAGGAGCACCAAATAAGAAACACGGAGGAGCTTCAATTTCTGCTTGCTATTTAGCTATGGTACAAGGGACCAATGTAATCAGAGGCCCATCTCTGTATTATTTCTATTTACTTTTCTTTTAATGTTTGGTTTTTTTTTTTAATTTTTTTTTTTTTTTTTAAATGTGCAGCCTGGGTCCAGTCAGGTGCACCCGCTGAGAGAGAAGAAAACACTGTCACTGTTTTATGCCAAAAGGGGTCATGTCAAACAAATAAGTAACACATAAGTAACATTAAGACAGATGGACACACATACAGATGGACTGGGCTATCATATTAACAACCAATCTCAATGCACATGAACGGTCAACTTCTTCCCCAATGTCTCTTATCTACCCTCCATGCATCTCATTGCTCTTTTTGCCTCCTTCCTTCCTAGAAGTATGTTCTCCCTCCCATCCCTTCTCCAACTATGTATGGCTCAGTAAATGTTCCTAAATGTATATTTCATTTTAACAATGTGTTTATTATTTTCCATAAACAAGACAATGGAGCAGTACATATACATACATATATGATAGATAGATAGATAGATAGATAGATAGATAGATAGATAGATAGATAGATAGATAGATAGATAGATAGATAGATAGATAGATAGATAGATAGATAGATAGATAGATACAGATAGATAGATACAGATAGATAGATACAGATAGATAGATACAGATAGATAGATACAGATAGATAGATACAGATAGATAGATACAGATAGATAGATACAGATAGATAGATACAGATAGATACAGATAGATACAGATAGATACAGATAGATAGATAGATAGATACAGATAGATAGATAGATAGATAGATAGATAGATAGATAGATAGATACAGATAGATACAGATAGATAGATAGATAGATAGATACAGATAGATAGATAGATAGATAGATACAGATAGATAGATAGATAGATAGATAGATAGAAAAAAAAAAGAAAGGATAATCCATTTGTAATATAAACAGCAGGGTATATGTTCCAACACCAACGTTCAGATGATAACTTATGGGGTAATCACTTTATCAAATATCCTTCCAATATTCTACTGACAAACAGGGATGGAATTAGGGCTAAGCCATTGCCTACGGGGAAAGCTGTGGGGAGGGGGTTAAAGCCAATAAACAGCAGGTAGGTGGATGGAGTATGTTTGCAAGAAGTCTGGAGGGGAGTGAGAATAGAAAGAGTGAGACAGTTGACAAACATGGCCCAATGTATTAGGTTAAAAAAAAAGCAAATAGTCAGCAGTGTTGGTCAGTCCTTTATTTCATCCCAAAGACTAGCACATTTACAGCATTACATGAGACAATAGAAAACCATATATACTATATAATACTGGCCAAATAAAATAAAGTGTACAGTGCGTGGCAATTAGAAATGTATTAAATGTTCTATAACATTAGAATATCTGTACAATTGCAAAGGTAATGAAAACATATCTTTACGTCACATGGATGAACAGGTAATGGAATTAACATCATTTTACAATTAGTAAAAGGGATCTGTAACCAGGGCTTGTTCAGCTCTTGCCAAAACACAAATCCCCAGAATTGTCCAGTGGCCACTGGGAGATGTCACAGCTGCAGGTGCAATATCCCTAGTTTACAGTAATAGGCTGATCCTTATTAAAATGTTATCTGCAGGATTTACTAAGAAGCTATCTGGAGTGCACACACGACTGTATTTATCAATAAATGTAAAAATAAATGTGACATTACTGGCCTCTGGAACTGCTACGAAGGATTTGTGCAAAACCGGGAGTGATAAAAGAGGAAAGCAACGGTCTGGTGTCCAGTCATTATATATTTGTAACAAGATCTTATGGCAAGAAAAGAACACCGTGCAAATTTGCGTATTGTTAAAAACGTTTTTTCTTTTACTTGTTCTAGTTCTGTATTTTTGTCTTGCATGAGATACTCATTTCACCAGACACAAGCAGGAGACATTACCTTCCATCCGAAAGGCACATTTACTACACTGCCATAGTTGCCAATAGTTAAAAATGATTTTCACCTGAAAGTGGGCATTACTTGTATGGTTATAATAATGCAACTTTGTTTCAAGCACTCTATATTAAAGGGATACTCTCACGGGAAAAATGTATTTTTTCAAAACACATTAGTGGAAATCTGACATGGGGCTAGACATATTGTCAGTTTCCCAGCTGCCCCCAGTTATGTGACTTGTGCTCTGATAAACTTCAATCACTCTTTACTGCTGTACTGCAACTTGGAGTGATATGCAGTTGGCCCATTTAAAAATCAGGAGGATTTTTTAGAGACTGTCGAAATGTGGGACATGTCCAGCAAAAAAAGTAAAAACCAGGAACAGTCAACAGATCTGTTTACATGATGGAAAATAACAGCACTTTTAAAAACTGATTATTCAAATAGGGTCATTGGTTGCTGTTCAGCTTTGTTACTTCAGGCTGATTCAGTTATTGATTACAAACATAAAATTAATTTTAATATAGGCCACAGTTTCATTAACTACAGAACAGCAGGCGTTTAGCCAAATGTCCCAAAAGTGGCAGTTGCTTATAATAAAAAGGCATAAAGAGCTGAATCACTTACTCATGTTACTGCCCACATAGAGAACATTTCCTGAGAGCTTCCAGAAACACATATCAATCTTCTGGACAACTGCCCACATGGCAGATATTCTAAATGAAAACTTGGGGGTATATTTATCAAAGATTGAAGTTAGAGATCTCCACAGTCCACTAGAGTGAAATTCCACCACTCTCCATACATTTCTATGGGATTTTGAAAGCCGTATTTATCAAAGGATGAACTTTCACCCATTGATAAACACACTCAAAAAACCAATAGAAATGAATAGAAAGTGGCAGAATTTCACTCTAGTGGACTGTGGTGATCTCTAACTTCACTCTATGATAAATATACCCCTTGGTCTGCTTGAAGTCACATAGTATTATCTAATTTCATTAAGGCTAGGACTACACAGACGTTTTTGGCGCGATCCGATGCGACAAAACGGAGGTGTCAAGTCGCATGCGATGGAAATAAGGTAAGTGAATGCAATGTTGGATGAAGTCGCAGCGTTGATCTGACGTGACATGACTGTCAGATGCAGACGTTGCACGCTGTGTCTGCATCCAAAAGTCGTGTTGCGTCGGAGCAACGCTGCGACTGTTGATCCGACGCGGCATGACGGTTGGATGCAGACGCTGTGTCTGCATCCGACAGTAGTGTCCCGTCAGAGCAATGCTGCGACTTCATCCGACAATGCATTCACTTACCTTATTTCCGTTGCATGCGATTTTACGCCTGCGTTTTGTCGCAGTGCGTCGGATCGCGTTGAAAACGTCTGTGTAGTCCTACCCTAAGGCTGCTCAGGGTGATTCCAGCAGTGTCATCCTTTCTCTGTATGATCCTGACAAATCAGCTCTTCCTAATCTACTCAGCAGGTAAATATTTTGCAAGCTGGATTCTTGCAGCAACCCTGGTATCACAGGTTGGTCAGCACCATGGCCTGAGTAGCAGCACTCTATTTAGTCTTCTGAGAATGAGCTACAGTATTTATACTATACTGTATACAATTTGCCCCTAAGGTAAATCTTACTAAAGGTTCAGGTGTATGGAGATAGTCTGGTTTCCAGGAGGCAGATTATAAATGCTTGGTTTTGGCCATTAGAACCCATTTTGGGTACTTCTGAGAATGGACATATAATTGGTAGACAGAAACCATACTACTCACACATTTTGGTATTTATAGTGCGTTCCTGCGAGTTTCCCCCTTGTAATCAACTACTATACCACTCCTCCCATAAACTACACTAAATCATACAAGTCATTTACACATTAAAAGGTGTTGTGTTATTTTCCATGTTGTCACTGTGCCGGTTTTACAAGTTGTTTTGGAACAGACACCTACAATGGACAGAATCGTCTGATGACCATATAAAATGTTTCTTTACAGTTGTTCAAAATCAGTTTTAACCCTGTTGTGTAAAGTGCCGCAAACTGGTCCTTCCCTGTGTGAACTCAGCTCTGATGCAAAAGAGGAATTGTTATAGGCAGATGTATTTAGAGTTGAACTCCACATACCTAAAGGAGTACCAAAGCAGTGAGCAGGTGCCTTGAAAACAAAACAGCTGTGCGAGAAAATTATTGTAAAAATCCTGCCATTGCTGGTTTACTTGTTTATCCGCACAGCAGCTTTATCATCTTTTAACAAAGTAAACAGTGACATTAGCTGAGTTCTCTTAGAATAAAACAATAACTTTGGTGTATTTGTGTCATAAAGAAGCAGATCCTATGCAAACCATTACAAGTACGGTGACCCTCTAAGATTCGAATGTGAAGAACGCATTAGTACAACTAAACATCACATAGCTTGATGTACACAATGCGTGCAGTCAAAAAACAACAACACAGGAACATAAACATACTGCTTGCGAATCCTGTATTGTTCTACCTAGCTTGATTAAATTCTTCAATTCTGGCTTCCTAACTAAACAGGTTTACCTTTCTGTTTATATTTTACCTTTAAACACGTATATAAAAGAACCATTGCCTTTCATTTTATCCATAAGTCTCTCCTGATCGGCATGCTGTGGATTGCCGTTTACTCTACTGGAGGATCACAGTGTCATGATGAGCTACGGCGTGAAGAAACAACAAGAATACTGATGAGAAACCTCATTAAAACAGCAAGGCCATCACTATTCACATTATCATGGTCACTGCTCATTCAGGAGGGAAGTAGCACTTTTCCTTGAAGTGTTGCATTCATTGAACAGTTTGTGGACAGTATTTCTAAGCAGAAGTGACATAACCATTAAGTCCTAATACATGCTTAGTTTAATAGAATAAAAGTTGCTTGGAAAAGTATTTAAAAAATCTATTTGAATATGAACAATAATGGTACAGAAGGATTCTGCAAATTCTATGTTTCCACTTTGCCGTAGGTTCCTTCAGGAGGCCTGTAATGCTTGGGAAAAGCCTTTAGTTGCAGAGAATTAAATGCGTATTTTCGGCAGCCCACGTTCTTCATTGTGTTTTCTCGACGGCAGCCCTCGCTGATGGAAAGAAAGAAAGGCAACAAAGATAACAATTGGACAGAGCAAATTGGTAGCATTTTGCAAAAGGGGCTGGGCTGTCTACAACTGAGGCGGATAAAATACAAATGAACACAAAATAAGATGTTGTACTAGCAAACAAGCAATGGTGTTTCTGGTGGAAAAATTAGCTTCTGAAAATTGTGACAGTGAAACTTGATCGGGATAAGGCATGAGAGATTATACAGGTATGGGATCCATTATCCAGAAAGCTCCAAATTATGGAAAGGTTGTCTGCCATAGACTCCATTTAATCCAAATTAGGGATGCACTGAAGCCGGGATTCGATTCGGGCGTTTTCAGCAGGATTAGGCCAAATCCGTCTGGCCGGCTGAATCGAATCTGAATGTTAATTTGTATACACAAATTAGGGGCGGGAGGGAAATCGCGTGACTTTTTGTTACAAAACAAGGAAGTAAATAATGTTTCCCCTTCCCATGCCTAATTTGCATATGCAAATTATGATTCAGTTTGGTATTCGGCCAAATCTTTCGTGAAGGATTCGGTCAAATCCAAAATAGTGGATGGGGTATATCCGTAATCCAAATTTTTTAAAATCATTTAGTTTCTCTGAAATAATAAAACAGTACCTTGTACTTGATCCCAACTAAGATATAATTAATCCAGTTGGAAGTAAAACCAGGCTATCGGGTTTATTTAATGTTTACATGATTTTCTAGTAGACTTAAAGGAACAGTTCAGTGTGAAAATAAAAACTGGTTAAATAGATAGGCTGTGCATAATAAAAAATGTTTCCAATATAGTTAGTTAGGCAAAAATACAATGTATAAAGGCTGGAGTGACTGGATGTCTAACATAATAGCAACAACACTACTTCCTGCTTTTCAGCTCTCTAACTCGGAGTTAGTCAGTGACTTGAAGGGGGGCCACATGGTACATATTTGTTCAGTGAGTTTGCAATTGATCCTCAGCATTCAGCAAAGATTCAAATGCAACAGATATGACCCATGTGCCCCCCCTCAAGTCTCTGATTGGTTACTGCCTGGTAGCCAGGGTAACCAGTCAGTGTAAACCAAGAGAGCTGAAAAGCAGGAAGTAGTGTTTTGGCTATTATTTTAGACACACAGCCTGTTTACCCAGTTTTTATTTTTACACTGAACAATTCCTTTAAAGGAGAATTCAACCCTAAAGTTAAAAAAAACCCTACCCTACACAGACCCCCCTCCCTCCAGCCTAAGTGTTACCCCAGGCAAATGCCCTAAACATTTTACTTACCCCTCGGTGCAGATTCAGGCATCGGAGTTTATGGGCGCCATCTTCTTCTCTTCGGAAAACTTCGGAATAAGACCAGCATGGCGGCGCATGCGCAGTTGGAGCGATTTTCTGATCCCTGACAACTGCAAAGCTTCTCATTCCGAAGATTACCAAAGTGGCTGAAGATGGCGCCTGTGAACTCCGATGCCTGAATCTGCACTGAGGGATACGTAAAGCGTTAGGGGTTTCTTAACGTTAGGGTTGAATTCTCCTTTAAGGTATCAAGATTCAAATTACGCAAGCCGCAGGTCCCGAGCATTCTGGATAACAGGTCCCATATCTGAACTACGTAATGCTACTGAAAATGCAAAATGAGAATGCGGGCAGAAGAAAAAAAGCAAGAATTTATTTTCTTATTAAAATTCTAGGTTCACTGAGAAACAAAATAAAAGGCAGCCTGATGCTCTTTGCTCAAACCTATCCACCCTGATGCTGATGATGACACCTACCGTAGCAGTTTAAGCCGGTGCCTAAAACAGTTGCCAAGGGATGGAAGTAGTTTTAACATGTTACAACAAATATGCCTTCAAACAGGAAAGGATGCCATTTACAAGATACCACTGCCTAAATGCGCATCAGTATGTCGCCTTTTTTTTATTTTTTTTATTAAAGACACTAAAAATGACCCAGTCATGGCTCTTTTCATACGCTTGTCTGATGTGGCAGTTTTGTGGCTACACTAGTGAGAAATACCCTTTTACACAAGCCTACACTATGTATAATATCATTGTTAAAACCATTTTATAAGTAAGCGAAAGATTTAAATGCAAGTAAGAATAGATACAGGTTAACTGAATGATGTAGATATTCTAAGACAAAATATGCATTCAGCCTTCAATTTTTTGATCGCCGAATTAACTTTTTAATCATGGACTCCAGTTCACAATATTAGCAGCAATCTGGTTGCTAGCGGTTAATTTTCCCTAGCAACCAAACTGGGATCTGAATGTGAGACTGGAATATGAAAAGGAAGGGGCCTGAATAGATGAATAAGTAATAAAAGGTCAGGATAAAAATGAAATTGAAGTCTCAGAGCAATAGCTTGTTGTCTGATGGGGTCGCTGAATCCCTTTAAGCTGGAAAGAGTCAGAAGGTGAATGCAAATAATTAAAAAAGAAACACCCATGTAAAAGTCACCAACAAAATGACATGTTAAAGTTAACTGGACTGTAAACACCTCTTTACCATTACCAGTATATACACTAGGGATGCCTGGGAGAAGTAAATACACTGCAAGCAAAGGGCTACTTTTTTTTAATTGGGCTGGTGAATTTTTTTGGCCAGGTAAAAAGCACAGCAGTTGGATTTACTGAAGGAAAGCTTAATATAATAATGGTGCCCTCCAGTGAATAAGACATGACTTTTTTTGTTTTTTTTTAATACATTCTGGATAGGAAGAGAAAGCTCTGCATAGTCTCACAGTCAGGGTGCCAGTATATCCAGCAGCCTTTAGCAAGGCACACTACTACATTGTTGTTCAACTTGGCTACAGATTTTCTTGTTCAGAATCAACTCTACTAGGGCTGCAAATATAATGCATCTAAGCCCCTTTAATAACAATGTTTGCTTTCTCATCTGGTTCTTATTCAATAAAAGGACTTGCACTTCTTCTCTATCTCAAAAACGCCAGAGATCACGGCTGCATAGTTCAATGTTATATTTAATGTACAGTCAGTTTTGATATTACAAGCCTGACAAACTATAAAAAATGATACATAAATGATACAGGCAAATTACAATATGATTGTTTGGCACAAGAGCTTGCAGATAATCAGACAAGATTTGGATTGTAGGCAGTTATGTGCAAAAGGCACTTAATATCATAGGATCACCCCATTGTTTTTTATGCCAGCTTCATTCCCCAACAAGAATAAAATTGATTCTTTGCCAAAAGTGTCTATAATGAACCTAAACGTAAAGCTGGCACAAAGCACATGAAAACTGCCAAACAAGATCAGTTCTGTCAAACTTTTGGCCTTCTAGCAGTTGTGAATTACATATTCCAGGTTCCTAAGTTGCAAAAGAAGCTGCAAACTGTAGCATGCGACATTTCTGTCCTAGTTTGGAAGAATTGATGTACAACTTGGAAGCACTACTGGGCTGTAGGTTAAAAGCAGAGCACATTATATAACATTTTGTGTTCAAAAAGCTTCCTTGTTTTTAAAAAATATACATATAAATATTGATAAGAAAACAGCATGCATCTGTGAACAATGTTCAAGCTTAGTATATTTAGCAACAATGTTGGACTGCTCTGGACAAAAGTGCCCACTTATATATACTTTATATATGATAATACGTGATTATATTTTATAATACACAAGAGCCATAGGTAAACAGTTCCTAGTGATGTCATTTCTATCACAGACTCACTGAAACTTGTGTATTATAATAAATAATGTACCATTGTTCAGGGGTGATGATTTATAATATCCTTCTATTTTACAATAGGATGTATTGTAGTCACTATATTACGTAGCCCCTGCTAGTCACCAGGTTCATGTATTTATCATGCTCAGACATTTTATACATATTATGCTTTATAATCCACATTAGGCAAAAAACAATTGTAAACGACTGTATATATGTTATGCTGTACAATTCTCCTATATAGCCCACTTATAGTCAGTTTCAGTTTTTACTGGGAAACTAAAGAAACTGAAGCTACTACTTGGTCCATGTGAAGTAGACTATAAGATTACCAGTATACAAGCCGCCTATCAATGCATTGGGAATCTAATTATCTGTCTCACTAAGATCAGACTTGGAGTAGCTCTCATTTCCCCTGTTTAGCTTAAAGGGGTTGTTCACCTTCCAAACACTTTTTTCAGTTCAGTTGTTTTCAGATTGTTCCCCCAAAAATAAAGACTTTTTTAAATTTTTTAAATTATTTTGTACTGTTTTTCCAAAAGCAAAGTTCAAAGTTGAATATCCCTGTCTCTGGTGTTTGAGTCTGGCAGTTCATTAATTCAGGCACAGACTCTAAATTGTTACAATTTTGCAACACTGAGTTGATCCATTTCTCAGCAGTATCTCTGGAATATTAGCAACAATTGTATCAATTCTAACAGCTGCCTGTAATGAAACCCAGAGATTCTGCTCAGCAGCGACAAAGATACGTATCATTTAAATGTATCAGTTTAGAACAAGTTACAGGGTCGGCGACCCCCCCTCCCAGAGCTGCTTTAGAAGATGAAAAATTACAGTTTACACTTCAATATTAAAAAAACACTCACACATAGAAAATAGAAAGTAATTCGAAAAAGTTATTATTCTGAAAACAACTAGTTTGAAGGTGAACAACCCCTTTAAGAAATATCTAAAACCACAAATCTTTCACACTAGTCCTATTCAATAAACTTACGCTGAACAAGGGGGAATCGGTATATGTATGCACTAGTCTACACAGTTTTTTGTGACTGCACACCACTGTATTTATTGTGTCTGATGTGAGTTTTAAAAGGTACATTAGGTATTGTATCTTTAAATTATACATGGACATTAGCACCCATTGCCTTGTGTGGGTTATATGTGTGTGTATTAAATATACATGTCATAATCACAAGACTAGTCCAACAATTATGGCTTAAGAAAGCAGTATCACGCTGTTAGATTATAGAAAGAAACCAGAGTCATGCTAATATTTTTGCCTACAGCTACATTAAGATTACAGCATGCTGGATGGAACGAGCATGAATTGAGTAGTCTGTGAGCTACACAGTGCGTAACGCATGGTAGGAAGCAGCATCAAGGACGTGAGGTAAGAAGGTATTATGAGTAAACGTATGCACAAAAATTATTTGCTCTTTTTCTCCACTGAGATCTTTCTACATTCCGAGAAAGTTTTATAAAACAAACTGAAATGTCAACTTGTAAGGCATATACAGATGACACTCGTTGGTCATGTTTGTGATACAATCCTTCCCCCCAGCCTAAAGGGGGTGCCATATTGCCAAACATTTCTTTTTCTGCCATCTCTTCATTTGCAGCGAAATCTAGCCACCAAGTAGGCTATACTGAGGCACAGCCAGACTATCAGTAAGTTTGGGCTCATCGCTAATAAAGGAATAGAGTAGAGAAGGCTTGGGTCTAGCCTGAAATCTCGGATCGGAACCAAGCCACATAAGTTCTTCTGCGTGACTATTTCTCTTGTTCCAATGCTGTAAAGGGGTCCAGCAAAAGAAATATATGAGAATTAAAAACAAAAATTATGTGGAAAAATTATGCAGAGAAAATGTAAAGAAGCAGGAAAACAGAACAACATATAAAGAGAAAACAGACGCAAAAGGCCATAGAACAAAGGAGACGCACAGAATCCAAAATAAAATGAGGTTAAAGAAATGATATATGAAATAAATAAATGAAAGGAGAGAGGAGAGAGAACAAAAAGAGAAGCATAAGAAGAAAGCAGTATATTCTATTAGAGAATGTAGGAAAGAAAGACAGAACTGGATGGGTTTCCATGTTGGATATTGGGTTAGACAGCTGTGAGACCATGCATCAGCATGCTGCAAAGCAATGGCCATTAGACAAGCGAGCGCAACATGTTCCTCACTTGGAGGATTTGACCCTTTCATCATCAGTTAACAATCATTTTGCTATAATAAACCACAAGGGATATTTCATAGGCCCACTACATCTTCATGATTTAATTTCCCCCTGTATACTGTACATCTAATTGAAATTGTTAATTCATGATTTTCCTCTGATTGCAATTTCAAGTTTGACTAAAAATCACGGCACATGTCATCTCAAGGGAAAACTCTGTGAGCAAAACAGTCTTTCCCTTCTGCAGCTTCTCATTCATTTGTAGTGGAAATGCGTTGCCTACTGCATATGCTGGTGCTATTCGGTCATTGACAAGAATGTTCAGTTAGGCGGATGCCTACACAATTACTTAACACTTGCATCAGTGTTTAGAATCCCATCAAGAACAGCAAATGGCTTTCTGGACAATTGGAATAACCTAATCATTTAGGGCAAGGGCAGTCAAAAATATCTGGTAATGGTTTATATAGAAATAGCTAAACCTATAGGTTTGATTATATCCTGTATAGAAATATATTTAAAAAAAAAAACAACAACAACAGTTATTCCCCTCCACTAAGCACTATTTATTGGTGGGCCTTTTAACTGAATATGTTTGTTCCTGCATATAAAGCAAATGTTCTGTTGGTATTACTCAAGGGAAATAAGGTTTAGTGCCATTAATTCATTTTGAGCTGCAGGCATGTTAATGAATGTCGGGACTAGGAAGTTAAATATATGATGTACTGTGGGAAAAGTGCAAATATTTATGCCTCAAATTATTTTAAGTGATAAAAATAAAGAGCCTTAAGAATATTATCAGGACACATTCAAATAATTTGATACTCTTTATTTACCTAGATAACGAGCCTACTTCCTTAACACTATTGTATGTAGGCCTCTGTTGCATATTATATAGCAGAAGTCTTTTTTTATGTAATAATCAACAGTTCTTTATGGACAAAAACCCAAAAAAGCGCCTGGTACATGGGGAATGTGTTTTATAGGGTTTTATAAGGAATTTTACAGGCCACACCATGTTATGATAATATCCTTGGAACAGCAAGTGAAACTTAGCCTGACAAATGTCAATTATAAGTCTTCAACTTTAGGAGAATAGCTGATTAAGGAATGTATTCACTATTAAAAATATGTTAATATATATTTACACAGGTTGAAAAGCTGTCAATAGTTCAGAGCTCCTAGCAGTTGGGAAGCATTGCAGCAGGCTCTTTTCTTTTGTTTTCTTTTGTTTTGTGTACTATAGAAAATAAACTTGCATCTAATGGAATACTTACACCTACATAGAGACACAAACATATATATATATATATATATATATATATATATATATATATATATATATATATATATATATATATAATTCTTGGATGAGTATCCGCACTCCAAGGCAATGAATAAGGAGGGGTGCACGGTAGTATTAGCATACATCAAAAGTTTCCAGACCAGCACTCCCTTTTGGTGAAAATCAACAATCTTTTATTGTGACATGGTATCTTGTTCCAACGTTTCGATCCCAATAGGGATCTTTCTCAAGGAAGATCCACAGTGCTAACAATCAAAATCTTAAATACCCTAGTGCTTCACAACAAACCAATCCTTACCCTGGTGTCTTTTAATTGGTTAATTGATTAAAATTTGAATCAGTGACGACATTTAAAATCATTTGTATATGTGCAAAACATCATCTTTTAAAACATATATGTGCAATTTATACTTTGATCCTGTGCTTCATATAAATATATAAATATATAAATATATAAAATCTTATTGTTTAAATCTTTTCGTGTCAGTGTGAATTTTTTGTCAACATATTAAAATAACATCAAACTGTAAAACCTTAGTGTTTCCACAAGGTGTCATCAGTGCATTCTATTAGAGTTCGTGTTACAGTGTCCAAAGTGTCCATTAGTCATAAATCCTAAAAAGAAAAAGATAAATTTGTAACAATTAAAAACATTACTGTAACAACCACCTAGGTATCTTAGGCATCATTTTTGTATCTACTGAAACATTTCACATTGCAACAATCCTATTTGACAAGTTTCCATTTGCATTATGGCAAGCAACCAGGGACAACTGTTATCTAATTATGTCAAAAAACAGCTCAAATTAACTTGCCCATTCATGCCATTCGGGAACATACAGTTTAGCTCATAGATCCAGAATGCTTCTCTCTTTAATAGCATTTTTTCAGTGTCCCCGCCCCTGGGATGCGTTTTATCATGCTCTATTGGCATGCACCTGAAGGAGGAGGCATCATGCCTAGCCTCAGCCCAATGTTTCGCAACTGGCTGTTGGGCAATATCTTGTTTTCCCTCTCTTGCTATCCTTTCTGGGTTCAGAAACTGTATGTTCCCGAATGGCATGAATGGGCAAGTTAATTTGAGCTGTTTTTTGACATAATTAGATAACAGTTGTCCCTGGTTGCTTGCCATAATGCAAATGGAAACTTGTCAAATAGGATTGTTGCAATGTGAAATGTTTCAGTGAATACAAAAATGATGCCTAAGATACCTAGGTGGTTGTTACAGTAATGTTTTTAATTGTTACAAATTTATCTTTTTCTTTTTAGGATTTATGACTAATGGACACTTTGGACACTGTAACATGAACTCTAATAGAATGCACTGATGACACCTTGTGGAAACACTAAGGTTTTACAGTTTGATGTTATTTTAATATGTTGACAAAAAATTCACACTGACACGAAAAGATTTAAACAATAAGATTTTATATATTTATATATTTATATGAAGCACAGGATCAAAGTATAAATTGCACATATATGTTTTAAAAGATGATGTTTTGCACATATACAAATGATTTTAAATGTCGTCACTGATTCAAATTTTAATCAATTAACCAATTAAAAGACACCAGGGTAAGGATTGGTTTGTTGTGAAGCACTAGGGTATTTAAGATTTTGATTGTTAGCACTGTGGATCTTCCTTGAAAAAGATCCCTATTGGGATCGAAACGTTGGAACAAGATACCATGTCACAATAAAAGATTGTTGATTTTCACCAAAAGGGAGTGCTGGTCTGGAAACTTTTGATGTATGCTAATACTACCGTGCACCCCTCCTTATTCATTGCCTTGGAGTGCGGATACTCATCCAAGAATTATATTGTTGTGGTTATAAACTGCTATATTTAGTATCCAGCACCGGCGTATTTTGCAAATAGTAAGTGCGACAATGGAACAAGCTAATCTGGAAAGAAAGGAGTTCTTTACCACAGAGGAGATTGGCAACATTTTGTTTGCTGAAACATATGAGGAGACCTTTGCTAAACTCGGAGCGAAAGAAATTTACCACGAGCTATTAAGGTTGAAAAAGAAAGAAACTGAATTACATTTGCATGGAGTGTCCCTCTCTGAGTATTACAGAGAAAAAAAGATCCCAAAGGGGTTTAGGATTAATAATGTTCCTACCATTGGGAGACCGAATACTGATTTCTGCCGCAGGTGGTGCCAAATCCTAGACAGATGCTCCTTGGATTTGATTCTCCTGGTTGTAGAGGAAGTAGGCAGAGAGTTGAAGTTGGTCCGGAGCGATTTGGAGGCGTTTGAAAGTGCACACCGCACGGCATTGGCGTCAAGCAGAGAGGTGGACTGGGAGCGCAAGTTGCAGGAACAGATCGGCAAGTACAGAGCGGAAATCCTGGCCTTTAAGAATTCTAAGCGGCTTAGAGTGGCGCAAGATTACAAATAAAATCGGGTTTACCGATGGCTATCGGGAGGCGGCGATCACTTTAAGAGGAGGTTCCCTGCATGACGCGCACAACGTCCAGCCGGCTACGTGTCTAGCAGTGTGGGGACGGACAGCGAAGCGGAAGCCAGCACGTCTCAAGCAGCAGCGCCAGTGAAGCCTTTTTTAGAGGTCGGCGCCAGGGAGGAGAGCGATCCAGGAAGGCCCCCCGCCGTGGGGGAAAGCAGCACATCCATACAACATCGACCGCAGAGGCAACAGCAGAAGCGGTTCCGCAGGATGTAATCTTCAACCTGTCATCATATCAACTTAGTGAAGCGGAGGAATCTTTACTCACCAAGGGGCTAGGTTTTGTGCCATCGGCGGTGAGTACTTCCAAATTCACACACGTGATTGACAATTTCAAGTTGACTAGGCAGATTAAACTGCGTGAACATTTCTGTAAAGGTACTGAGGACATAGAACTGGGAGAGGGTTAAACGGAGCAAATAAGGGGTGCCACACGGAGGAGTACTGTTGTGGGAGGCCCATATAAAGCTGATATAGGTAAACGGTTTAAAAAGAAGAGTGAGTTTGACCCCACCAGTAGTAATGCCTCTATTAAAACCTTTCATCGACTGCTTAACAATGATATGATGAAACTGTATTCGGACAGAAGTAAGAAGCGAGGCAATCTGACCCCAGTGGAAAAACAGGCTGTGAAAACATTACAGGGTAACAAAGATATCGTTATTCGAAATGCAGATAAGGGAGGTGGGATAGTGATAATGGATTATGCATATTATCGCAACGAATTATTGTCACTGCTGTCGGATACTGCAAATTACGGCAAATTATTGTTTAACCCCACTGACAAATTCAAGAGAGAATTGAGTAATATATTACAGATGGCGACATTGCAAGGGTGGATAACCAAGAGTACCTATGAGTATCTATTGCCGGAGTATCCGATCATACCTGTGATATATACGTTGCCTAAGGTGCATAAAGACAACACAAATCCACCAGGACGACCTATCATTGCGTCCAGGGGTTCCCTAAATGAAAATATTGCCCATTTTGTTGATTATTTTTTGCAGCCTTGTGTCACAAAAATTGGGAGCTATTTGCGTGATACTAATGAGTTTTTAAAAATAATACAGAGTGTGGAATTGAGTACGGCTGATGTAGTGCTTGTGACGTTAGACGTACAAAGCCTATACACATGTATACCGCATCAAGAGGGTTTGAATGCTGTGAGACATCTGATTACTGAAAATGCAGATTATGTGGGTCCCCCAATCGAATTTACGTTGTCGCTACTGGAATTCATCTTGTATAAGAATTATTTTAAATTTGAAAATCAATATTATCTCCAACGTACAGGTACCGCCATGGGCTCACGTGTCGCTCCCGCATATGCTAATGCATATATGTGGGAGTATGAAACCCAACACATTTTCACAAATGACAAATTTCGGAGATATGGCGCCTTTTATAGGCGCTATATCGACAATATTTTCTTTATGTGGTTGGGGCCTGTTTGTGACCTGGTGGAGCTCATTGAGAATTTGAATCAATTGGAGAGCCCAGTTAAATTCAAGATGAATTACAGTGGGGAAAAAGAAAATTTCTTGGATGTGACAGTGTATAAAAATGAAGGAAAGTTCCAAACCTGTATCTATACGAAACCCACGGACAGGAACACCATCTTGCACTACAATAGCCATCATCCCAGACACCTTCTAAGCTCAATGCCCAAATCACAAATGTTACGGGTAGCCCGAATAGACAGCAAGATCTCCAAGAGGAGACAAGATCTTCAAATTATGGGTGAAAAATTTATTTCACGTGGCTACCCGAGACAATTGGTCGATTCAACATTGAAATGGGCGGAGGGCTTAGGCCGAGGGCAACTGTTAAAAGAGATGGATGAGGTTGTAGGATTGAGTGGAAGTCAGCATAAGGATGAGATCTATTATGTAAGTCAATTCGGCACAAAAAGCAGAGAAGTAAAGGACATAATACTCAAATATTGGGATGTCGTGCGCACTGACGAGCAACTAAAGGGAAAGCTATGTAAGAAACCTAAATTCAGCTATTCGCGTGCTATGAATTTGAAAGAACAACTTAGTCCATCTGATCCTAGGGACAAGTATAGTAAGAAAAGTAATGGCTCCATGACCCCAATTCAGTCAGGTGTGTTTAAATGCAAAGGGTGCGTGATGTGTGGGACATTGATTCTAGGCACAGGTTTTACACACCCACACACTGGCAAAAGGTATAGTGTTAGGCAGCGGATGAGTTGTGAAACCACAATGGTGGTATACATTATAAAATGTCCCTGCGGGTTGCTTTACTGCGGGAAAACGGTGAGGCAACTAAAAGAGAGGATTGGCATGCACCGATCAAGTATTAGGGCAGCTCTGAACCCAGAAAGGATAGCAAGAGAGGGAAAACAAGATATTGCCCAACAGCCAGTTGCGAAACATTGGGCTGAGGCTAGGCATGATGCCTCCTCCTTCAGGTGCATGCCAATAGAGCATGTTAAAGCGCATCCAAGGGGTGGGGACACTGAAAAAATGCTTTTAAAGCGAGAAGCATTCTGGATCTATGAGCTAAACTGTATGTTCCCGAATGGCATGAATGGGCAAGTTAATTTGAGCTGTTTTTTGACATAATTAGATAACAGTTGTCCCTGGTTGCTTGCCATAATGCAAATGGAAACTTGTCAAATAGGATTGTTCCAATGTGAAATGTTTCAGTGGATACAAAAATGATGCCTAAGATACCTAGGTGGTTGTTACAGTAATGTTTTTAATTGTTACAAATTTATCTTTTTCTTTTTAGGATTTATGACTAATGGACACTTTGGACACTGTAACACGAACTCGAATAGAATGCACTGATGACACCTTGTGGAAACACTAAGGTTTTACAGTTTGATGTTATTTTAATATGTTGACAAAAAATTCACACTGACACGAAAAGATTTAAACAATAAGATTTTATATATTTATATATTTATATATTTATATGAAGCACAGGATCAAAGTATAAATTGCACATATATGTTTTAAAAGATGATGTTTTGCACATATACAAATGATTTTAAATGTCGTCACTGATTCAAATTTTAATCAATTAACCAATTAAGAGACACCAGGGTAAGGATTGGTTTGTTGTGAAGCACTAGGGTATTTAAGATTTTGATTGTTAGCACTGTGGATCTTCCTTGAAAAAGATCCCTATTGGGATTGAAACGTTGGAACAAGATACCATGTCACAATAAAAGATTGTTGATTTTCACCAAAAGGGAGTGCTGGTCTGGAAACTTTTGATATATATATATATATATATATATATATATATATATATATATATATATATATATATATATACACAGTATATTCCATAAACAAAACAGAGTGCCTGGGCATTGGTGCAGTCCACAGCACAT
Source organism: Xenopus petersii (assembly GCA_038501925.1). Lineage (NCBI taxonomy): Eukaryota > Metazoa > Chordata > Amphibia > Anura > Pipidae > Xenopus > Xenopus petersii. The sequence goes on along the minus strand of CM076675.1, from coordinate 105,482,216 downwards.
AAAGTTTCCAAATAAGCAGGCACCAAACTACTTGTTTGGCCCCACCTGTTGATGCTGAAGAGGACTAAATCCACAGATAATTGGGCTAGGTGGAGTTCCAAACACATTCTCAAGATAATCTACCTATGCAGTAGCACAAACACTCGTTAACCTCCTTGTGGCCACTTTGCCTATGTACTAGCATGGGATCCATTATCCAGAAAGCTCTGAATTACAGAAAGGCTCAAATAGATTCTATTTTATTCAAATAATGCACATTTTTAAAAATGATTTCATTTTTCTCCAGGTGCCATACCTAAATATACAAATGACTTGCATTTCCAGTGTAAAATATGAATTTCTAATGGAGCTATGCCTGACAAGTTGAAGGAAAAGATCATGCAACGAACTACAAATTAAAAGCAACTTCAAGTACCTCTAAGGACAGGGCCAGTGTCGGACTGGCCCACAGGGATACCAGGAAAACTCCCAGTTGGTCCAGATATTAGTGGGCCCTCATGCTGTTAAACATTTGGCCTATTTCATGGACATTTCCTATTTCTATGAAAACAAGGAGGCTAAACAGATGGAATATTAGATTATAGTACGTAAAGGAAAGAGACTAGGAGAATAGAGGTTGAGTGAGGAGAGGAAGAATAATAGTACTGAGTGTAGGCCCCTGATCTAAGGTTTTTGGGTGGGTCCCTGGAGTAAGGTTTTTGGGTGGGCCCCTAGTGTCCCAGTCCGACACTGGACAGGCCCCTTAGAAAACCTTTAGGAAGAGGGATAATCATCTATATAACATTTGTAGGGACCCATAGGGTGTCAGGATTAGGTGTTCTCCCTGACCAGTCTACTGGGTGGGAGCCGGACCACTCTGAGGTATATTGCAGAAGGAATGGATGTAATACCTGACAACCCTGCCTGATGGGACTCACTATTCTCTGCTGTGTCATGTAAACTGTCTCAGCCTGCTGTGTGGCATTGTGCATGCCTTGTACCTCTGTAAGTAAACCCTGGGCTCATTCGTCTTGTACAAATAAACAGTTATTCGTTTGGTTCATCACAAAAATCTTCTGGCGCTCATTATTTATATTTGGTGTAGCAGTGTGAGAGTTGTAGTTATAATACTGCACCTGGGAAATCTTCCATGTAGTGAAGGCCCTAGCCTGAAGTATTTTGAGTCGCATGTAACCCATGCTTCAACAACTAGCTGGACATAAACCCCTTTTTGGTCTGCCTAGTCAGATTAGTGTTACACATTTATAGTGTAAAAATATTCAGCCTAGGGGTTTAACCCTTTCCCTGCCAGCCGTTTTGTCCTAGATGCGAACATCTACTGCCAAGCAGTTTTTAGATATTTTGCACTCTTTCACTTTAAGGGCCTTTCCTGGGGTGGTCTTTTAGTTAACCCAGGAAAACAATATATTGTTTTTTTCAGGACAACCTGAACTTTCACAATATGCAAGAATTTTGGTGTAATTCTACTTCTCTAATAAAATATTGGATTCTAAGTGTCAAATAAAATGAAAAAAATCATGTTGCACGAAGAACAATCACATATATCAGAAACATCATTCATTTTATGTACGAGAACACAGCCGATTTAGAAAGGTCTATGTCTCCTGAACGCGACAATACCAAATATATATAGTTTTATGGAGATTTCTCACTTGTATAGCTCAAAATCTACAAGCAGTACACAACCAAATTTCCAAAGCAACACTTCCCAAACGGCATACTTTTGATTTCAAGGCCAAACATTCCGCTAACAGTAGGTTTACCCTAGAAAACTACCCATTACTAGAAAGAACAGATTCTGGTGAATCAAAAATGGGTAGAAATATCTTTGTACTCCAAACCACCAAGTTGCAATTGTTTCCTAAAGTTATAATGTTTTATAGAAATTGGTGAATTTTTTGAAAAATGACCTCAAAGCTTCCACTCTACAGCAACATATCTCCCACACATCATTAGGTATCAATGTAAAACACCCCAAATATAAAATCCTGGGTCCACTGAACAGTTTGATGCCCAATATGAATAGATGTACCCAAGCACGTGGCATAGGAGGCCCCAAAAGGAAGACCCCCCGTTTGTTCTGTCATTTCAGATACTGCAAAATCAACACATTTACATCGTTTTGGGGGGCGGCAAAGGTAGAAAAAAGTATGTTCACCCCAGAAAACCATATATTTTCGGAAAGTACACATTCCCCTGAATCCAAATTGGGTATGCATGTCTTTCTACACCAAAGTACCAAGCGGCAAACCATTTCTAAAGTTGGTGATTTTGGCGACATTTCCAAAAATCACTTAAAAATTTCTACCCTGCAGCATCGTATTACCCACATACTTTTAGGTATCAAGACAAATCACCCCAAATATGAAAGCCTAGGGTCCTCTGAACAGTTTGATGCCCAATATGTATAGGTGTACCCAAGCAAGTGGCATATAGAGGCCTGAAAAGGAAGACCCCCATATGGTCTGTCATTTCAGATACTTCAAAATCAACACATTTACATCGTTTTGAGGGGGGCAAATGTAGAAAAAAGTAAGTTCACCCCAGAAAACCATATATTTTCGGAAAGTACACATTGCCACGAATCTAAATTGGGTATGCATGTCTTTGTACTCCAAAGTACCAAGCCGCAAATCATTCCTAAACTTGGTGATTTTGGTGACATTTCCAAAAATCACTTAAAAATGTCTACCCTGCAGCATCGTATTTCCCACATACTTTTAGGTATCAAGAGAAATCACCCCAAATATGAAAGCCTAGGGTCCTCTGAACAGTTTGATGCCCAATATATATAGGTGTACCCAAGCACGTGGCATATAGGGGCCCCAAAAGGAAGACTCCCATATGGTCTGTCATTTGAGGTACTGCAAAATCAACACATTTACATCGTTTTGGGGGGGGGCAAAAGTAGAAAACAGTAAGTTCACCCCAGAAAACCATATATTTTCGGAAAGTACACATTCCAACGAATCCAAATTGGGTATGCATGTCTTTCTACGCCAAAGTACCAAGCCGCAAATCATTCCTAAATTTGGTGATTTAGGTGACAATTCCAAAAATCACCTCAAAATATCTACCCTGCAGCATCGTATTACCCACATACTTTTAGGTATCAAGACAAATCACCCCAAATATGAAAGCCTAGGGTCCTCTGAACAGTTTGATGCCCAATATGTATAGGTGTACCGAAGCATGTGGCATATAGGGGCCCTAAAAGGAAGACCCCCATATAGTCTGACATTTCAGGTACTGCAAAATCAACACATTTACATTGTTTTGGGGGGGCAAAAGTAGAAAACAGTAAGTTCACCCCAGAAAACCATATATTTTCGGAAAGTACACATTCCCACGAATTCAAATTGGGTATGCATGTCTTTCTACGCCAAAGTACCAAGCCGCAAATCATTCCTAAATTTGGTGATTTAGGTGAAATTTCCAAAAATCACCTCAAAATATCTACCCTGCAGCATCGTATTACCCACATACTTTTAGGTATCAAGACAAATCACCCCAAATATGAAAGCCTAGGGTCCTCTGAACAGTTTGATGCCCAATATGTATAGGTGTACCGAAGCATGTGGCATATAGGGGCCCTAAAAGGAAGACCCCCATATAGTCTGACATTTCAGGTACTGCAAAATCAACACATTTACATTGTTTTGGGGGGGCAAAAGTAGAAAACAGTAAGTTCACCCCAAAAAACCATATATTTTCGGAAAGTACACATTCCCACGAATTCAAATTGGGTATGCATGTCTTTCTACGCCAAAGTACCAAGCCGCAAATCATTCCTAAATTTGGTGATTTAGGTGAAATTTCCAAAAATCACCTCAAAATATCTACCCTGCAGCATCGTATTACCCACATACTTTTAGGTATCAAGACAAATCACCCCAAATATGAAAGCCTAGGGTCCTCTGAACAGTTTGATGCCCAATATGTATAGGTGTACCGAAGCATGTGGCATATAGGGGCCCTAAAAGGAAGACCCCCATATAGTCTGACATTTCAGGTACTGCAAAATCAACACATTTACATTGTTTTGGGGGGGCAAAAGTAGAAAACAGTAAGTTCACCCCAGAAAACCATATATTTTCGGAAAGTACACATTCCCACGAATTCAAATTGGGTATGCATGTCTTTCTACGCCAAAGTACCAAGCCGCAAATCATTCCTAAATTTGGTGATTTAGGTGAAATTTCCAAAAATCACCTCAAAATATCTACCCTGCAGCATCGTATTACCCACATACTTTTAGGTATCAAGACAAATCACCCCAAATATGAAAGCCTAGGGTCCTCTGAACAGTTTGATGCCCAATATGTATAGGTGTACCGAAGCATGTGGCATATAGGGGCCCTAAAAGGAAGACCCCCATATAGTCTGACATTTCAGGTACTGCAAAATCAACACATTTACATTGTTTTGGGGGGGCAAAAGTAGAAAACAGTAAGTTCACCCCAGAAAACCATATATTTTCGGAAAGTACACATTCCCACGAATTCAAATTGGGTATGCATGTCTTTCTACGCCAAAGTACCAAGCCGCAAATCATTCCTAAATTTGGGGATTTAGGTGAAATTTCCAAAAATCACCTCAAAATATCTACCCTGCAGCATCGTATTACCCACATACTTTTAGGTATCAAGACAAATCACCCCAAATATGAAAGCCTAGGGTCCTCTGAACAGTTTGATGCCCAATATGTATAGGTGTACCGAAGCATGTGGCATATAGGGGCCCTAAAAGGAAGACCCCCATATAGTCTGACATTTCAGGTACTGCAAAATCAACACATTTACATTGTTTTGGGGGGGCAAAAGTAGAAAACAGTAAGTTCACCCCAGAAAACCATATATTTTCGGAAAGTACACATTCCCACAAATTCAAATTGGGTATGCATGTCTTTCTACGCCAAAGTACCAAGCCGCAAATCATTCCTAAATTTGGTGATTTAGGTGAAATTTCCAAAAATCACCTCAAAATATCTACCCTGCAGCATCGTATTACCCACATACTTTTAGGTATCAAGACAAATCACCCCAAATATGAAAGCCTAGGGTCCTCTGAACAGTTTGATGCCCAATATGTATAGGTGTACCGAAGCATGTGGCATATAGGGGCCCTAAAAGGAAGACCCCCATATAGTCTGACATTTCAGGTACTGCAAAATCAACACATTTACATTGTTTTGGGGGGGCAAAAGTAGAAAACAGTAAGTTCACCCCAGAAAACCATATATTTTCGGAAAGTACACATTGCCACGAATCTAAATTGGGTATGCATGTCTTTCTACGCCAAAGTACCAAGCCGCAAATCATTCCTAAATCTGGTGATTTAGGTGAAATTTCCAAAAATGACCTCAAAATATCTACTCTGCAGCATCGTATTACCCACATACTTTTAGGTATCAAGAGAAATCACCCCAAATATGAAAGCCTAGGGTCCTCTGAACAGTTTGATGCCTGATATGTATAGGTGTACCCAAGCACGTGGCATATAGGGGCCCTAAAATGAAGACCCCTCCTTGTATGTTCTGTCATTTCAGGTACTGCAAAATCAACACATTTACATCGTTTTGGGGGGGGCAAAGGTAGAAAAAAGTAAGTTCACCCCAGAAAACCATATATTTTCGGAAAGTACACATTCCCACGACTCTAAATTGGGTATGCATGTCTTTCTACTACAAAGTACCAAGCCGCAAACCATTCCTAAATTTGGTGATTTTGGGGACATTTCCAAAAATGACTTCAAAATTTCGACCCTGCAGCATCGTATTACCCACATACTTTTAGGTATCAAGACAAATCACCCCAAATATGAAAGCCTGGGGTCCTCTGAACAGTTTGATGCCCAATATGTATAGGTGTACCCAAGCACGTGGCGTATAGGGGCCGCAAAACGAAGACCCCCATATGGTCTGTCATTTCAGGTACTGCAAAATCAACACATTTACATTGTTTTGAGGGGGGCAAATGTAGAAAAAAGTAAGTTCACCCCAGAAAACCATATATTTTTGGAAAGTACACATTCCCACGAATTCAAATTGGGTATGCATGTCTTTCTACGCCAAAGTACCAAGCCGCAAATCATTCCTAAATTTGGTGATTTAGGTGACATTTCCAAAAATCACCTCAAAATATCTACCCTGAAGCATCGTATTACCCACATACTTTTAGGTATCAAGAGAAATCACCCCAAATATGAAAGCCTAGGGTGCTCTGAACAGTTTGATGCCCGATATGTATAGGTGTACCCAAGCACGTGGCATACAGGGGCCCCAAAAGGAAGACCCCCATATAGTTGTCATTTCAGGTACTGCAAAATCAACACATTTACATCGTTTTGGGGGGGGCAAAAGTAGAAAACAGTAAGTTCACCCCAGAAAACCATATATTTTCGGAAAGTACACATTCCAACGAATTCAAATTGGGTATGCATGTCTTTCTACGCCAAAGTACCAAGCCGCAAATCATTCCTAAATTTGGTGATTTAGGTGACATTTCCACAAATCACCTCAAAATATCTACCCTGCAGCATCGTATTACCCACATACTTTTAGGTATCAAGACAAATCACCCCAAATATGAAAGCCTAGGGTCCTCTGAACAGTTTGATGCCCGATATGTATAGGTGTACCGAAGCATGTGGCATATAGGGGCCCTAAAAGGAAGACCCCCATATAGTCTGACATTTTAGGTACTGCAAAATCAACACATTTACATTGTTTTGGGGGGGCAAAAGTAGAAAACAGTAAGTTCACCCCAGAAAACCATATATTTTCGGAAAGTACACATTCCAACGAATCCAAATTGGGTATGCATGTCTTTCTACGCCAAAGTACCAAGCCGCAAATCATTCCTAAATTTGGGGATTTAGGTGACATTTCCAAAAATCACCTCAAAATATCTACCCTGCAGCATCGTATTACCCACATACTTTTAGGTATCAAGACAAATCACCCCAAATATGAAAGCCTAGGGTCCTCTGAACAGTTTGATGCCTGATATGTATAGGTGTACCCAAGCACGTGGCATACAGGGGCCCCAAAAGGAAGACCCCCATATAGTCTGTCATTTCAGATACTGCAAAATCAACACATTTACATCTTTTTGGGGGGGGCAAAAGTAGAAAACAGTAAGTTCACCCCAGAAAACCATATATTTTCGGAAAGTACACATTCCAACGAATCCAAATTGGGTATGCATGTCTTTCTACGCCAAAGTACCAAGCCACAAATCATTCCTAAATTTGGTGATTTAGGGGACATTTCCAAAAATCACCTCAAAATATCTACCCTGCAGCATCGTATTACCCACATACTTTTTGGTATCAAGACAAATCACCCCAAATATGAAAGCCTAGGGTCCTCTGAACAGTTTGATGCCCAATATGTATAGATGTACCCAAGCACGTGGCATATAGGGGCCCCAAAAGGAAGACCCCCATATGGTCTGTCATTTCAGGTACTGCAAAATCAACACATTTACATCGTTTTTGCGGGGGCAAAAGTAGAAAACAGTAAGTTCACCCCAGAAAACCATATATTTTCGGAAAGTACACATTCCAACGAATCCAAATTGGGTATGCATGTCTTTCTACGCCAAAGTACCAAGCCACAAATCATTCCTAAATTTGGTGATTTAGGTGACATTTCCAAAAATCACCTCAAAATATCTACCCTGCAGCATCGTATTACCCACATACTTTTAGGTATCAAGACAAATCACCCCAAATATGAAAGCCTAGGGTCCTCTGAACAGTTTGATGCCCAATATGTATAGATGTACCCAAGCACGTGGCATATAGGGGCCCCAAAAGGAAGACCCCCATATGGTCTGTCATTTCAGGTACTGCAAAATCAACACATATACATAGTTTTGGGGGGAGCAAAGGTTAAAAAAAAGTGCATTCACCCCAGAAAACCATATATTTTCGGAAAGTACACATTCCCACGAATCCAAATTGGGTATGCGTGTCCTTGTACTCCAAAGTACCAAGCCGCAAGCCTTTCCTAAATTTGGCGATAAAAGCAACAGTTTTTACATTTTTGAAAATTGCCTAAAAATATTGCAATTGGCCGCATTTATCTCACCCAATTTCTTACATACAATTCTAAAACACCATAAATACTGATGCCAAGGGTCAATTGAACCGTTTGATGCCCAATATGCATTGATATACCAAGGCAGCTGGCATGTGCGGACCCAAAATGAAAATAGTGCATATGATTTTTCTCCGCTGCCGATTCGCCTTCTGTGAACATAGACCCTTGACTTCATATTATATGCCTCAAGACCCTCCTAACAGCAAAGACCCCCCCAAAACCATATATTTTTGGAAAGTACACATTCTGACGAATCCAAAAAAGATAAAGACGTCTTTCTACACCAAACTGCAAAGCTTTTCTAAACGCAGAGGTTTTTACATTTCTGAAAATCGCCTAAAATTGTTGCAGTTTGCCGCATTTATCACACACAATGTTTTACGTATAAAGAAAAATCACCCTAAATATGGACGTCAGAGGTCTACTAAATAGTTTGATGCCCAATATGCATAGATTTACCAAAGTATGTGGCGTGTACGGACCCCAAATGAAAAACATGCCTATGAATTTTCACGCTAGCCAACTAAGCTGCAGAAAAGAGAGCCCCAACTGTGCGTTATGTGCCATAAGACCCCAAAACTGTAAAAAGACCCCCAGAAACCCATATATTTTTGGAAAGCATATATTCTGGCGAATCAAACTAAGTAAAATAAATCTTTCTATACCAAAGCACCAAACAGCAAAACTATACTAAAGATACATAAGGAACAATAATGCATGGATAAAATTGCAATAAAACCACAAAAATAGCGTAAATCAATGAAATAACAAAATAATTGATCCGGCAGCGTAATTAGTGGCCGAAATCGATTATCCAATAGTCACGCTGTCAAAATAACATGCTTTTAGGCAAAACAAACAGTACAATGAATAAGTAAAAAAAAAAAAAAAAACCCCTGCTTGTGAGTTTTTGTGTATACATATTTGTGCACTAATAAAAGTTGTCTGAGTGTGCAAATACATGTAATTAAGTGTAAATAAGTGTACAAAATCGACTAAGTGTGCTAAAATAAAAAAATAAAAAAAAAAAAACACAAATTTTTACTAAAATGTTCATCTAAGTGTATAAATGTACTGTAGGTATGTGTAAGTGCAGGTAAGTGTGTAAAAAAAAAGTGCACTTACCGTTTTTGTAGCAGGAGGATCGCTGGAACCGAAGGACGACTCCTGGCAGCGTGTCTGCAGAGTTACTGCGCAGCAGGAAGTGACTGGGCGCGTGGTGCGACGAGGAGGAGGTAAGCCAGCAGCAGCAGCGCTTACATTGCGCTTCTGCTACTTTGAAGTCGGATCTGCGACAATCGCGTCGCAGATCCGACTTGACAGCCCCCCAGCCACGTTGCCCAGGGGGCTGTCTACCCTCCTGACTCTCTGCAGAGGCGGCAAAAGCCGCCGATGCAGAGAGAAGGGCTCAGCTGCAAAAGAACGTACGAGGTACGTTCTTGGCAGCCTGAGCCCTGAACCGCCAGCACGTACGCCGTACGTGCTTGGCGGTTAAAGGGTTAAAGGGGTTGTTCACCTTCCAAACACTTTTTTCAATTCAGTTGTTTTTAAATTGTTCCCAAAAATAAAGACTTTTTTCAATTACTTTCCATTATTTATTTTTTACTGTTTTTCCAAAATCTAAGTTAAGGGTAAGGCCACACGAGGAGATTGGGGGAGATTTTGTCGCCTGGCGAATAATCGCCTCGTCTTTTGCACGACTATCTCCCCGAACTGCCTCTGCGTTTTTCCCCATTGCTACAATGGGGAAAAAGCCTGTGCTTATGCACACACTCAAGATATTCGTGACTTTTTTGTGAGGCAACTTCAGGCGACTATAGAAAACGCATCACAGCGTGTGCATTAGCGCAGGCGACTTTTCATTCTAGCCTATGGGGAAAAACGCAGAAGCAGTTCGGGGAGATAGTCGAGCAAAAGACGAGGCGATTAATCGCCAGGCGACAAAATCTCCCCCAATCTCCTCGTGTGGCCTTACCCTTAAAGTTGAATGTCCCTGTCTCTGGTGTTTGAGTCTGATCAGTAATTCGGGTGCAATTTTGCAACATTTACTTGATACATTTCTCAGCAGTATCTTTGGAGTATTAGCAACTATTATATCAATTCTAACAGTTGCCTGTAATGAAACCCAGGGATTCTGCTCAGCAGGGACAAAGATAAGAAATGTATCAACTAAATGTATTCATTTATAACAGTTTACAGGGTCGGCGACCCCCCTCCCAGGGCTGCTATAGAAGGTGAAAAATGACACTTTAGACTTCAATATTAGAAAAATGGTTGCACATAGAAAATAGAAAGTCATTGGAAAAAGTCACTATTTCTGGTGATCTGAAAACAACTAGTTGTTTGAAGGTGAACCACAGACCCTGTGGCTGCAAGGGGGACCAGGAGGTATAGGGGCCCCATGAGGCCCTAAGTCATCTACAGTTTCAATAAATATTGGTAAATTTTGGGGGCCTGAAAAATAATTTGCTGTGGGGCCCTGTAATATCTAGTTACACCACTGGTTTAGCCTCAAATGCCTGACAAAGCTGTAGATCTCACATTGCACAGCTAACATTTGTCTGTTTAAATATGCCCATACTTAGTAATTTAGGAAACATTAGGCTATTGTCACTTTGTGCAAATCTGCCGGCATCCTGAACAGCGAATGCAGGTAGCCATTGATTTTAGTAGCAAGAGCTTGCCCCTTCCCGTATGCCAAGAGCCATTGTGTGTGTGTGTGTGTGTGTGTGTGTGTGTGCAGTGACAGGCTTTTGTCATTGAAGGCAATTTCTTCCTGCATGTGCTGTGTGGCCTGGCAAACTTACAATGATGTGAGTTATCACCAGCTGAAAAGCAACATGTTCACAGTCTCTGGAGTTATACAGTGAATAAAGTACCCGTATTGTAAAATATAAGGATATTATAAGTCACCGAGGAGTTCCATGACCATATAAAAACACGAGGCCGAAGGTCATCAAACTCTGAGGTTACTTCTAATATCCTCATATTTTCCAACAAGTAGTACATTATTTATTATAGTACACAAGTTTTAGTGAGTCATGTGACAAAAATGACACCACTACTCACCATTTATAAGGATATAATTTACAAGATATTCGTGACTTTTGTGTATTATAATGGAATTATGATATTTGCGGTCAATATCTTACATATTTTCAAATAATAAGGTATCAATACTTAATACTCCCATGAAACACCCCACCTTAGTTATCAGCACATACCCAGCCCACTAAGTTTGTGACTATGGTGATTGGTAAACTAAGGAAAGGGTCAAATTAACACAGACAGGTTAAAAGGATAAGAGAGGTTACAGCTGTAGGACAGGGAGATATTGTTAGCAGGGAATATAGTTATACGGAATCTGCCATTTTTCTTGTTTTCATCTTACACGAGCAACAGGCAGGGCAAAAGTTAAAGCAAAAAGGTTTTCTTCCAGACTTTTGCTCATATGCCATTTACTATATTCCCCCTTAATAACGATAACGGAGGATTAAAGATGAAAAATAAGGGTGAAGTGAGTACACGCATGGTATAGGTTCAGACAGGTCTCTCGTCCTTTTTTGGCAGATGATTGGGAAGCAAATTCTCTATAGTTTTTTTTATTCCACAGTAACACTTTTGCTGCTGCTTGACACATAACATAGATGTGAGGATGGCAAAATAAGAGTGTGATGGAGCAGGCTAATGGGATTTTGTGGCAAACAATCATATAGCAGGGGTTGCCTGATTTAAGGGAAGATGAAAGAGCTTAGGGGTTACAGTAGTGTAAAGCTATAGAACCAGTTTAACCTGCAGATGTGTTCCCAGTTATAAAAAAAAGTCACAATGCTAATTCTACCTGTGAGCAGTCACTGACTAAATCAGAAACCTACACAGGCCATATCAGTATAATATGTAAGCAGAAGCCAGGTGCCAGAAGAAGTTTTTTAGAGGCACCTACAAAAAAACCCCATAAATATTAACTTTAAAACAGTTCTGAAAACAGTAAAAACCTTCTTTTCATCCCAAAAGTGTATGAAAACACATCTGTAGTTCACATAGTTCCTGAACATAAGGGTAGAGGAATGAGCAGCAAGCAATACAGTTCTTACCTTCGCATGCACTCTAGTGCTTGTGTGAAAACCTGGGGGGCCATTCCATGTTCATGCTGCAGGATCAGGCACTGCTCCAGTGTCACTGACATAGCTGTACGGTCCTTGGCGCTCTTACAGCTTGTGAAGCGCACACCATTCAGCCGTCGACATATCTAAAAAGGCGGTATATTAAAGCAGGTGCAATAACTAGTAAATGTCTCTAGTTTCCTAATTAAAATGTTGTAAAATAGGCCATCATGACCTTGGCAAATTCACCTTCTATAAACATGTTTGAATTATAAAGAACAATAATATAAAGGGAACCCAGAGGGCAAACAAATACGCTGCAGGGAACTGCAACTCCAGCAGATCATGATACAAAAATCACATAATAAGGACTGTGTTCCACATAACCTCTAAAGATGGCTATACACAGTATTGCACAAAACAAAATGTTGTGTGATTATTGGTATGTGTTCGATGCCCCACAAAAGTCCAACAGATACCCAATTAGGCGGAGAGGGTACCTGGTTGTCCCATGTATGGCTGCCTTTAAACTCACATGTCATACAGTAAAACTAATACTGACCAATCTTGCCAAATATATGGATTCATGAACAGCCATCTTTAGGGGTATAATGAAATATATGATGTATTAGAACATTTCCTATTCCATAATTTAAATAAGTCGCACAATACCTCTGCAGCTTGCCACAAGATGTCCACATTTTTGTTTTTTCGTGCATGAACATTTTGACCAAGGAACCTAAGTAGTTCGGGGAGGCATGTTTGACTACGTGACCTAGGAAGAACTACAAAAGAAAAAAATGTAAGTTATAAATACACATGCAGCATCCTGACTGAATTTAAGCATGGCAGTCACATAGAGTTTTTTTTCTGTTTTACATAGAGCAGTCAAACAGTTTCATGATGGTGTGTGTGCTGCCTCAGAGATCACCTGACCAGAAATACTGCAGCTCTAACTGTAACAGGAAGAAGTGTGGAAGAAAAAGACAAAACTCTATCTGTTAATTGGCTCATGTGACCTAACAAGTATAGTTTGTTTGATTTGTTAGTGTGCACTGTACGATCCCATTTGGCGGCCCATATTTTTTAAAATGGCAATTCTCTATTTATGATTACCCAATGGCACTAAAAATGTATATTATTATGAAAATGGTTTATTTACTTGAAGCAGGGTTTTACATATGAGCTGTTTTATGCAATATCTTTTTATAGAGACCTACATTGTTTGAGGGGTATAGTTTTCTAATTGCAGCACTTATTACATTCCTATTTATGTCCATATGTTACTAACCCAGTCTAGGGGGCATAGAATGACTTCATTTTGTGTATTTAACGGCACTTGATCTTGAATGTACCCGTAATCTTGTATATAGTAATGTTGTATAATTGTAGTGCTTGATAAACATAAAAATATACATATGGTAATATAGCTTAGAAGCCAAATCTTCTTTCCCCTTCTTACTGGTAGTTTATTTTAAACATAGTACAAGTATGGGATCAGTTATTCGGGAACCCATTAGACAGAAAGCTCTGAATTATGGAGGCCATCTCTCATAGACTCCATTTTATCCAAATAATCCAAACTTTTAAAAAACAATTTCCTTTTTCTCTGTAATAATAAAACAGTACATTGTACTTGATCCAAACTAAGATATAATTAATCACTGTTGGGAGCAAAACTGGCCTACTGGGTTTATTTAATGTTTACATTATTTTCTAGTAGACTTAAGGTATAAAGATCCAAATTATGGAAAGATCCCTTAACTGGAAAACCCCAGGTCCTGAGAATAATGGATAATAGGTCCCACACCTGTATGTACAATTCCTTATCAGTCACATCTGGATATAACATTTTTTTTAAAAAAAAAAAAACAAAAAACAACAACAAAAACAATTGCATTTCATATACAACCTTATATTTCCCCCAAATACTTACAATCTTCTGGTAAAACCTCTTTGAACTGCTCATAATAGGAATTTAACCGCATCAGGCTCTCCATATTTATTAACTCCTGAAGTGATGTATCTCCAAACCTGTACAAACCACAATAGCATGTTTGTCAGCAAGAGATTAAGAGATACTGGTGCTAATAACTGTAAAAACACACAGGTGACAGCTACTTGGCAACACAACATAGAACTGCAACATTCATTCTAATAAGTTCAAGTGAAACTTTAAGTAAAGTAGCACAACTACCTAACCTAGGGGGTTATTTATTAAAACCTGAATGCCAAAAACTCGAAAAATGTTATTCAAAAGATTTATTATACCCCGAGGATGGAAAAAGTCATAATTCTAAAATCCAGCATCTCAGACCTACTGAGGTTGTATATAAAAGTCAATTGGAGCAGTCCCTATACTATTTGGAATTTTCTGTGGTCTGCGCTGGAATTAGCATGAAAATCAGACTATTTCAGACTTGCTTTTCATGAAAAAGCCTGAAAAAAATCATGTTTGTCCCCAATCCGGTAAATCATGATTTTTTAATAATAAATAAGGTTCAATCGTGGATTCTAGTTTTTTTTTTTTTTATTTTGCTGACAAACAGAAGTGACATTCAAAGCAGTCTTTTAGAATGACTACCTACTTTTCTGCCAGTGTTTGTTGTTCATTGATTCCCACATTGAAAAGGACCGGTTGAACCCTTAGCAGCATGCCACTCTGAAGCTCACGTGGAAGAGCATCAAATAAAGCACTCGGCAATGGGATTCGGACGTTAAATCCATCACTTAAGAAGAAAGAAACACAAAATTGTAACTTCAACATTCTGCACTAGTAACTGACTAAACATGCCTAGACTATTCTACTTTGGGTGCCTAAAAAGTATGGTTCTGCTCTCTACCAGACAATTTTGTTGTATGATATGACCCATAAAAAGTGCATGGAATGTGCAGAAGACTATTTGTTCTACACAATATACATTATGCATCTTCCTGCAACTATCATAAATGCACATCGCTGGACTGGAGAGGGGTGTCCTTATAGTAGCTATTATTTGGTGGCTTTGATTGGATTATTCTCACTCATAGGGTGTTTGCAAATGGCTCTGCATTAGATCTGTTTCAGATGGTCTTCTGTCTCCAACAATTCTTTGCTTAGCAGTAATAATGGGGCATTAATTAATAGATATATTGCCTTTATGGTGTATGCTGTATACAGGGCAACTGGTGCCCAGATATTGGTAATGTTGTTTTGGCTGCTATATTTTACCCTCAAAGCAGCATAAATCATCCCCTCCCATTGCAGCCTAAGTAAATTTTGCAAAAAAACATAGTACAGGTACAGACTGCAAATCTTAAAAGAACAGTAACACCAAAAAATTAAAGTGATTTTAAGTAGGGATGCACCAAATCCAGATTTCAGTTTGGATTTTGGCCAGGATTCTGCCTTTTTCAGCAGAATTTGGATTTGGCTGAATCCTTCTGCCTGGCCAAACCAAATCCTAATTTGCATATGTAAATTAGGGGCAGGGAGGGAAATTGCATGACTTTTTGTCACAAAACAAGGAAGTAAATAATGTTTGGATTCGGTTCGGTATGCGGCTTAATCTTTTGCAAAGGATTCCGGGGGTTCGGCTGGATCCAAATAGTGGATTCGGTGCATCCCTAATTTAAAGTAATGAAAATATAATGTAGTGTTGTTCTGCACTGGTAATACTGGTGTGTTTGTTTTCAAATGGTCTAGATAAACAAGTTGCTGTTTAGCCATGGGGGTAGCCATTCAAAGTGGAAAAAAGAGAAAAGGCACAGGATACACAGCAGATAACAGATAAGCTTTGTAGTATACAATGGGATTCTACACGGCTTAACTGTTATCTATGCATGTGTATCCTATGCCTTTTCTCTTTTTTCCCACTTTGAATGGCTGCCCCTATTTCTACACAGCAGCTTGTTTATATAAACCAGGGGTGCCCAAAAGGTAGATTGGGATCTACCAGCAGATCTTTAGCTGGTGATCAGTAGATCTCAAGACACTGCCAATGAACAGCTTGAGTAAATCACCCTCCTATTTCATGCTTTTCATTCAGATATTTATTCTGTTAAAGGGGTAGTTCACCTTTAAAGGGATACTGTCACGGGTTAAAGGTGAACAAACCCTTTAAGGTTACATAAGAAATAGTTGTTTCTGAAATCTAGCAAGACACAATAAATTCTCTCATAAATCAATATAATATTTAAGTATTCCATGGAACAGAATTCTAACAATGCTATTAATAAAATAAAGTATGGGCACCCCATACTATAAACTATAGTAGTGCTGCTGAAGCAAACACACCAGTACATTACACTGTCCTTTCATTAAAACCCTTTCATTTTTGCAGTAGCGATCCTAAAGGGGGACGGGCCCTGTTGTGTGCCCGCAGCCGGGCTCCGCCCCCTCCGAGCAAGGCCCCGCCCCCTCCGTACAGCCGCATTTGGCCACTTTTTTAGTGGCGCACGGACTGCCGGGGGGCCCTGAGGGGTTGCGGCCCCTGGCCCGCTCAACCCCCTGCTCCCCCGGTAGTTGTTACAGTTCTTATAACTGAAAATATACACATTACCTATGCCCTGTGACTAAATATTCACATCTTTGGTCTTCATAACAAAACCTTCTTTGTGTATACTTTTTTGGTTGTCTGTCAACATTGTCTGATTATATTTCAATAACAAAATTATCCCTCGTGATTATAAACATGGAGTTTTTTTTTACTATAGTTGTCTATGAAGAATAACTAGGAGACAAGGAGGAATAATAGGAGACAATATAAAAACTCATTAAACTGAAATGTATGACGAGGTGTCTAGAATTTTATCAATGAATGATAGTATCTAGGGTAAGACTACCACTGGTGCAGCTGGGACACTATGGCTCAGATGCTTTTAGTTCACCTGAAGAGGTGAAGCAGAAAAGGAGAGAGAACATTGGAGATTCCACACACATTATAGCCTCCTTCCTATTGCTCTGATCTTTAATGTTAAAACCACAAATGATCAGAACAGCAAAAAGTTAAGTGGAGTAGTGGCTCTTCTTTACTTTCTCATCTGTTACTGTACCATGCACTGTCTGACATTGTGCATTGGAAAATATTTTCTACAGTACAAGGATCCCAAGAATCATTAGAAGGCAAGTCCCAATGAGAAAACTTATAGTTATTTTGTAGAACACACATCTGATGTGAAATACATAAGGAGAATAGTCATAAAGAAAATAATACCTTTAGCATGCAAAATTATCTAAAATAACTGCTAAATCAGATTACAGCCTCGTTGTATTGCCTTATGCAGGGACAGCGCACCTTATTATAGACGCACAAAGAAACAGAGCTGTGGTATATACTTACCGGTTTCCAGTTATAACAGGCAGCATATCCGAGGAGGCACTGGATATGGCTTGAGTTACTTTGAATGTTACATTCCTCAAGTCCATGATTCCTATACTCATGTCTTCCAGCATTGGCAATTCTTCTCCTAACCAGTAAAATAAAGATCTTTAGCATTTTACATGAAAAGCATGTTCCAGACTTCGAAATTAAAAAAGGGCTTTTAATGTTCTAACTTTCAATTTGTAAACTATAAGTTTATTACAATTCACAAGGTGTTTCATGACCATATAAATGCAGCCTTGAACCTAAATACAGGTAACAGGTTTACAGAGATATGTTCATTTTTTATAATACACAAATCTTAATACGTCATGCAACCCATAACTAAACACCGTTTATCAAAAGAAAATAAACAAGAACCTTCATGACTTCTAAAATTCTTATATTTCCCAACAGGGGTACAATTTTCTCTATCTATTTAACACAGGTTATTCGTGACTTGTATGCATTATAATAAAATAATTTAATGTACATACAGTACATCGTTTTTATAGTATTATAATGGTTTAAATCTCTGTAAATCCTGCTTCTAAAGGGGCAACAAAGGGGGTCTAAACCCCTCTGTTTTGCAGATACCAACAAAACGTTTAATTTTTATATCAAGATGGTTGGTTTGAAGATGCCTGAAAATGCTTAAGGAAAGGAAAGAAAAATAGCTCCACCCACTAAAACACACCATGCAAATACACACTATTTAAAAAGAAAAATCCATAAGAGTATTTATCATGTTTAATGCTTTCCTGGAACCCACACTATACACCTAGTACATGCTTCTATACGCTTTTTGTTCAGTTCAGCCTGGTAAAATCCCAACCTAGGCATTTACAGAAGCAAAATGGACACATTGAGAATGATGAACTTACCATATGTGCTTAGGAGGCTCTCAAACTGAGCCAGCAAGCCAATTGTGTAGAGCTGCCGCAGAAATCCATTATCATGAAGACAGTTTCTCAATTTGATAATAAAGCCACAGATAACTGCTGTCAGCTGGAAAGACAGAGCAAATGGATTTCATAAAGCTCTACAATATGCAATTTAAATGATTACATAACTATATTCTATCATTGTGTTTATGGACAAATAACAGGAGAAGCAGCAATGACCCAAATTAGGATTCAGTTCGGCCAGATCCGACTCCTGCTGAAAAAGGCCAAATCCTTGCCTAATCCTGAACTGAATCCTGAAATTGGTGCATCCCTAATATTCACATAAGAGTTACATTTCTGTGAACAATTGTTTCAGGTCAGGAAATTCATTTGCAGATAAGTGTTTTCTCCCCAACACTCTGCAGCTGCAACCTTAATACATTCTAAAATGTAGCTTCCCTGCGCATGCTGCCCTCTGAGTAGAAATTTTGACTGGGTAAAAGGTTACAAAGAAAATGGCTGGTACATACAGACTGACAGAAGACAACATCTCTGCGGTACTGGAGGCTGAGATACATGGCAATAGTAGGAGCACTGTCCTGCATCAGCAGGAACACCATGGCTTTCTTTGCCTTGTCACTCATCATGGCTACACAGTCTGTAAGTGTGCTCAGCAAGGGGTAAAGGGCTTCACTCCATTCACCTGATGGACAAGAATATTGTTTGACATCACAAAACCAGTATATTATGATTCTTTGAAACAACATTCACCACAACATGTTGTGTATTTTGGATACTGCAATTACTGTATATATGCAGATATTTTTGCATTTACAAGAAAGAAGAATTTCATTTTTCTGCATGATGTTAAACAAGGGGGCCATACAAAAATATACATAATAAAATAATTGTACTGATTACGTGATTTGTTAAACCATTTATAGTTTCTTTTGAGAGGAAAAAACTCTGCTGCCTACGTAACGGGGTTTCATGAATTACAATAGAATATACATATGTTCTTATATCTAAAACACACTACTGATTTAACACTTGCACCAGCAATACTGAAATCACTGGGACAGATGGCGGGTGGTATCGTATTAATTTACACGGGAGTAGTAAGATTATTGGCTTAGATAAGAGAACTGGATTGGAGGGAAAGAGTAAATTACAGCAGTATATTCAGTAAACTAACTTCACACACCTAATTAATTTGTTGCAGAATTAAGCACATATTATATATCCATTCAACACCCCCACACACTGATACAACCTGGGTTTCATCTTTGTTTAGCAAGAAATTTTAAATGTTAGTGTTATGAAAATGTATACTAGACAAACGACATAATAACATTAATAACAACAATTTTTCACTTCATCACAGGCAGGTAGGAGTTGCTGTATCCCAACAGAGAAGCAGAGATTAAAGAACAATTCAGATGTCATTAATGAAAAAACAGAGTAGGAAGAAGTGCTTTTGGCAGATTTTAGTCTGTCTGCAGTCCTTGTATTCAACACTGTTTCTTTGTGCAAATATGTCTGCCCTGGAGTCAATAAGAACACTGAACATAAGGTTACTTAGCTGAGGAATTACTAAATATATCAGCTGCAATGTAGGGCAAAAGAGCCAATGGTGCTTTACTACACTAATGATCATTGCTCTCATTTTACATCCTTTTTACTTCTCTAAATTATAATTTTACCTATGGCTGACTACTTAGGAATAAATCATCAGAGCCATAACTTTTGGTGGCAAAAAGGAAGGTCCCCAATAATAAAAGTGCAGCCATAGTACTGCTTAAATAAAGCCATGAATGGAGAAGGCACTTACCTGGTGGGCAGGGATCTTCAGATGCTGAACTGGAATCTGCACAGAAATGGAGGTGCAACGTGCAATGGTTACGGGGCAGCAAAATAACAAGCAAAATTATATACTGAGAAATAAAACCAAACAAAAAACATACGTAAGGAAATCAAGTTATGCACTTAAAATGTGCAGCTGCAATTAGTACAGAGCTGGCAACAGGGTAGGAGACTATGCGATTATCAGGGATAGGTGTCTAAGTACTAAAATAGTTATTAGTGCAAAGGCTCAGTTAATCCTCACAATTGGCTACATGCAGCATAACTTCACTAAAACCCACTCTACAATCAACAACCTGTAATTTAGCTGAAATTGGATTTATCACAATCACCATTAGCTCTGTTAGATTTGTATGTATGTATTAAAGGGGTGGTTCACCTTTAAGGTAACTTTTATTATGTTATGTCTAAAAAACAAATGCTCTGTAAGGCTACAAATGTATTGTTATTGTTACTTTTTATTACTGATCCTTCTATTCAGGCCCTCTCCTCTTCATATTCCAGTCTCTTATTCAAATCAATGCATGGTTGCTAGGGTAATTTGGGCCCTAGTTACCAGATTGGTCAAGATGCCAATTGAAGAGCTGCTGAATAAAAAGCTAAATAACTCAAAAACCACAAATAATAAAAAATTAAAACCAATTGTAAATTGTCTCAGAATACCACTCTCTACATCATACGGAAACTTATCTCAAAGGTGAACAACCACTTTAAGTACCTTATCAGATCAAACATTGGTTAGTTTAAATGATATTACTATTTTATTACTAGGTTTTTCAGGCATTTTGGGTATAAGACCACCCCATTAGTCAAGCATCCGGTCAGTCTCATTTCCTAAGAGCTTGAGTTCTGCAGCAACTGCTTTTAGCCCTCCAGTAAGGAACATCAGAATGTCTTCTAAAACAATGTCAACAAGTATTTGATATAATTGCTCTATACAACGCGCCATAGACTTGAACATAATTCCTCACTATTTTTTGCTGGGAAGGATCAGATCCAACATTGTAGCATTTCCCAACTGTATTTAATGGTTACGATATTGTCTGCGTAAAATGTGAAAGACAATCATATAATCTTACTTTGTTAGGCTTTTAGTACACAAATAAAGTCTTTTACAAACATGACGTTTGGTTAAACTAGACACTTGGGTCCTGCTTGTGTAAGTTCATACAGTCTATAATATAAACAAGGGATTCTCATCAATACTAGGCTTTAATATACATAATTAGAAGGAATGTTAATATTTAATGTGACGACACCTATAACTAAATTTAACCCAAACCCCATTCCTTGTAGACCCCAAAATACTCATGTTTTCCTCCCATGATAAACCCAGCATAAGGCATTGTGTATGTTTTTTTTATTATTTCAATGGGATCTGTCAAGTCCTGGGGCCTAGCAGCTGCCCCTTTTAAGAACATAGGCTGGTAAGCTTGTAGTTGAGGCACTACATTAATACCTCTAGTCACTTGGAGACCCTCGTTATAATGTGCCATGACTGGTCATGAGAATTTTTTTTGCCAGGTTGTGCTGTGAAAAAGATGCTCATAGACACCAAGTGAAAAAAAAAACGTGTCAAAAAAAAATTTGTCACCCATAGACTTCAATGCAAATTTATCACTGTTTCACAAATTTCTGCAAAACTGGTCAGATTCACCCATCACTAGCCATGACATAAAAACAAGGGTATCCCAGAATGTCCTTGTCCTTTAGATAAACATTTTGTGAACCTGTAGGACAAGTGTGTGTTTGTATGCTGTACCTGTAGGACAGGTGTATGTATGTATGTATGTATGCTGTACCTGTAGGACAGGTGTATGTATGTATGTATGTATGTATGTATGTATGTATGTATGTATGTATGCTGTACCGGTAGGACAGGTGTATGTACGTATATATGTATGTATGCTGTACCTGTAGGACAGGTGTATGTATGTATGTATGTATGTATGTATGTATGCTGTACCTGTAGGACAGGTGTATGTATGTATGTATGTATGTATGCTGTACCTGTAGGACAGGTGTATGTATGTATGTATGCTGTACCTGTAGGATAAGTGTATGAATATATGCTGTACCTGTAGGACAGGTGTGTGTATGCTGTACCTGTACGGCAGGTGTATGTATGCTGTATTCACAAGGGGCCTGGTTCGACATAAAGGTTTGATATCTTGATAGAATTTGAGATTTGTGCTGTTGTAAATGGCTTATCTCGACAAGAGGGACTAGTTATAATTATAAGGTACTGCTTATAATTGAACATTGTTTCAGGGATTTAATGACTGGTTTAAATAAACTGCTCTAAATATACCAACAGGACTAACATCAAGACCCTAGATTGGACTTAATTGGAAAATTACTTGAAACTTAGACAGTTACTTGTGACAGACATACAGAATGTCAAGGAGACACACACACAATGAAGAAAGCAGAGAATAGATTCCAAATATTAGCAGCTTCAGGAAAGTAAATAAAGAATGTGATGTATCCACAGTATCAGAAATGTCTCTTCAGTTGTTCCTAAATCTCATGCTACCGTTGCAGTATATGTATGCTGAAAGGGAAACGCACATGTTCTAGCAACACCCCAAATAAACCCAAAAAAGTAAACTAGGCTTATAATGTGTCAGCAATCATATCTTTCTCTCCTAAACTCCACAAATCCATTTTTATTTTAAAAACAAAATAATACAGTATTTAAATTTTCATTTTACATGCATTTCATGTTGCCATGGGAGCCAGTATTTCTGAGCAATCCTTGTTCAAAAACAAAAGCTTGTGCCAATGATTAGGAATCTGCTGTCCATGAACGATTTGACCCCTAGGATTCTCTCTGAGATATATTTTTGTATTCAGCTAAATACTGTATCCTCCATTACAGATTTGGGTAAATGCAAGTAAAAGTCTGAAACCTAATTAGCATATTCAATTTGAAGAACATGTTGCATCAGTTTTAAGCAAAAACTGGTAGTTCAGGTGTTCAGAGATTACGTTTTTATTGCACTTTCTTTCCCCATCTATTATTTGTTACAAATAGCAGATTACTGTATTTTAAGTGCCTATGTCTTCTGAGGTCTGCAACTTTACATTAAATGCTCTCTTATCTTAGTGAGATATTGTTGCACTTTTAGAATCACTTCTAATTGGGCTTTAGAAACATGCAGCACTCCGCATTCAGTGACATGTTGTATGGGAAAACTGTTGAGGAGCAATTTATTGTCCCTTTAATTTCACATTTGCAGTAACTGCACGATATTGCTTGAGACCTCTAACTTACTGGTAAGCACATGCTAAGGACATTGCACTACTGCTGAATAAATCACAAACTAAAGGAATAAGTAAGTGCTGCAGTTCCTGATTATGTAAGAGACATTTCTGATATTCTGGGTCAGAAAAGAAAGACTCATACGCACTTGTAAACTGGGGAGGATGGCATGCAGGAGATGATGGAGATGATGATGGAGATGATAGGGCCTCATCATCGGAGGCTGTTGGATTTATCCAGTATGCTTGATTTTTCAGATTACCTTTCTTGCTAGAACAACTGATTTCACACTGAAAGACATCGTCGCAGCTGTCACTGTGCAAGTGTTCCTTCTGTAGAAGCTTGTCTACCCTCTGAATAATACATTCTAGACTTTTATCCACATTCGACCACACTTTATCCTGGGAATTGACAAAGGCAAGAGTTGCAAAAGTCACTATGTAATGCCACTGCTAGATGTAAAAGCCAGAAACCCATTATCAGGACATCTACATTTTAAGCAAGTTTTGTTGAATAAGCTCCACAAATCTATGTTGGCGGAAACTACTGAGTTTAACGTTTAAATGTTTTTCAGTAACCTTAAGAAATATTGCTTCAAATTATGAACCCCTGATCTGAAAAATTTCAGCTTTCAACATGACATATTCCATCTCTGTATTTCCATCTTTTAGATGGAATACTTGTTGCCAAGATGTTTTTAAGTAAGGGATTTTTTTCTTACCTCGATGCTCTACATAAGATTTATGTTGGGTTAGTTAACTACAAGGCACTGAATTGTATCCACATCTAAACAGTGAATCAGGCAAAAATTATTCATTATTTACTTTTGGGGAACCATATTACTAGTTATCAGTAAAAGGTTTCCAGATAAAAGTTCTCAAAGCTCTAAAACTAATAACTATAGTAACAGTAACTACTGTGGAAAAATATGTTTCTTACAGTTAATATAGGGAAGATAATAATAACCTCATACACAGTACAACACAGATTTTTATGTTTGCCAGAGGGCCATGTCAAAACTGCTTGAAAACTTAAAATCTCAACTTAAAATCTAGGAACAAAAAGAACCAAAGCTTTCCTGTGTGGGACCAAAATAATTGGGTGTCAAATCGGCAAATTGGATTTCTACTGTACAAAGAGAATAAACTTTATTTGAACCGTCTATACTATAGAAAGGTGCAAAAGCAGCAAAAAAGCACATTGCCATGAAGATTTTATATAGCTTTAACATACCCACTCCTCCTCATGCCAGTCTACTTGCAAAGATGACCTGCTGTTTCTCCCTGTCCACTTTGCCACCAAAGTGTCCTGGTCATTCCTTAGCATGACTTGATCAGCTTCAGCAGATGTAGGAGAGGCTTTGGATGCAATGTAGTCTGGTCGAGCAGCATTGAGTCCATGTATTGAATTTGCTAATAGTTTGCAGTCACAGACTGTGACTAGTTGCCTAGTCTGAAATTGCAAAAATACCATATACCACTTTATCATCATATGATACCATTTCATCACCAGAAAAAAATTAAACTCATAAAAAAAGATCTCTCACCTTATCAGCCAAGATGGCAAGTGTTCTCTCAAGTCCATTGGCCGATCTGTCTTTGGCTGCCCTGGACAATCTCTCTGCATAATAACTGACTTGAGTCTTTAGCGTATTGATGTGGGCAATGATCTCTTTTGCTCTAATTATATCCTGCGGTATGTACACAATAGACTGTGGGCACGATGTAGTACTGGGGTGAAGAAAAACAATCAATTTAGGGCTTTTTTCCCATGTCCCCAATAGAAAAAAGAAATTAATTCCAGAGTATATGCTTACATGACACATTTATGAAATATGTGATGTTAACCTCATGGATCATCTGGATTCAGACTAACTTCATGGAGATCATGCTTTAATAAACGTGATAAAGTGTTGCCCTAAGTGATTTGCCACATAAAACCCAAGGCATACAAAAGTTTCTAAGGGTACCTTATCTACACGTACATGTCACTGATAATTCCACTGATTTCAGTTTAATATACATAAATGGTTACAAAAATGGACAACGGTAAAGGTTTGCTTTGGTTCAGTAGCCCTTAACATCCATTAGGAACTTTGATTACGGTAATTATTCTAACTGCTCTAGTAAAAGCTAACTGCTAATTGGCTCATAGCTTTTTCTGCAGTAGCTGTACTCAGTTAGTCGCCCTGACAATTTAACTCTTTACAGGTGGCACAGAACTATAGAATGGGCATGGAATAAAAGGGTGTAATGTATGCTACAGGTCTAGTCACCTACAAAAAACAATCTGCAGGTAGAATTTACAAGATATCTGTTCAAATGAAAACATCTTAATATTTGCTCACTAGTGTTTTGTCTCAAACACATGCTTTGCCCAAGATAATTAACCATAGCACCAGCTATGTCTATAAAGGAGAAAATGTCTCATATGACATTAACCAATGGGTATTTCACAGCAAAAGTCCATCTAATCACTATTAAACCCACCTATGTTTTCTAATTTGTGTTTATTTTGATTATTGCAAAAAGGGGCCAAATTACCAGATATTTCTTTAATTATAAGCAAGCTAAGCAGAAAATCCTCCTTTATTACCTGGTTTGTATATAAATGATTCCTAATAACGTACAATGTGCTATGGGACCAAATACTAATAATAGCACTGCCAATCTTTATTATAGACCCGATTTATATACTTAATCTAGCAAACCATATAATTGCTATTTTGTAGTGTGACTAGTGATCGGGTATTTTGACTACTAATCACTGTCCAATCACAAATTTTTTTTATTAATTTTAATGGTTTTATTACATTTTCAGTTACTTTCCGTTCTGGCCTGTATTTGTGGAAAGGCCACCAAGGCCCGGGCTAGGGCGGCAGGATTTTAGGGGGGCGGCATGCTGCCCAACCACACCCCCATTGGTTCAAAAACACCGGGGATGTGCTGGAGATACAATCATTTTTTAAATTTCCTGTGCGCCAATCCCCATTGCTCCAGTCCATATGATGAAAATTTGCACGGATAAAGGGGAGGAGACAGGGGCGACGAACGGCAGTGGGCCTAGGTGTGGCCACTATGTAAATCCGGCTCTGTTTCCGTTTATTACTTGTTTCTGCTTGTATATTTATTATTTTGCATGTTATGTTGCACTGATCTTGAAGTTATTTGTTCAAGAAAATTCAAGGAGTTTAAGTTCAAGGAGTTGGGATCTAATGCTACAGCTGTAACCCTAATGAACTCGGCATGCCAGGATTCATAAATTGAGGTCCCTTATAGACAGCCTGTCTCATGGCTTTGCATAAATGTGCAGAGACAGACGAGAAGATTCGGGGAGATTTAGTCGCCCGGTGGCAAATCACCTCTTCTTCAGGCGACTAATCTTCCTGAACTGCCTCCCCACCGGCTAGAATCTAAATCGCCAGCGGGATGGCACTCGGAGCGCTTCATTTTCAAAAGAGGCGATTTGGCGCCGGGCAACTAATCTCCCAGAATCTTCTTGTCTGTCTCTGCCCTAATGCATCAGTACCTATTTGCTTCCAATGGTAAAAACCCACCTCTTCCCTATTAAATTAATTGTTGACCATGGGTAACAGGTCTCCTATGTCTTTACCTACCTTTACAGTGGAATTTTACATATTGTCTTGAAAGAATTAAATTAACAATATTATGCAGTGAATATTCCGATTCTATGGTGTCAGTTTATTGTGCTCGGTTATTTTTTTATTACAGAGTATACAGTGCAGTTACTATTTGGCAATTTACAAATCCATCTGAATTTCATTGGGAAGTAAACATTTAGATGGGTAAAGGTGCTCAGCACTGAGCTCTACCACCCCACTGAAAGGTATTCTTAATTGTATTTTAAATGGCATTCTTAAATAAGGCGCCTCTCATATTTACATCATCACTGATTCAATTATAACATATGGCATATTCCAAAAAGTGTAATATTATTGGGTGGAAACTTTAATGACTGAAGGAATGCAGAATTGTAGGACCCACTTAGTAGGTGTATGCATTTAGGAAAGCTCAACTAATATTCAGTGCTCTATGTCTCCTTGGGCAAATTTAAAGATTTCAGTCTCAAAAAGATTCAGCGTCAGTGTTTGCAACACAAGACAACATGCAAACAGTTGTATTTAAAGGTACTGTTCCTTGCTGAGCTTTAGGGAGCTAAAATAGGTTTGCTGTGGTGCAGAAAACAGCAATAGTGTTTCAGTCTGGTTCTAGATTGTTAGGGGTTTAAATGCAAACCAAATTAAAGCACAAAACGGAGTCATAAGCACTGGCCAATCACAAACACAAAATGTAGGATTTAGCAAAAAAAGGTATGCATGACATAAAAATGATTTTAAGGATGCTACAAAACTCACCAACTTTCCTCAAAACTGCTATAAAGAAAAACAGAACCAACACAAGAATAGATTACTGGATGCCACAAACACAACCAAATAAATAATAAATAAAATCCACCCGTCATTAAAATAAATCAAGCAAAACAGTATTTTGCATTAA
The DNA here is from genome assembly GCA_038501925.1 of Xenopus petersii. Classification (NCBI taxonomy): domain Eukaryota; kingdom Metazoa; phylum Chordata; class Amphibia; order Anura; family Pipidae; genus Xenopus; species Xenopus petersii. Next base: position 105,454,132 of record CM076675.1, on the reverse strand, counting down.
CTTCTCCAAGCAGTGTCTGGCCAAGTTGTTTGTATAATTCACACTAACATGTTTTGAAGGTTTCTATAATAGCATATAACACTGGGCAATTTGTGGTGGCTGTGAAACCAGCAAAGCAGTTTAGGAAGTAAAACACCAAGCACTTTAAAGGAGTTGTCAACCTTCCAAACACTTTTTTCAGTTCAGTTGTTTTCAGATTATTCCCCAGAAATAAAGACTTTTTTTCCAATTACTTTCCATTATTTATTTTTTACTGTTTTTCCAAAATCTAAGTTTAAAGTTGAATGCCCCTGTCTCTGTTGTTTCAATCTGGCAGCTCAGTAATTCAGGCGCAGACTCTACATGGTTCCAATTTTGCAACATTTAGTTGATACGTTTCTCAGCAGCATCTCTGGCGTATTAGCAACTATTGTATTAATTCTAACAGCTGCCTGTAATGAAGCTCATGGATTCTGCTCAGCAGGGACAAAGATAAGAAATGTATGAACTAAATATACCAATTTAGAACAGTTTACAGAGTCGGCGACCCCCCTCCCAGAGCTGCTTTAGAAGGTGAAAAATGACAGTTTACACTTCAATATTAGAAAAACGGTGACAAATAGAAAATAGAAAGTAATTGGAAAAAGTTGTTATTTCTGGCGATGTATCTGAAACCAACTAGTTGTTTGTTTGAAGGTTAACAACCCATTTAAGACATAAAGGTTCATTTACTAAATCTCACCACCATTCTCATTAAGAAACAAACACATTTGTGTCCATATTGGTTAATCAAAAGCAAGTTGTTGCAGTTGCTATTCAATAGGCATTGTCCATGTATCTGTTTTTGCGATTTGCACACTGCATTATTAGTAAATGAGCCTTACAGAGTGTTATCATAGAGATGCTGAACAGAATGAGGACTGATTTATGAACATAGGTGCTACAATATACATGTGGAGATACCCATAGCAACCATTCAAATCGTTGCTTGCATTTTCTATCTGGCAGTAGACAATCTAAAGCAAATTGCTGATTGATTTCTAATGGCAACTGAACTTTAGCACCTATGGTTTTAAATTAGCCAAAATGTTGACAGTTGAAAATATTGAGTACAGATTTCCAGATATCTGTGCACAAATGTTTCACAAACCAACAAGAAGAGGTTAATGCATATATAATAACATACATTCCAGGTACCCAGAAATCAGAAATAATCTCATTCTAATATACTGTTTACAATGTTTGCACATAGTATTTGTAATTTAATATAAATAAGTTAAACATTATATTTTTTAAGCTAATGTACATTTTAAAATGCATGGTCAATCAGAAAGAACATAATGGTATTGGGAAAGATTCAAGACAAGTGTTGATAAAAGAGAGCATGTGGTACAAGTATAAACCACATTTGAACCTGCATTGACGAGGAAAGTCAAGTTCTCTCTGTAACGGAACCCTAGGAAAATTACCCAAGATGGTGTCATGGTATTCAAATGGAACTTTCCCAGGCAAGAGTCTTTTTAAATAGCAGTCTAAAGTTAAAATGCAATATTATTGGGGGGGGGGGTCTCAAACAAATTGGCATCCCAAGTTAATTTGACTTTCTTTGTCCAGACATTTTTAACTCAAGCCTTCCTTTAAATACATCATGGCCAGGGCTCCCAATACCTTCAAACACAGTAAAACATTGTTTTATCAGTTATCCTTTTCTCATCAGGTATAACCTAATTAGCCTTCTGGCTGAGCTTGGTGCAATACTACTCTCAAATCTCACTATAACTCAAACAAAGACTGCCTTTCCCTATCAATAGGAGCACCCTGGGGAGGGAAAAATCAATGGTTTGGTAATGTATGATTTTAGTGATGTGTCACTGGCTTTCTGCAGCTTAAATATTAGCTAGAAAACACAAGGCCTTGCTTCTTGAAAACATCATTACCCTCCTGCCTTGGCTACAACTGCTCCCCTCAGGAGTTACCTATATTAAAAGGACAAAAGTATATAGTGGTACATTAACCTACTGTATATAATAGAAAAAAATGCTTTGTGTATGTGCACTGGTTATCTCCTTTTTCATTTTGATACATAACTAAGTAGTATTGTTTTTTATAAAAAAAAATCATTTTTATTTACAGTAGAAAATAAATAACTTACTGTTTTTTAGCTTCTTCAAATTTGTGCATCTGCTTCCGTAAGCCCCCAGACTTAAAGCCTTGGCAGTGAGCAGCTGGTGCCCCAATTGTTACTATATCATAATTTTGATCTAAAGAAAAATTATTAACAAAAAATGAATCATAACTAATTTCACCGTTTTTTTTTTCTTTTGCTCAGAGCAGTTCTGATATAATGAAAATAAAATAACTCGTTTATTTTTGCTCGTAGTTGGCTTTGGTATGCAGGCAAGAAATACTATACATTTTATAAATGGTCAAAAAAATGTAAGCCTTGAAAATAATTTTAATATGAAAAAATTAAACTGCAAACTCATTCAATTTAAAGGGATACTGTCATGGGAAAACTTTTTTATTTCCAAAACACATCAGTTATTAGAGCTGCTTCAGCAGAAATCTGCATGAAATACATTTTTCACAAGATCAAACAGATTTTTTCATTTTTAATTTTGAGCTAGACATATTGTCGGTTTTCCAGGTGCCCCCAGTCATGTGATTTATGCTTGGGTAAACTTTATTCACTCTAAGTTGCCTTCCCTGTAGCCTCAGTAGCCTATCAAAAGACCAATGGGCTACCTGACACTTCTGCTGAAGGATTTGTTTGCATTGCTACCTAGTGGTTGACATGAGAATAGCTCCCACACAGGAAAAAACCCTGATTTGGGAGCATGGCCTGGGTTGTGGTAAATAAAATGGGAGGGGAGAAACAATAGTTGTCTCAAAGCAAAGTGCTTTCTTATCCTAAAAATTTAGAATCAGGCAAAATGCACTGAGATAGCTGCCTCCACACTAGTATTACAGCTAAAAAAAAAATGATATAGTGAATAATTTGCAATGCAAACAGTGCGAATTAGAAATAAAAAGTAAACCATAAAAATCATGACAGAATCCCTTTAAGGGTGTTTATTTGACAACTGTACACTTGCAACCTCAACACTGCAAAGATTTGGTAAATACTCAATCCAATAACAGCAACATTAAAAAAATAAAAAAACAGGCATGGGATCTGTTATTCAGAATGCTTGGAACCTGTGGTTTTCTGGATAAGGCTTTTTTTTCTGTAATTTGGCTCTATATCTTATTCCTACTAAGAAGCATTAAATAGACCTTACAGGATTGCTTTGCCACAAATATGGATTCATGCAGCTTAGTTAGGATCAAGTACAAAGAACTGATTTTTTTTATAACTTGGCTCTATATCTTATGCCTACTAAGAACCATTTAAATATTAAATAGACCTAACGGGATTGCTTTGCCATAAATATGGAGTCATGCAGCTATGTTAGGATCAAGTACAAGGAACTGATTTTCTATAAGACACAAAAGGAAATCAACTTAAAAAATTAGAATTATTTGCTTAAAACTGACGCAGAGATGGCCTTCCATTAATTCAGAGCTTTCTGGATATCAAGTTTTTGGGTAAGATATGCCATAACGGTAAATGCAACTGCAGCAGACACTGCAGAGTGCAGATGGGGTACCTAGCATAAGAAATGCATACATTCCATAACATAAATACCTGGTGCAGATTCATCTTGAACTCGCATTCTCTGAATATGCAAATTCGTAGGAACAAATTCTAATTTTTTGTCTGCTTTTAAGCTACTTGCTTTAAATGACACACCTATAAGAAAAAAAAAAACAGAAGTGTTTTTCAACAAAACTTATGGCCGATGATTGATGTTAAGGTGTTACCGGATGCTGGGGGAAATGTAGTATTACATGAATAAATTAATGCCCAGCTTTTTATTGTCACCAGAGATGTCAGTTTCAGAAAGTTTATGTATTTCAGTTGGCCGTGTAAGTTAGATTTTGGGTGCAAATTACTGACAGCAAGTGACAGCAGCCTGAATCAGGGTGCCTTCAATAAATACAAGCAAGTTGTTATGTCTGAATGACTGTAGTTTAGGTGTCAGATAATCAGGAGAATATAGTTTTCTGAAATCTTCATATGAAGTGCTATACAAACCTTTATAAATAAATCTTCATATGAAGTGCTATACAAACCTTTATAAAGAACAGCAACTTCCGTTATATGCATTACACATACATTTTATTCCAAATTGTAACCTAGCCTTTTTTCCGTAGTTGAGTGTATATGGGTGTGTGTGTGTGTGGGGGGGGGGTGCGTGTGTGTAAGACTTTTTGTTTCTATGACACTATATACTTTGCAGTTTGTGCCGAAATCTGCCCTGCTGGAAGAAATAAAGGGAAGAAGTAGGGCAGCAGACTCTGCCTGTGGAAAATTGCCTGGCCCTAGCCTTAAGCCAAGTTGAAGGAGGCAGAAAACAAATAACAGGAGGCAGAATTTCCAAATATTAAGTTGACAGCTAGCACTGTAGAGACATACCAATTGGCATTTCTACAATTTGAACCCCTATCTACTGCATGTAAAAATCTTGTGATCATTGACTGAAACTATAAAATTATATCTCTGATCAAAGTGTCAGTTTTTGTGACAAAATAATTACTTTCCTCTTTTGGCCATGGTAGTTAAGTTATAGGTAAGCGAGGGCTCACAGAAAGTTTAACCTTGGAAAGAAAATTTAAATACTGGATTAGTTACATACCTAGATAATACAATTTGATAAGAACCAATGACAAGAATGTCTCTAGCTGAAACCTAAAAAAAACAGCATGTGACATGAAAATATATAGAGATCAGCTTCCTTGTTCAAGCTGTACATGGCGTATTGTTACATCACAACCTCTGCTATTTACATAACATTGGCTTTGAGGAAAAGTTTATTCAGCTGACCTTTGTACTGATGGAGGTTGGTCATGTTCTCCTGGTATGTCAGTATAATGGTTTGGTATTGAGTCACTATCTGCCTGCGAAGGTTTTCCCAACATGGAGAGAGCTCCCCGAGTTCTTCTAACTCACAAACCCTGGCAGAATAGGAGGAGAAAAGTGGCTTATTAACTGATCAGGAAATACACATGGGCAGTATATATATGAACACCAAACCTTAATCAGAAACAAACCATCACAAATGACTGAACAACCTGTTGTTTTTAGAGAATATGGGTATTAAAAAAAAGGAAATATACAGGGAGTCCTCAAGTTACATACACCCAACTTACATACAACTCACACTTACAGACGGGGACGGTTACAGTAACATACTGTGGTTTGCTTAATTTTATTAGCATTTAGCTTTATTAAACCACCAATCCCCTCTAGTGTGTTGCCTACTGTGGAACACAGAAAGGTAAAAATAAATATGCACAGAAAGGTTACAATAAATAAAGACATCTGTCTAAGTAAATATATATATATATATATATATATATATATATATATATATGTTTAAACTTACACCTTAAGAACAAAGCTACAGACCCTATCTCGCATGTAACCTGGGGACTGCCTGTATTTGTGAAGCTTCATAGTTGTAGAACTGAAAAGTAGCACATTCAGGCTATACTCTAATGATGCTAAAAGGGATTCTCACTTTTGAAGCTCAAGCTGAACCACCATGCTTTTTTTAAAATTATTCTTGACATAAGTAATTTAAAACAAAGGATGTGTTATACAGTCATTACCGGCACTTATTTCTCACTTGTTTGGTGCGAAATGATCTTTACAAAAAGACATCTGTGATGACTGAGCAGGAAGTGCCTGACCACAAACAGTTATTACATATGTGTGGGATTAACATAAAACTGCAACCCATAAGCAGCATTCTGTAATGACATATATACTCTGAGTAACATCTTATTATGGATCAGAGGTAATTGACAATGGCTAACCTGGCAGCATCCTCTTCCAGAAGCAGTTTCACAAATTGTCGGGGAATGTGCAAAGAGAGTACACTCTCGGCCATTTGCTCCAGTATCCGCAGGTGGTTACCATCTGTGGTAGGGAACCTATACATCCTACATATTGCACCGCCAAACACTAGAAAGTTAGAAGCAAAAATAATTTAGCTGTTAACAAGCTATACTGGGATCTTTTCTTTTACAATAAGTAAACCACAGTCCAGTTAATTCATATTTATCAAAGGGTAAAAAAAAAAATCTCCCAAAACATACATTTTTTTATGACATGCATGTATAAATGCTTACCAGATCCTTTATTACAGACTTATAATAAGTTGGAGTCAAATCACAAATAATTAGGTGGCTGCAAAGTAACACACCTTGAGAAGGGTGTACTGCTAACAAAAATGGGTGGAAGAGGAGACCACAAAGGGACGGAAAGACAAGATGGCCTATAACAACAGAAATATACACTGAAGGCAATGTTTAATGCAAAGTATTGTATTGCTTATGAGCTAGAGGCAGTGAGTCGCCACCATTGCATTTGTCACTAGAAGAATGTGAAACTCCAGATGCAGGTGCAGTGGTTATGCTATTGCTGGACTTATTGTTCCAGACCATAATGAAGGATACAATAGCCAAGATGTCATAAAGAAACAACTGTTTTCAATTGACGCTTACTATGAAGTTGAGCCATGTAGTGTTAACACAGGCTGTAAGGAGAGATTAAAATTGTTTGGTGGCTTGCAATGCCCTCTTTCTGAGAATGACACTCATGTTTACTACTTCTTAGTAAAGGAGTTCTTCCTCTCAAACCAATTTGCAGAACTGACAGGTTAACATAATTTCACAGATGCTTATACAATATCCACCTGGCTTTACCCAAGAGATTTGGAAGCTAATGCTGCTAATCCACACACGACATTTATATTCGGGAATTGTGCCAGTATGCATGTTGTGACTGCTACTTTCAACTTTCACAGCAACGGAACCTAGCTAGCATGTGCCTGCAATTATAATTATATTATAACGCTTGTATAATATAGGGGCAGATTTATCAAAATGTGAGTTCAGATTTTAATAAATAAAACCCCACATTCACCCATATTCTGTTCATTCCTATGGGATTTTTGGAAGTATATTTATCAAATGGTTATTTTCACCCATGATAAATATCCTTCTAAAAATTCCATAGGAATGAATAGAATGTGGGTGAATTGTGTATTGTCAATTTCTATTGGGGGGAGCAATGCTACAGTTTAGGAACACAACTATAAGAGCTGTTTTAGTACTGTAATTAAATATATTTGGCATAGGAATTCCTGCCAATTTAATTGTATTGGAAATTAATGTTTACTGTAAGGGAATCACATTTCATTTTTTTTTCTAATTACAGCTACAAATGTCCTTATTTGTAAATTTTAACTATTTGGATTTTTTTTCAATACAATGAATATATAATGCTAGTGGGCCATTATATTTATGCACTCCATATATTTCCTTGAAGCTTGTTGTAAGACTTTTTATTGTATTTACCCGTTTTCAGTAATGTGTCTTTTCTTAGCGATGCATATTTTGACCTAATTCCTAGAGATTCTGTTAAACTTTCATCAACAGGAAGAACAGTCTAAAAGGGGAAAAAAAGTGAGTTTAAACAAAATGCTTTTGCAACTACAATTTTTCTTTTATAGAAGAAAAAAAGTGTGACTAATCCCAACAATTTTGCATGATTTCACTATTAAACATTGGTATCAATATGAAGAGTAAAAAAAAAACCTAACAATAACCCTTAAGAAACAAAAACTTACTTTGCTTTAGGGATGCACTGAATCCACTATACCGAACCAAATCCGAATTTGCATATGCAAATTAGGGGTGGGAAGGGGAAAACATTTTTTACTTCCTTGTTTTGTGACACAAAAAGGGGTATAAGTATTATAAATGTCACAGTAAAAATAAAAACTTTAGCGCTAGGTGTCTTGATTCTTAGTTGGGATGAGGTCTATGCCCCAGGCCAGTACACAATCTATATGGGGGTGACTTGCACTAATTGTTTTTTCATTTCCAGAGCACTTATATTTCCTTATAAATAATCCTAATGAATATCGAAACACTAGGATGCTATATAAAGCAACCACACTTAATTTGGACTGATTTGCTATTTATTTTATAGTATCTTTATACTTGATGCTAAATAAGCTAGCATAAAGCCATATAAACAGCAAAACAATTACATGGCCTTTTTTAAGTATTACTTTTAAGTAGCCTTCAAGGGAATAACAAAAAAAAAAGTAATCATTTCCAGCATTCAGGTAAAGTACAAGCACTGAAGCAGAAAAGCTTCAGCGAGCATGTTCCTGGCTTATTTACATACGTTTTAATTGCATTATCTGAATTTACTTACCCTTCCATTAATGGTAGTTTCAGGTGATCTGGTCACAGCAGTCCGTTGGTCAGTCTTTTCCTCCATCTGCCAGCCTATTACAGTGATTTTACCCACAGGTTCTTGCTCTGCAGAACTGCATGTGGGATGGAGGGGGAAATATAAGCAATGTTCATGGTAACTGCTTTAATAAAGACAGATGCACGATCCAGGTGCTCTTGTGGGTTTTGGAATAGGTACTTCACATGAACATGAACACACTTCTAAGCAATACCATACAAACAGCCATACATATGCATGGTCACTTTTCACAGTTTTTTTTGTGACAACAGCCTGAACAAATCTGAACTGCAGGTAGTAGAGAATAGTTGTGGCTCCACTTCCTTTCGTTTACTTTAGTTTGACTTAAAGGAATAGTTCAGTGTGAAAATAAAAACTGTGTAAATAGATAGGCTGTGCAAAATAAAAAATGTTTCTAATATAGTTAGTTAGCCAAAAATGTAATATATAAAGGCTGGCGTGAACAGATGTCTAATAAAACAGCCAGAATCCAACTTCCTGCTTTTCAGCTCTATAACTCTGAGCTAGTCAGCGACTTGAAGGGGGGCCACATGGTACATTTCTGTTCAGTGAGTTTGTAATTGACCCTCAGCATTCAGCTCAGATTCAAAAGCAACAGAAATGACCCATGTGGCCCCCCCTCAAGTTTCTGATGGGTTACTGTCTGGTAGCCAGGGCAACCAGTCAGTGTAAACAAAGAGAGTTGAAAAGCAGGAAGTAGTGATCTGACTGACTTGTTATACATGAAATCACTCCAGCCTTTATACATTACATTTTTGGCTAACTAACTATATTAGAAACATTTATATTGCACAGCCTATCTATTTACCCAGTTTTTATTTTTACACTGAACAATTCCTTTAAAGATACTCAGGTCTGGCTACACATTAAATAAGGGCACATCTACACAGAGAAGCTAAAGTTGGTCAAACACAGACACACTGATATATGACTAAAGGTGGCCATACACGGAGAGATCCGCTCGTTTGGTGATGTTGAGGTGGGCAATATCGGGCTGATCCGAACGTGGGCCCTATCCTAGCAAATTGTAACGGGCGGTCGGATCGCGGGACCGCATCAACGAACAGACTACTGTGGTTGGAAGCATTTTCGAATCAGGAATTTTCGTTCGAGTTTTAGACGTTCGAGTTTTTTCTTAAATAATCTCCCATTTGAGTTGTCAGCATATTCAAATTTATTAGTGTTCAAAAAATTCACATGAATTCGAAATTTGACCTTTGATAAATCTTCCCATAAATATGAAATACCAACCATAGTGGTAAACACAGCCTGTGATTCTTCTCCTGTAGAACATCTCTTACAGTGAACTTCCCAAAACCCAACAAATACATCTAAATAGACAGAGAAAATGAACAGACGTGTTTATACAAAATAAGTTGGAAATGCTGTGATTGTTCTTCTGTAATACTTTTCTTTTAATGTTGTGTAGTATTGGAGGAACTACTGGTTTATCATAAAAATGTGGTACTGTATCTGATTAGAAGTGAGGGGAAAAAAGCAAAAGGCTAATTCTAGAAAGATCACAGTGAACTGTTGCCACTATTGCTAAATAAAGGTTTTGCACAACACATGACATGAATAAAGTGCAAATATTTATTTACTGAATATTCTATACATCATTAACAAAACCTATGCATAATTTGATCTAGATAATTTAATATATTTGAAAAGAATTTATATTTCAGGTTGCATTTTATTTACTCACAGTTCCCTGAGATTTGTCTTTAACATCATAAACTGACAACTTGATCTGGGTCATCTGATTTATCAGAGAGTCTTGGAAAAAGGCAATGCTGCTGAGAAATCTTGGATTGCTTGTCCCCTGAGAAAAAAGAAATTGGTAGTTCAGCCTCAGAAACAGCAGAGGAGCAAGATTTAGTCTCATTTATTACATTTTCAAACTCATCTTACCACTTCTAAAGAGAAGATGCATACTACTGTATGTTGTCAGTAAAGCTTTCAGTTTTGTTTTTTTACAAAAGTCTCGGGTGTATTTTCACAGAGAATAAAGACAGGAAGCACTTACTGATGAAGATAAAGTGCAAGACACATATGAGATTTCTCCATAACACATTAATTGGTTCCTGATTATACTAACCAGTATATGTAAATATAATAGGGAGTTTAGTCATGTTATGCAGAACATTTTATGATGGTGGAGAAACTCCTGATACACTTGTCATAACTTGTAACAAGCACTTATGCCAGAAAACATTCAAATGAGCATTTTCAGACCAAAAAACAGGAAGGCATCTAAAGTTAACTATGGCATCAGGCAGGGGAGGGACTAGGCATTTTTGCACCAGCTGAAATATACTGGCATTGAAATGCTGTGACAAAGATCTTCAATGAGGCAGTGACTGAGGGCAATGATGTATCATCTCTATAAAGAGCTGCACAATATGTCGACACTATATACATAAATAATGATAATATTCATTCAGAATTGTATAAAGAAACATATGTAGAGTATCACCCTGAATCAGAGTTTTCCTTTGCTTTTTCAAAAATACTTGTAAATCTGCTTTCAAATTATGCCACATATAAAAGCCAGTTTTCTTTGTCACAATCCTTCTTATCGCTCCTAAAGCTTATGGTCTATGCCATATGCTACAAACCTATGCAATAAGATGGCTTGAAAATGTACATGGGTGGGGTGGGGTGAGGTGAGGTCTAGCTGTAGCCTATAAAAATAGAAAAACATTCCTTAAAACAGCAACCATTACCACTACTTTATATATAAAGGACTGTTCTGTTAAAACCATCATCCCTTCCTAAACATCTGATATGTAATATTCATAATGGATAATTTTTACATGTAAGGCACACATGTTCTAACGCTAGCAGATTATGTGATGGAGTCCTGACAATTGAAATATAGACCACTGTTTCAAGCATTTAAGACAGCCTGGTGCACCCAATGTGCCAATCTCTTTAAAAAGTACAATACCAAGGGATTGTAATAATGACTACATCACTATACCCTGTTTATACACTGAACAGATTTAAGTTTAGCACAGGCTGCATATGCCTAATTTTCTTGTCCATTCAGTGTGATCACAGTGAAATACAATTCTCTTTGATTATATTTTGTAAAAGTATTAATTATTTTTGCAGAAACAGTTACTCAGTTCTCACCTCTATGATCTCAGTCTGTGCATGTTTTGTCCAGAAAGCCTGAGGTGGAGTTGTAACACTAATTGCTACAAAACTATTCGGTTTCCTATCCAGTGATGGTGTAGTAAGTTCACTGCATGCTTTAAGAAAGACAAATTAAGAAAATAATATTAGTTAAACCCACTTGCCAGTGTGCATTACTTATGCCAGTAATTACATAGTCAAAGTAAAGTGCCACACTCACACAACTCGCTGTTTGAAGCCTCGGGTGCACGCTGTACACCTCTCTGCACAGGTTCTCTACACATGGAATAAACAACTGCAGCAGCACTTCCGATCTTTGATAATACTTTTAATTTGTGCAACAACGGCAACGTTTCCACCAGCCCTTTATCAAATAAATAAAGGGCTGGTATAGCCTGAAACGTTGCCGTTGTTGCACGAATTAAAAGTTTGATCAAAGATCGGAGTGCTGCTGCAGTTGTTTAATCCACACTTATGCCAGTAACATATGTTACCTTAAAAGGTCAGAAAACGTCCTTGTTCAATGTTAGTGCAAAGAGTAGGACATAAGCTGACATATGCTAAACATAGAAAAGCCAAAAGTTTGATTCTATTTATCGAATGAAATATAAAGAGCAACACTTGTTCTTGAATCTCTACAGCACTCATGTGTGTTTTTATTTATTGTACTGGCCTTGAGCTGCTTTTCTCTCTGCTGTGTTACTTCTCAATCCCCAGTGTGCTGCAGTACTACCTGCCCAACTTGTTTCACCTGTAAACTTTCTCATGGGCAATTCCTTCCTTCAGTTCCTTGTTCTCTCTTAAAGTGGCAGCTACATATTTTGTTCTATTACAGTTATAACATACAATGCACTGTATCAAATAACTTAAACCATTTATATAAATATTACAAACAATTTAAAATCCCTAGTCCTTTAAAAAGATTTAAAACCACACAAACAAGCATGGTGCAGCAAGGAGGGAGGAATTCAGACTTGAATGTCGCTTAAAAATCCATATTTTATTATTCCATTAAAATAGGCACTCCGTTACGAAAAGGAAGATTTAAACTGTTAAGCTGTGCAGGGATGCACATTATGTAGCCACCTTATAGTTCTGCAGTATTTTTATGTAGGCGCTTTATGTACAAAAAACTATAACAATTCCACTAGAAGTGAGAGTTTTGGGGACAATATATTGCATTTTAAAGCACATGAAAATATATTGTTACACAGGTTGATATGTAACAACAAGTGTTCTTCCTTTTGTGATAAAGGAAAACTCTTTGACAAGTTGAATTGGGAAAAATTATTTGGCAATTAAAATTAGAACAACACTAAAGAGCTAAAAATAGAGCGGGAAAATAGAATATTATTGGGTGAATAAAAAGTTACCAAAATGAATAAGGCTTTCAAAAGAATGTGTTTATATCAGTGAAATTTTCAAACAATGGATTAAAACGTTTTAAGAATGTACAATAAACCCAAGGAGGTTAATTGTAAAAAAGAACATCAGATCTGATAGACATAGGGGAGTTGCTGTAAAATAAAATGCCAGATTACGTAGAGTTAAAATTGTAGATGGTGCAGAGATTATTAAGTAAAAAAAAAAAAAGAGGAGATCAAGGGAAAAAAAGGAGGTGAATTGGATGATGGAGAAAAAATATTGCTCATAATAACAGAACTAGAACTAAAGTATCACATACAGGAGGGAATGAAAAGGAAAATAACAGAGAGATATTTAAAAATTAAATTAGGACAAGAAAGAGTAAACAAACATTAAAAAAATGAAAGCTGTAAAAATCATTTATAGGGCAGGGAAACAAATCACAGGAACATTATAAAGAAGTAAGGTAAGGTGTGTAATAAAGAAGGACATTTAAGATGGAACAAACAATATGGACACATCCTAACTGATATGAGGTATTGAGGGAAAAATACAATTAAATCAGAGAGTGGGTAGTAAGAAGGGGGGGGAGAAAGCATCATCCAGAGCAGTGCCATAAGGGAGATAATGATCCATTCTTTATTTCATGTTATAATTTACTATGGGGGTTGGTTGACATCTCTGCATTTTATTAAAAAAAAAACAATACAAACCAGTACATTCAGTGATGTTGGGTTTTTAGGGCTTCAAATGTAGAATATCAAAGCATCAATATTAAATAACCGACAGTACAAATAATTCTAGTCTAACCCACTAGCAAATTCTAGCATTTTTAGAATTGGTTCATTTACAGTACATATAAATTATTTCAATACACAGATTCACAACTGTAGGACTGACCAGACCAGGGATGACTGTGACCTGGTTGGCCAGCTTAAAGGATTTGTTCAGTGTAAAAATAAAAACTAGGTAAATAGATAGGCTGTGCAAAATAAAAAATGTTTCTAATATAGTTAGTTAGGAAAAAATGTAATGAATAAAGGCTGGAGTGACTTGATGTCTAACATAATACCCAGAACACTACTACATTACTACTACTACTACTACTACTGCTTTGCAGCTGATTGATCAGAGCCTTAAAGGAGAATTCAACCTGTGGGGAAATAAACCCCTACCCCCACCCCAGGTAGACCCCCCCTACCTCCTCCCCCTGGGGAAATGCCCCATACTCCATACTTACCCCTCGCCGCAGATTCTTCCAGCGGAGTACAACGCATCCATCTTACAGGTCCTCTGTAAGCTGACTGGGAGATCGATATTTCTGCGCATGCACAGTTGGAGCAGTTTGCCGGTTTGCAACAACTGCGCATGTGCGGAATTACACGGAAATTGCCAAAGTATGTATTACAAAGTATGCGGCATTTTCCCAAGAAGAGGGGGAAAGGAAGGGCTACCTGGGTTGGGGGTACGTTTTTTTTTCCTCACAGGTTGAATTCTCCTTTAAAGGAGGGACACATGAGTCATAACTGTTTGCTTTTGAATCTGAGCTGAATGCGGAGTATCACTTGCAAACTCACTGAACAATTATGTCCCATATGGCCCCCCTTAAAGTTGCAGACTAACCCAGAGTTAGATAGCTGAAAAGCAGGAAGTAGTGTTCTGTTTTGGCTAACTATATATATTTGAAAAAAAAAAAAAAATTATATATATATATATATATATATATAGATATATATATATATATATATATATATATATATATATATATATTGCACAGCCTATTGACACAGTTTTTATTTTTATACTGAACCTTTCCTTATACTAATATACTGCAATATATGGACAAATAATCCATGTTTTGATTAAAGGGAAAAGGATTTTTAGCAGCTTAAAGGAAAACTAAACCATCAAATAGATACTTAAGCAACCAATAGTTTACATCATATTAAGAGGCATATGAAAGCATCTTATTAAACTGGAATATATATTTACGTAAATATTGACCTTTAACATCTTTTCCCTTGAGCCCCCATTTTATGATATTCTATGTGCTGCCTCAGAGATCACCTGACCAGAAATGCTACAGCTCTAACTGTAACAGGAAAAAGTGTGGAAGCAAAAGACAGATCTTTGTTCGTTAATTGGCTCATGTGACCTCACATTTATATTATATTATATTAAATCTTAAAATGGCCCTTGAGCCCCCATTTTATATTCTTTGTGCTGCCTCAGAGATCACCTAACCAGAAATACTGCAGCTCTAACTGTAACAGGAAGAAGTGTGGAAGCAAAAGACAGAACTGTGTCTGTTAATTGGCTCATGTGACCTAACATATTTATTTAGTTCTTAAAATGCCAATTTTCTATTTAGGATTACCCAATGACACATACCACTAAAAAAGTATATTATTGTGAAAATAGTTTATTTACATGAAGCAGGGTTTTTACATATGAGCTGTTTTCGGCAATATATTTTTATAGAGACCTACATTGTTTGGTGGTATAGTTTTCCTTTAAGGCACAAAACATCAATGTCCTTAATATTCTGATATTGGGTTGAATGCAGAGCACCTCTTGTATTTGTCTGTAAACATGATCAGGTATTGAGAGCTGCTGAATTTTCCTGAGACAAAATCAGGAAATGAAGGATAATAATTTAGCATTCATTAAATTCATATTAGAAAACACGTAATTATATGTCCTAGAGGTTGTTGATTGAAAATATGAATCCATGCTAACAATTATTGAGCATGTCAGCATTATATGTAAATAGGAATCTTACCTAAACTAAATTCTAATATTGGCTCATCAGGGTCTTGGAAGTTTCCTGTGAATATAATGCAATAAGTAAAAATAATTTGCAAAACAGATGAGATTTTTTAAACTGACAAATGAACATGCTAAGAACACAGTATCTTTTCAATATTTGAATTGAAAGTGACGGTGTAGCCCCTTGTTCATTATTAGTGTAATGCATTAGGCTTGTACTGAATATATCTTTGCATTTTCTTTAAAATAGGAAGTATGTATTTTTTTTTATTTCTTGCACTAAAGTGGAAGTAAAGGCACATTCTTCTTCCTAGTTTGAACCATGAAAGCCTGAAATCATCCACTGAAGCCTGCTTATATAAATAGGCAGAAAAGGCACATGTCTAGGGTGTAACGCTGGAGGTGGTCTCTAGGCATTTACCTCTTGCCTGCTCCCCCCAGAGCACTGTTGTCATGAGGACTGTAATTAGTTCCGATGCTGCCCTAGGCACATGGCGTGTGCGTGTGACATCACTTCCGCCAACCAGCCCGTCCCCATACCCCTCACATCCAAAAACATAAATACATTATATATATATATATATATATATATATATATATATATATATAAATATATATACCCTGTATATATATATATATATACTTCTTGGATGAGTATCCGCACTCCAAGGCAATGGATAAGGAGGGATGCACGGTAATATAAGCATACAGCAAAAGTTTCCAGACCAGCACTCCCTTTTGGTGAAAATCAACAATCTTTTATTGTGACATGGTATCTTGTTCCAACGTTTCGATCCCAATAGGGATCTTTTTCAAGGAAGATCCACAGTGCTAACAATCAAAATCTTAAATACCCTAGTGCTTCACAACAAACCAATCCATACCCTGGTGTCTCTTAATTGGTTAATTGATTAAAATTTGAATCAGTGACAACATTTAAAATCATTTGTATATGTGCAAAACATCATCTTTTAAAACATATATGTGTAATTTACACTTTAATCCTGTGCTTCATATAAATATATAAATATATAAAATCTTACTGTTTAAATCTTTTCGTGTCAGTGTGAATTTTTTGTCAACATATAAAAATAACATCAAACTGTAAAACCTTAGTGTTTCCACAAGGTGTCATCAGTGCATTCTATTAGAGTTCGTGTTACAGTGTCCAAAGTGTCCATTAGTCATAAATCCTAAAAAGAAAAAGATAAATTTGTAACCATTAAAAACATTACTGTAACAACCACATAGGAATCTAGGCATCATTTTTGTATCCACTGAAAAGTTTCCAATTGCAACAATCTTATTTGTAAAGTTTCCATTTGCATTATGGCAAGCAACCAGGGAAACTGCTATCTGATTATGTCAAAAAACAACTCAAATTCACTTGCCCATTCATGTCATTCGGGAATATACAGTTTAGCTCATAGATCCAGAATGCTTCTCGCTTTAAAAGCATTTTTTCAGTGTCCCCACCCCTGGGATGCGTTTTAACATGCTCTATTGGCATGCACCTGAAGGAGGAGGCATCATGCCTTGCCTCAGCCCAATGTTTCGCAACTGGCTGTTGGGCAATATCTTGTTTTCCCTCTCTTGCTATCCTTTCTGGATTCAAAGCTGCCCTAATACTTGATCGTGCATGCCAATCCTCTCTTTTAGTTGCCTCACCGTTAAAGAAAGTATCGTCGATATAGCGCCTATAAAAGGCGCCATATCTCCGAAATTTGTCATTTGTAAAAATGTGTTGGGTTTCATACTCCCACATATATGCATTAGCATATGCGGGAGCGACACGTGAGCCCATGGCGGTACCTGTACGTTGGAGATAATATTGATTTTCAAATTTAAAATAATTCTTATACAAGATGAACTCCAGTAGCGACAATGTGAATTCAATTGGGGGACCCACATAATCTGCATTTTCAGTAATCAGATGTCTCACAGCATTCAAACCCTCTTGATGCGGTATACACGTGTATAGGCTTTGTACGTCTAACGTCACAAGCACTACATCAGCCGTACTCAATTCCACACTCTGTATCATCTTTAAGAACTCATTAGCATCACTCAAATAGCTCCCAATTTTTGTGACACAAGGCTGTAAAAAATAATCAACAAAATGGGCAATATTTTAATTTAGGGAACCCCTGGATGCAATGATAGGTCGTCCTGGTGGATTTGTGTTATCTTTATGCACCTTAGGCAACGTATAAATCACAGGTATGATCGGATACTCCGGCAATAGATACTCATAGGTACTCTTGGTTATCCACCCTTGCAATGTCGCCATTTGTAATATATTACTCAATTCCCTCTTGAATTTTTCAGTGGGGTTAAACAATAATTTGCCGTAATTTACAGTATCCGATAGCAGTGACAATAATTTGTTGCGATAATATGCATAATCCATTATCACTATCCCACCCAGCGCCGGATTTCCGTGTGCGGCGCCCCTAGGCCGCGCGGTCCGACCAGGCGGCCGCGCGGTCCTAGCGCCCACCTCACCTCCCCTTCCCAGCGCGCCGGCGTTTTTTCGCCGGCGCAGCTGCTGTAATTGAATGGGGACGCACGCGTCCCCATAGTGCGGCTGGGCGGCATGCCGCCCCTATTTTTTTGCCGCCCTAGGCCCGGGCCTATGCGGCCTTGCCGCAAATCCGGGCCTGATCCCACCTCCCTTATCCGCATTTCGAATAATAATATCTTTGTTGCCCTGTAATGATTTCACAGCCTGTTTTCCACTGGGGTCAAATTGCCTCGCTTCTTACTTCTGTCTGAATGCAATTTCATCATATCATTGTTAAGCAGTCGATGAAAGGTTTTAATAGAGGCATTACTACTGGTGGGGTCAAACTCACTCTTCTTTTTAAACCGTTTGCCTATATCAGCTTTATATGGGTCTCCCACAACAGTACTCCTCCGTGTGGCACCCCTTATTTGCTCCGTTGTGGGAGACCCATATAAAGCTGATATAGGCAAACGGTTTAAAAAGAAGAGTGAGTTTGACCCCACCAGTAGTAATGCCTCTATTAAAACCTTTCATCGACTGCTTAAAAGAGATGGATAAGGTTGTAGGATTGAGTGGAAGTCAGCATAAGGAGGAGATCTACTATGTAAGTCAATTCGGCACAAAAAGTAGAGAAGTAAAGGACATAATACTCAAATATTGGGATGTCGTGCGCACTGACGAGCAATTAAAGGGAAAGCTATGCAAGAAACCTAAATTCAGCTATTCGCGTGCTATGAATTTGAAAGAACAACTTAGTCCATCTGACCCTAGGGACAAGTATAGTAAGAAAAGTAATGGCTCTATGATCCCAATTCAGCCAGGTGTGTTTAAATGCAAAGGGTGCGTGATGTGTGGGACATTGATTCTAGGCACAGGTTTTACACACCCACACACTGGCAAAAGGTATAGTGTTAGGCAGCGGATGAGTTGTGAAACCACAATGGTGGTATACATTATAAAATGTCCCTGCGGGTTGCTTTACTGCGGGAAAACGGTGAGGCAACTAAAAGAGAGGATTGGCATGCACGATCAAGTATTAGGGCAGCTTTGAATCCAGAAAGGATAGCAAGAGAGGGAAAACAAGATATTGCCCAACAGCCAGTTGCGAAACATTGGGCTGAGGCTAGGCATGATGCCTCCTCCTTCAGGTGCATGCCAATATAGCATGTTAAAGCGCATCCAAGGGGTGGGGACACTGAAAAAATGCTTTTAAAGCGAGAAGCATTCTGGATCTATGAGCTAAACTGTATATTCCCGAATGACATGAATGGGCAAGTGAATTTGAGTTGTTTTTTGACATAATCAGATAGCAGTTTCCCTCGTTGCTTGCCATAATGCAAATGGAAACTTTACAAATAGGATTGTTGCAATTGGAAACTTTTCAGTGGATACAAAAATGATGCCTAGATTCCTATGTGGTTGTTACAGTAATGTTTTTAATGGTTACAAATTTATCTTTTTCTTTTTAGGATTTATGACTAATGGACACTTTGGACACTGTAACACGAACTCTAATAGAATGCACTGATGACACCTTGTGGAAACACTAAGGTTTTACAGTTTGATGTTATTTTTATATGTTGACAAAAAATTCACACTGACACAAAAAGATTTAAACAGTAAGATTTTATATATTTATATATTTATATATTTATATGAAGCACAGGATTAAAGTGTAAATTACACATATATGTTTTAAAAGATGATGTTTTGCACATATACAAATGATTTTAAATGTTGTCACTGATTCAAATTTTAATCAATTAACCAATTAAGAGACACCAGGGTAAGGATTGGTTTGTTGTGAAGCACTAGGGTATTTAAGATTTTGATTGTTAGCACTGTGGATCTTCCTTGAAAAAGATCCCTATTGGGATCGAAACGTTGGAACAAGATACTATGTCACAATAAAAGATTGTTGATTTTCACCAAAAGGGAGTGCTGGTCTGGAAACTTTTGCTATATATATATATATATATATATATATATATATATATATATATATATATATAAATACACCACTGGTTGTCATACAGAGAACTAATGATGTTTTTTTATGCTGCTCCTAAGAACAGAAAGTGGAATGTGTTTTTATTTTCAATTTAAGATTTTGCCCTGAATAGTGCAAGAAATAACAAAATCGTAATGTAGTGTAATGTAATGTAAACAAAAGAAAAAAATGTTAATGTTCAGCACAAGCCCTATTCATTGAACTACTGTTGAAACAGAGGCAATGTGATTATGTAATCTTGTTTACATTTCATTAATTAAATAAATCTATATTTTAAAGCCGAATTTTAGAAAATCACAATAAACCATAGGTTTTTCAGTATACTGTATATAAAAACGCAGTCTTGTTTACTTTGCAAATGAAGGCATTCTTCTTTGTTCAACTTGCAACATGGGTGGGGGCAGGTCTGGACTGAGAATTAAAATAGGCCCTGGCATTTCAGGTACACAGAGGCCCAATCAGCCCACACAGAGGCCCAAACAGCCCACTAAATACTGACTTGATATGGCACTTCATAGCAGCCCCTCTGCCATTTGCCAGAACCCACAGATTGGCAGTCCGGGCCTGGGTGGGGGGGCATTTAAGATTGCTCATGATTTTCAGCATTAGAAAACGCACACTCAGGGGTGATCCTGGCCCCTCCGCCGCCTGAGGCAGCAGCAACACTTGCTGCTGCCCCCCTCCTCCAAAGTGTGTTTATCTTTTTGCGCCTGAGGGGTTCCAGGGGGGTCCACAAGGGTAGCAGAGAGGGCCAGTACGCTAGAGCAGAGAGCCTAACTGCTCTCTGCGCTAGAAGAGCCGAATTTCTGGTTTGAAAACTGAAAATTTGGCTCTTAAAGTACCAGGAGCAACATTTTTGCTGCCCCTGGAACCTAGTGGGGGGCTGCCACCTGAGGCAACAGCCTCAACTCGCCTCATTGGCGAAGCACCCCTGCACACACTGGGTTTTGTGCTGAAAATGTTTGTAAGTTTGCCCAAACCCTGCGTGATCAGTAAACTCTTGCATGAAGAAGCACAAGAATTCTCAAACGGGCCCCTAAAATATCACACTCTGAAGTGAATTTGTAGCCTTGAGCACAAACGAAGCACACCTTCCTATTACTGCTCCTAATTGTACTGAATGTAAAGCACCCAAACAAACGGAAAGGTGACAGGCAGACCTCTTGAATGTGCAGCTCCTTGTCCAACTGGACAATAAAATTGATCAGTGATTGGCTGATTGATGTGTCATTGACTGCATTTGGATAACCAGACATGTCATTTTGACCAGACAGCTTTTAAAAAATCTGGCTATCCATGTCAAAACTGGACAAATGGCAACCCTATCTACAGTGGTGTGCAAAACTATTTGCCCCTTCCTGATTTCTTATTCTTTTGCATGTTTGTCACACTTAAATGTTTCTGCTCATCAAAAACCATTAACTATTAGTCAAAGATAACATAATTGAACACAAAATGCAGTTTTTAAATGAAGGTGTACGTTATTAAGGGAGAAAAAAAAACTCCAAATCTACATGGGCCTGTGTGAAAAAGTGATTGCCCCCCTTGTTAAAAAATAACTTAACTGTGGTTTATCACACCTGAGTTCAATTTCAAAGGTTATAAAGCCATTTCTAAAGCTTTGGGACTCCAGCGAACCACAGTGAGAGCCATTATCCACAAATGGCAAAAACATGGAACAGTGGTGAACCTTTCCAGGAGTGGCCGGCTGACCAAAATTACCCCAAGAGCGCAGAGACAACTCATCCGAGAGGCCACAAAAGACCCCAGGACAACATCTAAAGAACTGCAGGCCTCACTTGCCTCAATTAAGGTCAGTGTTCACGACTCCACCATAAGAAAGAGACTGGGCAAAAACGGCCTGCATGGCAGATTTCCAAGGCGCAAACCACTTTTAAGCAAAAAGAACATTAAGGCTTGTCTCAATTTTGCTAAAAAACATCTCAATGATTGCCAAGACTTTTGGGAAAATACCTTGTGGACCGACGAGACAAAAGTTGAACTTTTTGGAAGGTGTGCGTCCCGTTACATCTGGCGTAAAAGTAACACAGCATTTCAGAAAAAGAACATCATACCAACAGTAAAATATGGTGGTGGTAGTGTGATGGTCTGGGGTTGTTTTGCTGCTTCAGGACCTGGAAGACTTGCTGTGATAGATGGAACCATGAATTCTACTGTCTACCAAAAAATCCTGAAGGAGAATGTCCAGCCATCTGTTCGTCAACTCAAGCCGAAGCGATCTTGGGTGCTGCAGCAGGACAATGACCCAAAACACACCAGCAAATCCACCTCTGAATGGCTGAAGAAAAACAAAATGAAGACTTTGGAGTGGCCTAGTCAAAGTCCTGACCTGAATCCTATTGAGATGTTGTGGCATGACCATAAAAAGGCGGTTCATGCTAGAAAACCCTCATATAAAGCTGAATTACAACAATTCTGCAAAGATGAGTGGGCCAAAATTCCTCCAGAGTGCTGTAAAAGACTCGTTGCAAGTTATCGCAAACGCTTGATTGCAGTTATTGCTGCTAAGGGTGGCCCAACCAGTTATTAGGTTCAGGGGGCAATTACTTTTTCACACATGAAAATGTAGATTTGGATTTCTTTTCTCCCTAAATAATAAAAACCCTCATTTAAAAACTGCATTTTGTGTTTACTTGTGTTATCTTTGACTAATAGTTAAATGTGTTTGATGATCAGAAACATTTTGTGTGACAAACATGCAAAAGAATAAGTAAACAGGAAGGGGCAAATAATTTTGCACACCACTGTATATGTGCTCATTCTGTCTGTCTAGCTGCTTACTGTTTGCAACCCTTTGGGACCACAGTCCAACATTAAATCTAGAACAGGCATCTACAGACAGCAAGGGACTATATGTAAACAATAGTGTCTGAAAGCTAAAATGCCTTTTGTAAAGCCCTTAAACGAATAGTTCAGTGTGAAAATAAAAACTGTGTAAATAGATAGGCTGTGCAAAATAAAAAATGTTTCTAATTTAGTTAGTTAGCCAAAAATGTAATATACAAAGGCTGGAGTGAACAGATGTCTAATGAAACAGCCAGAATCCAACTTCCTGCTTTTCAGCTCTATAACTCTGAGTTAGTCAGCGACTTGAAGGGGGGCCACATGGTACATTTCTGTTCAGTGAGTTTGTAATTGATCCTCGGCATTCAGCTCAGATTCAAAAGCAACAGATATGACCCATGTGGCCCCCCCCCCTCAAGTCTCTGATTGGTTACTGCCTGGTAGCCAGGGCAACCAGTCAGTGTAAACCAAGAGAGCTGAAAAGCAGGAAGTTGGGTTCTGACTGACAAGTAATACATCCAGTCACTCCAGCCTTTATACATTACATTTTTGGCTAACTATATAAGAAACATTTTTTATTTTGCACAGCCTGTCTATTTACACAGTTTTTATTTTCACACTGAACAATTCCTTTAAAATCACTTACCTGCCAATGACAAGCCCATCATTTCAGAGCTGACATCAATAGTGGAGTGAGGCCTGGCACCATGACGTGGACTGCGCTCTCTTACCGACATCTTGTCATAAGGAAGGCTAGCTTCCTTTCTGGAATGTGAAATTTAAAGTCCTAAAAAAAGAAAGTACATTCGAATTTATTATAGTTAGAAAAATAACTTCACATAACTTAGAAATTCGGCCTTTGATAAATCTGCTCCTATGTGTGACACAATACAATGAATACATGCAGTATGTTACCATTAAATGGATACTGTCATGGGAAAAACATTTTTTTCAAAATGAATTAGTTAATAGTGCTGCTCCAGCAGAATTCTGCACTGAAATCCATTTCTCAAAAGAGCAAACAGATTTTTTTATATTCCATTTTGAAATCTGACATGGGGCTAGACATATTGTCAATTTCCCAGGTGCCCCAAGTCAAGTGACTTGTGCTCTGATAAACTTCAATCATTCTTTACTGCTGTACTGCAAGTTGGAGTGATATCACCGGCCTCCCTCCCCCCCCCCAGCAGCCAAACAAAAAAACAATGGGAAGGTAACCAGATATCAGCACAAGATAACACAAGATAACAGCTGCCTGGTAGATTGAAGAACAACACTCAATAGTAAAAACCCATGGCTCACTGAGACACATTCAGTTACATTGAGAAGGAAAAACAGCAGTCTGCCAGAAAGCAGTTCTCTCCTAAAGTGCAGGCACAAGTCACATGACCAGAAGAAAACACAAAAACAGTAGAAAACACCTTCCATTACATTGATGTCTATAATCAGATCAATGCATCTAAATCCTTGATAATGCCCTGATACTAACATTTAAACCAATTCAATTCTCACAATTTATTTTCTAAACAATTTCATTGTTGTTAAAAATAAGGGTTTGACTTGATTTACAATTCTTTTAATAAAGACAGCTCTGGCTGTTTAATTGGAAGCAGTAATCAACCTACTTAATCAGTAACCCCCTGAGCAAGACAGTTTAAAATGAAACATTTGCAATAGAAATTGATGAAACATTAAACCGTAAGTGATTAAACTTATTCCCTGAGGTGTATTTTCCCAAATCTAGCACTCTCTTTCACATGTTACTGCCTTAACTGGATAAATGCTGTATTCACGCAACTGTTCTACTTGTTCAAAAGATACAGCTAGAGTGTACTGTAAAGCAGGATATAAACTGCTGCTATGATCATTAGATGATGTATTTTATCTCAAATTACAATACATTGTACCATGTCAGACAACTTTTAAGTTCCCAGTGAGTAGGTAAGCTAATTAATTTAATTAAACTTCTATGGTAGTCAGCAATTCAGACCAGTCATTTTTCTGGGGTGGTCTGAGATATTGAATCTGAGGAAATATTCCTCAAAAGACTTAAAGAAGAAGAATATGTTATATAAATACACCAGTAAATCCTTAAAATAAATGCTGCCTTAAAATATATTCTGTCAAAATAAACACCACGTTTCTTTCCTTCTATTGTGTACACATGGGATTCTGTCTCCTTTTCTAGCTAAAACCTCCAGCGCACAGGCTTGAGCATGCTCAGTTTGTTTCTCTCTCCCTCTCTTCTTCCCTCCCAGCTGTAATCTGAGCCCAGGGCTTTGAGTGAGACTCGGGCAGGAAGTGATATCACACCAAGCTAATATGGCAGCTAAACAGAGAGAGCTTCTAGAGCTTTTTACTCAGGTATCGTAAAGTATTCTACAGAATAAATATAGAATTCTATCTTGCACTATTGCAGCTAATCTATTAGTAATTTACTGCCTCGATACCTTTCCTTATGCTTTAATACCTGTAGTTTAGCTTCTCCATGTTCTCCAAAATGTCAGAAAAAAAACATTCTCCGTTTACATGACTGGTGCAGATTTCATCTCCAAAATACAGAATTGTCTGTTGAGTTTAGATAGCCATGCATCTTGTTAGTTTGTACGTAACCCCATAAGCCTCCAAGAGTTTAGGAAGGTTTCTGTTGCTGCAACTGTGAAATAATGTGTGGAATTTCCCCTGCAGCTTAACCCGTATTAAAGAGAATAACTGATACTGTTAGGTCACAGGTCAGTTATTTGCTGCCTGCAACAGTTGTAGGTCAACCCTAGGTTATATCCCTCAATGGGGTTATTTAATGCAAAATAATGTTTCTGTGCTTACTGTTAATGTAATTTTAAGTGATACAATTATACTTTCCTTTCAGGTATGACTCAAAAGGAAGAGTGCTGAACCAAAACAACTTGAGAAAATATGACATGGGAATATTAAAAACCAAACAAGAAAGCAGAAGTGATATTGCATTGGCAAAATGAGGATGTAGCTGAAGGAGGAACCTTAGCATTGGTCTGGGGAAATGTATATAACTTGAGATGAGAGCAAAAAGCATGCAAAGGGCAAACCAGACAGGAATAAGCATTCACTGGTCAAACATCTAATTGGTCACTGTGGGTTACTGCACCTGAGCAAATGGTGTACCTTTTATTACATATGGGTTTACAATCTTGTAGCACTATGTCCAGTGGAAGTAATGAATACGTTTTACATGTACTGGGAATGAGCCCAACTGAACAGCGAAAGAATTGCACAAATTCTTGCTAACAGCTGATGAGGAGATTTTGATGCCTGTATAGTCCCTATTCTGCTCATTGCTACCTGATCTTCAGGGTTCACTCTGACTATAAAGTGAAGGTAACAGAAAGCTATCCTCTCACCTTTATTGGGCAAATTGAAAGGAATGGAAGACTTAAAATGGACCCTGTTTTAGAGAAAAAGCAATTAGATCACATGATGTTTAATAATATTTTGGTGATTCTGTCTGTCTTCATACTTTCTTTGACACCTTTCTATTTATCAGGAGTGCATGGCATAACCTCTGAAAACAATGTGGCAGCAGTGATAGTAGTGTAGAGAATATGGGAAGCACACATTTGCTGCCATTGGGGTGGCAGCTCCAACATACATTTTATAAGTAAAGAACCAGTATGCTTAAAAAGGTTGTTCAACACTTTCTTAAGTTCAATTGCTTTCAGATTGGTCACCAGAAATAAAGACTTTTTTCAATTACTTTCCAACTTTTATTTTTTTACAGTTTTTAGAAAATCTAAGTTTAAAATGTAATGTCCATCTCTAGTGTTTGAGTCTGGCAGCTCAGTAACTCAGGCTCAGACTCACAATTGGTTTGTACATTTTTCAGCAGCATCTCTGGAGTATTTAGCAACTATCATATCAATTCTAAAAACTGCCTTTAATGAAACCCAGAGATACTGCTCAGCAGGAAAAAAGATGAAACTATGAGGCAGATTTATCACGGGTTGAAGTGAAAATTCGCATTTTTGAAAAATTTTTGGTCAAAACTGTCAAATTCGACTACGGAGTTATCCAAATTCCATTCGAGTTTTATTTTTTTAGTAAATATTCTAATTTGATATTCAAGATTTATCAGATCATACTCTGGCCCTTTAAGAATTCAAATTCGACTAAAAATAAACTCGTATTAAATTTTTGAGTCATTTAAAATTCGTCCTAGTTTACCAAATTTCATTTTATTAATACATTTCGATTAGTATAATTTCAAATTTATGGGAGTTTATGGCAGTTTTAAAAAAACATGAATTCAAATTCTATCTTTGATAAATGTGCCTCCCCATGTATCAATTTAGAACAGTTAACAGGGTCAGCGACCCCCCCTCACTTTAGAAGGTGAAAAATTGAACTTTACACTTAATATTAGAAAAACAGTCACACATAGAGATAGAAAGTAATTAGAAAAAGTCTATTTCTGGTGAACAATTTGAAACCAACTAAACTGAAAAAAGTGTTTGAAAGGGGAACAATCCCGTTAATGAGGTGGCATGCTCATTGTAATGAGTTGTTCATTTAGGGGCAGATTTATCAAGGGTCCAATTTTGAGGGTTAAAAAATCCTCAAATTCGACCCTCAAAGTAAAATCCTTCAAATTTAAATATTGAATTCAAAGGATTTTAGCACAAAACGTTCGATCCAACGATCGAAATAAAATCCTTTGAATCGTACGATTTTAAGTGATTGACCGAATGATTTTTATTCGATAAAAAAAAAAAAAAAAAACGTAGAAAAGAGCTCTGGAAGGTCCCCATAGGCTAACATTGTACTTCGGCATCTTAAATGTTGCGAAAAATGAAGTCGAAGTTTTTTTTTAAAGAGTTTTAAAGACTTCGATTATTGAATGGTTAAATAGTCGAACGATTTTTACTTCGAACCGTTCGAACTATTCACTCGAGCTTAGTAAATCTGCCCCTTATTGTACTTAAGCAGCACTACAGTAAATATAAACTGCTTTCCTCAAGATTTCTGGTCAGCAAACATTTTTTGATCTGGTCCTTGGCTAACAAGTCTGTATAAGCCTCCCTTTAGGTGCAGTATGGAGGGCTAATTAGCATGTTAATGAGGATTAACAGCCTATTGTCAGGGTACAAGCCCTGTTTTCTATATAACTAGAAATGAATAACAACAGGTTTTTAACAATTATATTTTGACATTTTATATATAAAAGTAGTTTATTTCCAACATAAAATAGGTGACAAAAACATGTTTTTACTGCACATTTGCATTTGTTTGCTATTTTTTGCTAAATGAATATATACTGTATTACAGATCTTTATTTAAAGGAGTATAGCCACCCTGTCAAATTTTAGTTTTAGTACTGTACCAGTGTACAGCCCACTCCCCCATCATGCCCTGAACTACAGAACTGCCCAGCAGTGTTGGCCCCACATTTATATGTGTCAATTCTGTTCCCAGCATACATCTTGCTGATCAATGAGCAGGCCATACACACTGGAAACTAAACTGGGATCTTGTGCTACTGCACATGCTCCTAGGTGATATAGATAATGGGGATAGATATATGATAAAGTGTGTGTTCTACCATATTGGGCTTTTAAAGTGGCAGGGAATCACTTCTCTGAAGGCCACAATCATTAGTATGAGGAAAACATACAGCAGAGCTCACCTAATGACAGACTGACAGCTTGTCAGCTAAACAGAGTGTTTATGGATAACTACAAAAATGTGTAAAATTGTAAACACAGTAAACTGAAACCACACTATGGTAGAACATTTTTGAAAAGGCCTGTACTTATCTATATGTCATGGATGGGGTCATGTTTGGCACATGTTAGTACATATGTATGAATTCACGTGCAACATACACAAGGATGGCGAGGTGTAAACATGCATGCACAAAAAAAACCACAACTGAATGGCCATGTATATTTGCAAATAAAATTGAGTGCAAACCCACAGGATTTATATACAGGGGAAACATAATCCACCAGGGACCATGAAGATCCCTTTCAGTTTTCAAAAGAAACACAAACGGAAAGGATGAATAATTTCAGTAGTCTTAAAAGTTCAGCAATACTTTGAAAAATGTCAATAATAATGCAAGCACAAATGATCTTACAACATTTGAGCAGTTGCTGGTATGTACATGCATTAAATGAAACTTAATTCTAAAAATCCATTTTGTACATGTCCTACAGGCTCCTGTAAAATGTGTTCTACAGGTATGGGATCTGTTATCCTGTGTCCATAAAGCTCCGAATTACTGAAAGGCCATCTACCATAGACTCCATTATAAGCAAATAATTCTAAAATAATTCTAATTTTTAAAAATGATTCCCTTTTTCTCTGTAATAATAAAACATTACATTTACTGGATCCAAACTAACATATAATTAATCCTTACTGGAGGAATAACAGTACTATTGGGTTTATTTGATATATAAATGATATATTAGTAGACTTTGCGGCAGATTTATCGAATAGGAAATTCAAATTCAAATCTTCCAATAGTTTTTTTTGGTCAAAACTCACAAATTTGAATTGGGAATAATCCAAATTTGATTCAAATTTGAAATTCGAGATTTATCAAACCTTTACCCTAGCAATAATTTGAATTAGACTATTCACTACCTAAAACCTGCCAAGTTCATGTAGAAGTCAATGGGGGAGGTTCAGTGATGTTAATAGCCTTTCTGACATTCAAGTTTTTTTCGGAGAAAAAACTAGATTCGAGTTTAGTCTAATTCGTTTAGATTTTTCGGGTTCAAGTTTTAGATATTCGATTATTTTCTTAAACAACCTCCCAATCGAATTTCGAATATATTCAAATTTATTAGAGTAAAAAAAGCCTCCCCAAGCCTTTAATGATAATCTGCCTATGAATGTAGCCTATTTCTAAATGGTTGTTCTATGATGTGGTCCCTAAATATGCCAAATAAATTGGCATATTTTGGCCCACAGCATATAACATTTTGTATAGTACTGGTCTATATAATGGGAAACAGAAATCATTAAGCACTTGCCTTTGTTACATTCCCCTGAAACCACAATTACAACTTGCAGCATTTTTACTATTGGTATACATAGAAACCTTTGGGATTTGTATTTGCAAGGGAAGTATTCCATTGTTCATTTTCTATTTTTGGATTCATGGCTACTGCTTTACAACTCATGCTGTTACAATTATAGGCTATAACTGGCATCACTATCCCCCCGTCCCGATTTGTAAATGTTACATTTCCTTACATCAGAGTAAAGCACCAACATAGCACAAGCAGTACAACTACTCCACTCATTTATTGTACTGGAGTAAGAGTACCGCCAACACACACCTATATTACAATCTTATAATTGTAATCGAATGCTTTAATTGCATATTAGAACCACTAATGTATTATAAATGGAATAAATAATGTCAAATGCTAGGACTTGGTTTTGTTTTATAAAGATTGCTAGCTTGCTTTTTTTCACAGCAATAAATAATTGCTCGTTCCTGTATGAACATGATTTTGTAGGAACAAGCAGTTCTAAGCACCTAATTAGGAAATGCTTAATAAGACAAGAAAAGGGACTCGAGGCATTTTGAGTACATCTACCCCTTTATAAAATGAAAACAAAGGAAAATATGAATTAGTAAAAATGTTTTAATCTGATTAATGACTTTATTTCTAAGGACAAAAAAAGTCTGCAATACGAATGTAATGTGCCCTGATTGATAGCCTATACACTTAATGGGAGCTCTGAAACTCTGCCCCTCAAACTAGTTAAAACATTTTTGGATTGTAAGCTCCAGTGGGGAAGTGACTGATTGAAAATACTGTGTGTAATATGTTGGCGCAATACAACTATAAATTAATTTAATTTGCCATTTACATAGGAATTTGTCACTGATGATCATTATTTAAAAATATGCAATGCCTTATATCTGTGACTCTTCATCTAAGTATTCTGCAAACCATTAATTATGGGGGGTTTTTTTTGTTGTTTTTTTTGCAAATGTGCCTCTGCCTCTTGTGTCACCAATACTGCATCAAATAAAGAGGTTGAGTTTGGGGGAGAGAGAAGATCAGGTCTGTGGGGTTTCTATGTAATAATGTAAGTCTATGTGGCTTCCAACAACCTTGATATTGTCAGCAGACATTGCATTACCATCAAAACTATGGTATTAATTTGGGTCTTCATACATTAAGGGGCCTATTTATTAAAGGTTGTGTTTGTCTGGTCGAGTGTTCAACTTTGAGTTAAATTTTAGTATGATGCAGATAGTGATTGTTTTATGCTGGTTTGTACTCAATAACTCAAATAATTTGAGTTTTTCAGCAACAAACTCGAAAACCTTGTTTGACACACGACCATTTCGAAAGAGACACACAATTGAAATGTTTGCACTATATTTTTGAGTTTTTTCCAGATCTGACTTTTTCAACCTGATTTCTTTATAAATAAGCTAAATTCGTGGATGGGAGTTAGGTCAAGTTTGTTTTCATTAAAAAACAAGAAAATTGGACTTTTTCAACCTGATTTCTTTATAAATAAGCTAAATTCGTGGATGGGAGTTAGGTCAAGTTTGTTTTTATTAAAAACCGAGAAAAAGTCGAGTTTTAGAGGATAACCCCCTATGTGTTCTAGAAAATCAAGTAAACATTAAATAAACCCAATAAACTGCTATTGTTTCCAATAAGGATTAATGATATCTTATTTTGGGTCAA
The DNA here is from genome assembly GCA_038501925.1 of Xenopus petersii. Classification (NCBI taxonomy): domain Eukaryota; kingdom Metazoa; phylum Chordata; class Amphibia; order Anura; family Pipidae; genus Xenopus; species Xenopus petersii. The sequence goes on along the minus strand of CM076675.1, from coordinate 105,422,462 downwards.
GTACAAGGTACTGTTTTATTATTACAGAGAAAAATTTTTTTTTTAAAATTATGCGATTATAATGGAGTCTATGGCAGACCACTTTTCCGTAATTCCAAGCTTTCTAGATAACGGGTTTCCGGATTATGGATCCCCATACCTGTATTCCTTTTATCATTCAGAGGAGAAGTGATTCTCCCAGAAGCAATTATCCTTATTCACTTGAAGTTCCAGGAGTCAGATAATAATTGAACTGCCCATCTTTCCAATGGAATACAGCTTGTGTAAACTTCACTGCGTTTAAGGCCAATATACATGACATCTTCTGAACCAAGCTCTACTAACATGTCCGTAGCAAAGGAGTATTTGAATATATTGTAATACATAATACAAACATATCAAGTATATGTATTAAAGTAAATTAAAATAATGCATTTCTTTTAAATTAACCTTCACACATTCAGTTGCATACAAAGGTCACTTTGAGAACACTGTAACTTTGCGAACACATTAAGGTAAAATTCCCTTCACTTAGAAAAGAACATGATTTATATTCTAGGAGTGTGTTCATACTGCAAGGCAACTCTAAAATTAGGTCAGACCAATCCAATCCTACTTATAAAATCTCTAGAGAATTTTCAAGTCATATATTTATACTTACTGACACAGTAATGCTTGAAATGAAACAGGTACGCTAAGACCTTTTAGAAAGATGAATGTGCTTAACCTATATTTCTTCTAGGAATAGATATTATATTAAGTATTCTGGATTCTCTTTCAGTTAGTCACTAAATAAAAATCCAAAACATGTGTAATGTATAGTGAAAATGTGACCCATTTGGCAGAACTCAATAAATTGAACCCTGCTACCTTATATATATTGGCAATTAATACACATTAACATTTTGGACGTAGCCTTACCCCCCACTTATGGCATCAGCATTCGCTTAAAAGGAATTGTTCAGTATAAAAATAAAAACTGGGTAAATAGATAGGCTGTGCAAAATAAGTTAGTTAGCCAAAAATTATTAATGTATAAAGGCTGGAATGACTGGATGTCTAACATAAGAGAACAGAACACAACTTCCTGCTTTTCAGCTTTCTTGGTTTCCACTGACTGGTTGCCATGGTATATGGACAGATTTATGAAATGGCAAGCAATCATTTAGTAAAATGTTACAGGCACCTTAGGATTTAAAAATTTGTTTTCCTCTCTGGAACACTTCATTCTAGCATCAATGCTTTTAAATCTGAGCTGAATGCGGAGGATCAATTGCAAACTCACTGAACAGTTATGTCCCATTTGGCCCCCCCCTTAAAGTCGCTGACTAAGTTAGAGAGCGGAAAAGCAGGAAGTAGTGTTCTGTTATGTTAGACATCCACTCACTCCAGCCTTTTTAAATTACATTTTTGGCTAACTAACTATATTAGAAACATTTTATTATTTTGCACAGCCTATTTACCCATTTTTATTGTTACACTGAACTGTTCCTTTAATGATAACCTGCATGTTTTGGAACACCTCATGCTGGCACAGCGAAACTTTAAGGGGGTTCATTTTAGTATAGGTATGGGATCTGTTATCCGGAAACCAGTTATCCAGAAAACCTAGAATTACGGAAAGGCAGTCTTCGATAGACTACATTTTATCCATATAATCAAAAGTTTTAAAAGTTTATTCCTTTTTCTCTGTAATAATAGAACAGTACATTGTACTTGATCCCAACGAAGATATAATTAATCCTTATTGGAGGATTATTGTGGAGGATTATTTAATGTTTACATGATGTTCTAGTAGAAAGAACCATTAACCGGAAAACCTCAGGTCCCGAGCATTCTGGATAACAGATCCCATACCTGTACAATGATCTGATGAAGGAGTAGGAGTACAGTACAATAGCTGCAAACACTGGCTATATCACAAAGAACACAAGTTAAAATAGAACTTTGTCCTTTACTTGTAAGGGGGTTATTTACTAAAATCCGAAAATTTCTCATTATTTTAGTAAAACCACTTTGACCAAACACCCATCCACATTTCTACTTAATTTATCAATACATTTACTTAAAAAACTGGGAAAAGACTTGAAAAATTGTGAAAAAGCCAAACCATGTGATTTTTTTTTCAGATTTGATGCCTAATAACTCAGACTTTTACGGATTATCGTCAGAAAACCACAATTTTTTCGGATTCTCGTACGAAACCCAGAGCAGTTAAGGATATCTTCCAATTGTGAGAGGGATGTTTGCCATTGACTTCTACATGACCTTGGTAGGTTTGAGATGGAGTCTTTTTTTTATTCTTTTTATGACTTTTAGTAGTATCGGGGTATAATGAATCTCAAAACAGTCTAGTTTTTTAAAAAAAAAAAATGGTGTTTATGCCTTTAAAACTCCGACCAGAAAAAAATTGGACATTAGTAAATAGCCCTCCTTAGTCTACTGTAAAATCATTTAAACATTAAAAAAAGCACAATTAGAATTAATTATATCTTATTAAAGATCAAACACAAGGTAGTGTTTTTTGATTACATAGAAAAAGGAAATCATTTTTAAAAATTTTAAATTATTTGATTAAAATGGAGTCTATGGGCGATCTTCCCATAATTGAGAAAATTAATACACTGTAAAATAATTAAGTTTAACCTACCTGTAGTAGTTGCTGTTCATGACATTCACTACATGTGATAAGCTTACATATTTCCAAGAGTAATGTATTTGTGTGCAATATTAGATAATCAGATCTTGCCTTTATAGAAAAGAGACATCACAGCATACACAAATATTCACATGGGAGTGCTGGGATGCTGCTGTTGCTAAGGCAATGCTGTACAGACCTAGGTCACATAGCTATATTTAACACTGTCTGTATAAGGCAAGTAACAAAAACAGCTGTTTTCCCTTTCACTAGCCTTTATAGAGTGCAGTATGAGTGGCAAAAATATAGATTTGTATAAAAAACAGTGTCTTTGGTCTTAAAGGGGAACCAAACCCTTGCTAATAAAAACCCCTACCCTACATAGACCCCCCTCTGTTCTCCCCTCCAGCCGAGGTGGTACCTTTGGTAAATGCCCCTAACTCTTTATTTATACTAGGTGCAGATTCAGGGCATTAGAGTTCACAGGCACCATCTTTTTCTCTTCGGTAATCTTTGTGTCTTCTTCCGGTACTTCGGCATTTTCCATGACATTTGGCACATGCGCGGAACAGAAGATTGCTCTATCTGCGCATGCGCCATTACACAGCTCTATTCCCGAAGATTACCGTAGAGAAGAAGATGGTGCCCATGAACTCCAATGCCTTGAATCTGCACCGAGGGGTAACTAAAGAGTTAGGGGCATTTACCAAAAGTACCACCTAGGCTGGAGGGAGGTCTATGTAGGGTACGGGTTTTTATTAGAGCAAGGGTTTGGTTCTTCTTTAAGAACATGCTGTGCATGGTGTGATTTTGTGGGAGCTAGAAACCCCTATATTCAATGCCCTATTTATATGAAATATTCATCTGGTGGGAGCTTCCTATAATTTCCTGCATTTGAAGGTGCTTTGCAGCCTATGGAAAATAATCTGTGATGACTGACATAAATTAGCAACTAAGCCAAAATTTAATAAACCAACTATAAAATTCCCTCACACTGGATTTCCCTTGTGGGCTGTAACCTAAATAGCATAAAAGTCAGCAAAAAAAATCTACAAATGTCGTGCGATTTATTTGCATTAATGTAATAAATATTTAGCATTATTACAGAAGAACCCATGGAAGTTGGGGTTATTATTCAGGCTCCACACAATATAAAATTGGGTGGTATAAGATACATTAATTAGATCTTCCCTCTGATGGTAAATCCATAGAATGTTCTTGGTGACATTTTCATGCAGCTTATATAAAATAAGAACCGGTATATTGATGTATCGTTGGTACGGACTCGTGAATTAATGTAGCAGAAGTCAGCTAAAACTCGAATGTCCACAACATCTTGCATGCTTCTTTTCAAGTCTGTGAATCAGTCGACTTCTGCAACATTGTTACAAGGTTTAGAACCAGGGCTGGATTTACATACTTGGCGCCCCTAGGCCCACTGCCATTTCGTCGCCCGTCCCCTCCCCTTTATTCATGCAAATTTTCATCATCTGGACCGGAGCAATGGGGATTGGCACACAGGAAATGTAAAAAAATTATTGTATCTCCTGAGCATCCCCAGTGTTTTTGAACCAATGTGGGTGTGGTTGGGCAGCATACCACCCCCCACAATTCCGGGCCTGGTTAGAACATATACAGTATATATATATATATATGCTCTCATATGTTACAGTATATCATGCCATATTTTCATCATAACAAAACGTAATAAATTGTAACTGCCATATTTGCAGTGGTGCCAAATACACTTTATCACACGTACAAGATTTATACATCCTTAATGAAAATAAAGGAGTTTGCTGGATGGTACCTGTAATGATGTGAACAGCCAAACATGTAACAAATGACGTGTCCATCAGGTAATGGGACATTTACATGTTTTCACATTATGGTCAAGAAAACAACTTTACAAAATGTAATAATTGCTGTATTCCAAATCGAAGATATACGATATGTCTCTTGCTGTCTACACAAACACCTTAAGACACTGTAATTTTATCATTTAATGGTAAAGACACAATATACTATTTATTGCATTGCAAAATACAGTGTGAAACTAGGTTGTCTTTTGGGTATCAACTCATTTACAGATCTTTTTACATCTATAAAGGATAATATTCTTAGGTGCAAATTAATGTATTCTATTGAGACTACACGATTACAAGTTGCATAGTCAAAAATATCACCTTTCCTCTTTTGAAAAGAAAAAAAAAATACACATACAATAGTGGAGATAATTATTTCTCACTTGAAGTTAGGCCCTATATATATTAGGGACTATCTGTATGTCAATGGTTGGCAGGGAATCGCCCTCCTCCCTGGAACATACAGTATGTATGTGATTATCGACATGATCCATCAGATCGTTGCACACATAACACTTCTAACAAACATTTCTGTAGCATCACCATTAATCAGCAAGTGTGCCCCATCCTTACCCATTTTATAGTTTTGCGCCAGTGCGCAGTGTATGTAACAAAACTTTTTATTGAAAAAGTTATGTTTGTGCCAAAAGATTACGCCACCTTAAATACACTTCTTGAAAAATGAGCAATTGCAATTTGAAATGCAATGCAATAACAGGAAGAATATTACATTGTGAATTGTAAATTATATTCTTATTTGTTCAAATTGTTTTTATAATTTTAGAACATTTCCCCTTATCAGCAGAATGTGACAACTGTCTGACCTATAAGTTATTTCCGTTACAGCAAGGGGAAAATATTCCAAATTTGCTGTTACCTGAGCTACTAAAGACCTAGAAATTGTTTACAATCACGGTCTGGGTGAATGTTGTAAAACGTATATACAGGTATGGGATCCGTTATCTGGAAATCCTTTATTCAGAATGCTCCAAATTATGAAAAGGCCGTCTCCCATACACTCCATTTTATCCAAATACTCCAAATTTTTAAAAATTATTTCCCTTTTCTCTGTAATAATAAAACAGTAGCTTGTACTTGATCCCAACTAAGATTAATTAATCTTTATGGGAGGCAAAACCAGCCTATTGAGTTTGTTTAATGTTTACATGATTTTCTAGTAGACTTAAGGTATGAAGATCCAAATTACTAAAAGATCCATTATCTGGAAAATCCCAGGTCCCAAGCATTCTGCATAATAGGTCCAATACCTGTATATATTATTTAAACAAAGTCTGTGACCCTTGTTCCACCAGATTGCAAAACAATATGGCAGATTCCAAAATAATACATAAAATTTTTCCATTAAACAGTAAAGCCAACAGTTTCATACTTCTAAACCACAAAAGGAAAGTTAGTGGGCCAAGGAAAGGAAGCATCACTATGCCACAATAAAACAAGAAGTTTGGTAACTGAGGCATAAGCATGTACACACTATCTTAAATTGTATTAGATAATACAGAATGTGTTATATTGTATTAAGGGGCAAATTTATCAAAGTCTGAGATTAGAACTTACCACAATAAAACACACTTGCTTTCTATTCATTACTATGGGATTTTTAAGAGCATGTTTATCAAATAGTAAACTCCATTGATAAATATGATTCTAAAAATCCCATAGGAATTGATCAATCTGACCCTAAATAATGTGATGTAACAATGGAAAAAAGAAAATGCAATGACCGCTAATGCCATGTAGCATTTAATGTCCTAATGTCACCTTGCACTATAAGTAGATATTGACCTAGTGAACATTAGATCACATCAATCAAGTGTTACTACTCCGGTACACTTTCTATCTAGAATTTAGCACTGCCCAACTTTGTACAAGTATTGGGCCAATAAACTGACATAGTGAAGTCAAAAACATCAGTCTAGAAAACCAATGGGTAGGCAGAGCAGGCCACATCCTCAGTATTGATAAAATCCACCATATAAAAAAGCACTAATTACCTACTCTTACCAGTAGATTACCCCCTGCTTTAAGCTATGGGGGCAGGGACAAGCTTCCTCTTTTGAGTCAACACAATCTTTAAAATTAATAATTTAATGTTTTTATGTTCAATTATTGCACTTTTCACAATCTTGTCTATTTTTGTACTGGTTAAATGTACAACACTGCATATACAATAGCACTATGCATGCAATAGCTTTCTGAATCTATTTCTATGTAACTGTCAGTATAGCCCTAACAACCAGAGAATTCCACTTTGCCACTATTTGTTCAGTAAAAATGCCTGAGCCTTAATCTCAAGGGCTGGCTTTGTATCCCCTGGGTTTTTGATGAATAAACGGCTACAGAGCTAGCTGTATGGCCTGCAACAAGTAATAAAAGCCAAGCTAACTTTCCCCAGGAGCAGTAACTCATAGCAACCAATGAGATGTTTTCTTTTAAACAAGTGGCCAACAAAATTCTACCTGATTGGTTGCTATGGGTTACTGCTCCTGGGCGAACACAAGTGCCTTTTATTATATAACCCCCTTAGACGCCTTTTGTGTATGAAACGTAATGATTCTAGAGCAGTAAGTTAACCTTGGCTCCCAGGAGAACCAAACTCTATAGTTAAAAAACCCCAATCCCCTACCCTATGGGCGAGTGGGGGGTCTATGTAGGGTAGGGGGTAGGTGTTTTTTAACTTTAGGGTTTAGTTCTCCTTTAAAGAGATACTGTCATGGGAATGCTGTTCCAACAGAATTCTGCACTGAAATCTATTTTTCAAAAGAGCAAACAGATTTTTTCATATTTAGTTTTGAAATCTGACATGGGGCTAGACATATTATCAGTGTCCCAGCTGCCCCAGTCATGTGACTTGTGCTCTTATAAACTTCAGTCACTCTTTACTGCTGTACTGCAAGTTGGAATGATATCACCCCCCCCCCCAGCAGCCTAGCAACACAACAATGGGAAGGTAACCAGATAGCTCCCTAACACAAGATAACAGCTCCCTGGAAGAACTAAGAACAGCACTCAATGGTAAAATCCGAGTCCCACTGCATCACATGCAGTTACATTGAGGAGAATGTAGGAGAAACAACAACCTGCCAGAAAGCAGTTCCATCCTAAAGTGCTGGCTCTTTCTGAAAGCAAATGACCAGATAAAATGACCTGAGATGGCTGCCTACACAACATTACAAAATACACTTCAGGAATTACACTTTATATTGTCGAGTGAATTATTTGCAGTATAAACAGTGTAATTTAGAAATAAAAACTACACCATAAAAATCATCACAGAATCCCTTTAAGTAACTGTAGCTCCCAGAATTCTCAACACGTTTTCAAGCATTTGGGAATAGTAGAAAAATCACCAAAAATGGACGAAAAACATTACTTTTCAGTAGGGATGCCCAAAATCCAGAGAGAATTTGACTCGTTTCAGCAGTGCGTGGCTGAACCGAATCCTTCAAATTACATGATTTGTATTCCCCAAACAAGGACATTACAATATCTTTTTTGCATGTGTCTGCTTCTTTTTAACCATTTCCCTAATTAGCATATGAAACATAGGGTTTGGATTAGGTTCAGGATTCTGCTAAAAAGCTTCAGGCTTCAGATGACTCACAAAATAGTGGATTCAGTTTATCCCTACTTGGAGTACTATGAAGTAAAGTAATTTACAGTGGCAGATCAGGATCTATTTTTAGCAGCCAGGCTGAAAACCATCAACTACTAATTAATTCCTGTGGTAGAGAGTATGTGTACACCATGCCATCCAGTGGCACATGTCTAATGAAGTGGACACATGCAAATTTGGAGCAAATCAACCAGTTAGACCAACATTTATATCCCCAGTCAACAATAGGAAATCGAAAAGATTTGTTTGATCAGATTTAACTATTGAAAACTGAGTTTTCCTGTAAAAATCGGTCTGACGCTGCTGCTGAGTTTATGAATCAGCAAGAATTGACAGATCATGCCTTTACTGAATCACAATTATATTTCATGTTGCCACAAATGGACCAGTAAAATACAAGCAATGAAAAGATACAATTTTGAATACAGTTCAATATTAATTTATGACAAAAGTGAAACATTTGCTGACCTAAATCAAGGGTGGTGTATATGATTTAGATTTGTGATTGGCTGTTTTTCTTTAACAACTATTAACATATTTAAGTTTTGCTCCATATATTTTTTCCCATGATTGGGTTCTAAACAAAAACAATTTTAAAACAATCAAAACGTTTGCTCCACTGACACTGACAAGAAAAATACAAAAAGTCTATTTTGTTCTGCAAAGGTCTGTGCTAATAATAAATCCTTGCTTTGAAGCACCATTAATATAATTACACTGGTGCTCTTTAAAAATACAATTTTCAAGCTTCCAAAATGCTACAAATATACTGGCTTGAGATCAACCTTATGTGACACAAATAACACAGACACAAGTACTGTTTTAGCACCATTTTAACCAGAAAAAAGTAGAAGTGATCAAATCATCCATGATTCATCAGCCTTAAGCAAATAAAATCACATTATAACTGAATGCTTGTTTGTTCTGCACTATATTAGCACACATTAACTATGGTTATGGCACCTCTAGCAGTTTTATTACTCATGCGGAAACACAACAAAGGCACCGAAATTGACATTTACAGCGTACACAATAATTATTCTTTAGAGTTATTACTTTTGGTAAGATATCACATTTTACTTGTTTGTGCAAGTCGCTGGTTAGAAATATATAGCCTGAAACAACTATGTGAATTACAGGGGGATCTCCGCCACCCCAAAACTGTTTTTGCATACAAGAAAAGCAGAAAGGTGTGAATGTACATATACGTTCAAACTACTTGTAAATGAAACTGCAAATAACAGTAGTACAGGATGTTCAAACTACTTCTAAATAAAACTGCAAATAACAGTAGTACAGGTATGGGACCTGTAAGCCAGAATGCTCAGGACCTGGGGTTCTCCAGATAATGGATCTTTCTGTAATTTGGATCTTCAGCCCTTATGTCTACTAGAAAATCATGTAAACATTAAATATACCCAATAGGCTGGTTTTGCTTCATATCTTAGTTTGGATCAAGGTTCTGTTTTAGAATTATAGAGAAAAAGAGAATTTTTAAAATTTTTGATTATTTAGCTAAAGTTGAGTCTATGGGAGATGACCTTTCCGTAATTCGAAGATTTCTGGATAACGGATCCCATACCTGTATTTGCTTATCCCTTCATGTTCTCTGGCTCTTGAAACAATGTTGAAAAAGCTTTCCTCAAGATCTATTAATAAACTGGCTTATACTACACTGTTCCAGGAGTCAGAAGCAGTAGTGTACAGAATATAGCCAACAGCTATACAGATGTTTATTTAACAGAAATTACATTTACAAAAAAAATTTAAAACCACAGACATTTTTAATTTAATATATACTGGAATTACATTTATTTTTTTGTTTATTAGAAATCCTCTTAAAAGAGCACCTTTCATAGTAAAATTGCTTCCTCCACCAGAGATGTTGACTAATAACTACTGCACTCAAGATGGCAGACATAATACTGTTAAAGGGATACTGTCATGGAAAAACATGTTTTTCCAAAACACCTCAGTTAATAGTGCTACTCCAGCAGAATTTTGCACTCAAATCCATATGACTTATAGATGCAAAGTAGCACAACAGTTTACAGGTGCCATCTTCCGTATTTTCTGGGGTTTTTTCAGATCAGTTCGTCATCATGGAGCTTGGTGGCGCATGCACAGTTGAAGCTAATCCCAGGGTATCTTCAACTGCATATGCACCAGCCTTTTCTGTATCCATGAACTGATCTGAAGAAAACCCCAAGGTACAGAAGATGGCACCAGTGATTTCCGCTGTGCTTCACTGCATCCATAGGTCAAATTTACAAACAGGGAAACTTTTACTTGTAATGGAATCTGCAGGTGTGGGAGGCGATGAAGAGCAGTGAAAGGGGTCTTTTGTTTTATGATTTATGATTTAGTTCTCCTTTAAGCTCATGTGAGTGATGTCACATGCATACGCCACCTAAAACTTTCCAAGATACCTTAGAAGTTGGTAGAAGCTCTTCTACATTCGTGCAAATTGAGTTAATTTCTGTAATTTTTATGCCGGTTATGATTTCTTGCTTGCTTGAAAATGAATGGAAGAATTTTTATATAACGTTAAACAGTTATTAACCCTTTCACAATTTATCATATACATCCACAATTAAGGATTCTTCTTCATCTGCAGTAGCACAATTATAGATGAATATGCGCCTCTCTACAGTGCAGTCGAGGTTTGGTAGTTGTGCGGGATGAAAAATGTCAACATGCACCTGACATTTAAGGGTTGTTCCCCTTCCAACACTTTTTTCAGTTCAGTTGGTTTCACCAATAGTTCACCAGAAATAAAGACTTTCCAATTACTTTACTATATGTTTTTTCTCATATTGAAGTTTAAGTCTAATTTTTTCACCTTTCTAAAGCAGATCTCGGAGGGGGGGTCACCGTCCCGCTAAACTGTGCTAAATTGATACATTTAGTTGATACATTTCTTATCTTTGTCCCTGCTGAGCAGAAGCTCTGAGTTTCATTACAGGCAGCTGTTAGAATGAATACAATAGTTACTAATACTCCACATATGCTGCTGAGAAATGGATCAACTCAATGTTGTAAAATTGTAACAGTTTAGTCATTATTTGTGGAAAATATCTGAAAACAACTCAACTGATTAGGTGTTTGGAAGGTGAACAACTCTTTTAACTTGACGGGCCCTCCATTTATAGATCCAACCCCCCCCCCCAACCCACCCATCTCTAACATCACAGAAGAGGCGAGACGGGGCAGAGCTAGCGCACGCCTAAAAATGGAGGCTGCCGGAGCGGAAAGAAAGCAGTGTAATCGCAGGAGGGGAGAGTGGAAGAAGAGCTCAACCCGAGGAACTCAACCCAAACCTGCTCACGACAAGAAAAATGTAGAAGTCGTCAGGAACCAGTCTGAGCAGCAGGTATCGGGGTGGCCTGCACATCACTAATGTGCGGTTCTCAATCTACCCGCTGGCATTACAGCAGTTATGATCCAATCACTGGGCCAAGGGCCAAAGAATTCGAACAGTACAATATTTCACAAGTTATGGTAAGCATATTGATTAAAGATTCACTAGTTTAGAGACCTTGCCAAATCAGCAGATTATAATTATGGCTGGGTTTTCGCTTTAATGCACATACCCAACTCAGGCAGCAGAGAGAATACAAAAGGAGGACATATATTGTGATATAGTGCTCCTACAGTAGTACCCTGATCTGGTGCCGTGTTCAGCAGACATGTGCACCAGTCCAGGATCTCACACAAGCAATTAGAATGATTTCCTTCACCCTTAACCTATCTTCTCAGGGGTTTCAAATTAAGCTTGGAAATCCACTTACCCCCCCCCAAAAAAAGAGAGTGATATTCTGACAGTTTGCAATTGGTTTTCATTTTTTATTGTGGTTTTTTCAGTTATTTCGTTTTTTTATTTAGCAGCTGTACAGTTTCCAATTCCAGATATATGGTAGCTACGGTCAAATTTACCCTAGCAACCATGCATTGATTTGAATAAGAGACTGGAATTTGAATAGAAGAGGGGCTGAAGAGAAAGATGAGCAATAAAAAGTAGCAATAACAATAAATCTGTAGCCTTACAGAGCATTTGTTTATAGATGGGGCCAGTGTCCCCGTTTGAAAGCTAGAAAGAGTCTGAAGAAGGCAGATTATTCATAAACTATGAAAAATAAATAATGAATAGCAGCTGAAAAGTTACTTACAATTAGCCATTCTATAACATACTAAAAGTTAACTTAAAGTTGAACCACCCCTTTAAGAATTACTGTTTCATAGCAATTACATATTACGCTAAAATTGCAACCCACAATTTACTAAATAATTAAGGGACAAGGAAAAGTAGATTCACAGATTTATGCCAATCAGACCTGGACTGGCAATCTGTGTGTTCTAGCAAATGCCAGAGGGGCTGCTATAAGGTGCCATAGAAAGTCAGTATTTAGTGGGCTGGTGCAGTGTTGGACTGGCCCACTGGGATACCAGGAAAACCTATTTCATGGTCATTCTCTATTTCTTTATGGGAAAAATGCTTAATAATGGAAGACAATAGTAAGTAGATATAAAAGACTAGCAGAATAAAGAGGTTGAGTGAGGAAAGGAGGAATAATTGTTTGGAAAGTAAGCCCACTGTCTAAGGTTTCCTGGTGGGCCTCTGGCATCCCAGTCCAACACTGGGCTGGTGGGGGCTGTTTGGGCCTCTGTGTGGGCTGATTGGGCCTCTGTGTACCTGAAATGCCAGGGTATATTTTAATTCTCAGTCCAGACCTGGTGCCAATTTGTTAGTCCTCCCATTGACAACCTCTTACCTCAAGCCAGTGCTCCTCTTTCATGAAAATTACAGCAGGGTAGGTCTCAGCAAGGCACTACCCCAGACATGCCCTGTGCCAAAGCCAGAATTGGCACATGCACAGTACAAAATGTTTAAGGCCATTGCTACTGCTCCTTGTATAAAGCAGTGCAGGCGATGCTTGGGTAAGTAAAAGAATATGACACTACCCAAGCCACTAGGGGATTGTCTAACAAACAACCACTCCTTCCCAAAAATGATACATATCGATTATGTTGCATCTTTTATTATTTTCTGTTGTAGAAGATAGTTTGCTGTATTATAGGGGATCTTGGTTACCCACCTGAAGCATAATGGCTAACCATATTTATATCCTGAACCACAAATTTAATAGTGACACTGTAGACAGTTGCTCTGACTGGGAAGGAATTGCAAGTTTGGGAGGAATATACTAAGTTTTTCTCAATGTGTTCTCACATTTATAGCAACACAACCCAGACACAAAAGGGCTAATTTGCAATTGCTTGCCACTAAAATAAGAGCAGAACTGCACCCAATAGGATATGGACAATGCGCCCACTTGCACATTTCTATAATAGCTCATTCTGCCAATTTGCCAGCTGCGCAAAAGAATGTTATATTGTCAGTAGCATAACATAAAGAATTGCACCATTTTTGCATTAGTGTAGTAAACGAGCATTCATTGGGGAGGTCCAAAAAAAAAAACAAAGCAGAAATGATGTAGAGGGCTGCTGAGGGACACAGGGCCCTGTGGAGTTTATCAACAACCATGTAAACAAGCAGGCAATGTACATGAAATGCAGTGTCGGACTGGTCCGCAGGGATACCAGGGATACTCCCGGTGGGCCAAGGTGTCAGTGGGTCCTCATGCTGCTAAACATTTGGCCTATTTCATGGCCATTTCCTATTTCTATGAGAATAAAGAGGCTAAATAGATGGAATAATAGATTATAGTACGTAAAGAAAAGAGCATAGGAGAATAGAGATTGAGGAAGGAGAGGAAGAAAACAATACTTAGAATGGGCCGCTGATCTAAAGGTGGCCATAGACACACAGATCCTATCGTACGAATCCTCGATTCGTACGATTTTCGGATCGTGTGTGCAGACATCTTTCGTCTGGCGGAGAGCGGTCAGGTTTGATTTTGACCCGACCGATCCGGCCTGAGCCCACGGCACATCGTAATTAGAGATGTCGCGAACTGTTCGCCGGCGAACTTGTTCGCGCGAACATCGGGTGTTCGCGCTCGCCGGAAGTTCGCGAACGTCGCGCGACGTTCGCCATTTTGGGTTCGCCATTGTTGGCGCTTTTTTTTGCCCTCTCACCCCAGACCAGCAGGTACATGGCAGCCAATCAGGAAGCTCTCCCTTGGACCACTCCCCTTCCCTATAAAAACCGAAGCCCTGCAGCTTTTTTTCACTCTGCCTGTGTGTGCTGAAGAGATAGTGTAGGGAGAGAGCTGCTGCCTGTTAGTGATTTCAGGGACAGTTGAAAGTTTGCTGGCTAGTAATCGTTTTGATACTGCTCTGTTATTGGAGGGACAGAAGTCTGCAGGGGTTTGAGGGACATTTAAGCTTAGGTAGCTTTGCTGGCTAGTAATCTACCTTCTACTGCAGTGCTCTGTATGTAGCTGCAGTGGGCAGCTGTCCTGCTTCTGATCTCATCTGCTGACTGCTGCAATAGCAATAGTCCTTGTAAGGACTGCTTTTATTTATTTTTTTGTTCCAATACAGAGCAGTATCACGCAGATTACTAGCCAGCAAACTTACTATCATCTGTCCCTGAAATCACTAACAGCTCTCGCCCTACACTATCTCTTCCAAGCACACACAGGCAGATTTTTCAGATACATTTTTGCCCTTGATCCCCCTCTGGCATGCCACTGTCCAGGTCGTTGCACCCTTTAAACAACTTTAAAATCATTTTTCTGGCCAGAAATGTCTTTTGTAGATGTTAAAGTTCGCCTTCCCATTGAAGTCTATGGGGTTCGCGAACCGTTCGCGAACCGCTCGCAATTTTGCGCAAGTTCGCGAATATGTTCGCGAACTTTTTTTCCGACGTTCGCTACATCCCTAATCGTAATCGGATCGTTCGGCCATACGGCGATGTGGCCAAACGAGCAGATCTTTGCATCTATGGCCACCTTAAGGGTTTTTGTGTGGGCCCCTGGTGTCCCAGTCCGACACTGATGAAATGAGAGCAATGAAAGGGGTGCAGGCTATTGTCACTGAATGTTAACAGCAGAATATGGGCAGGGACCATGGGGTTGGATTACTCCCATGGAAACACTGTGATGCTACTTATTCTGGCTTGTTATGGTCAAGATCCCACTAGAAATGACAGCTTGGTCTCATCAGCAGCACAGAATTCAGGCTACTGAAACGTTCTCAGCTCAAGGATGTTATTGGAGAAACAGGACAGGAACGTATAAGGGGATACACACATACTGCGCATAGATCTATCATGGAAGTATAAGCAAGCTGGGGCAGCTGTTACACAACTACAATTCCCGACTCCTCCATCCATGGGATGCTGCCAATGGCAAGGTTACAAAAGCTTACGAACCACATTGTTACTCTTTCCCCACAGGTTACAAAAGCTAGCGTTCTACAAAGATAGACAGACATTTACATTACATAGTCACCAATTTATAAGGAGCACAAAGAATCATATAGATGTTTATTCAGTGAAACGATCATAGCAGCATCATCTCTCAGGGACATCAAGTGTCCGTATATCCCTCTACATACAACCTAATGGAAGCTGCATTTCATCGCACGGCCCATGACTAAATATGCATACACCAGCCCCAACAGATTCATACCTTACAGCGTCATTTCAATCCAGCACTCAGTGTGCGGCCCTCAGCAGCTGTGAGAAGATGCAGGAAGACAGTGCTTGTAGCGGCTGCTGACGGGATCCGGTCGCCTTGCAGCAGCAGCAGCCACTCCTTGCAGACTGATTATGCGTATCTCTATAGAGCAGCGCTGTAGCTCCCGACACTGATTCCAGCAAGAGGCCTGACGTCACTTGTCCCGCCCACCGGAGCCCTGACTACCAGATGACAGCGCCGAGTTGCCGCGAGTCACGTGAGTTTTGATGGGCTGCCGCGTATTACGGCAGGTGCTAGAGGAGCACAGCTTGAGCTCCAAGTTGATATGTTTGTTTACTGATGTCTGGGCGTGATGCAATAGTTTGGTTCAGCAGAGGACAAGGCTGAATGTAGATTCTAAATAAACGCATGATAAGCTAGTCAGTATAGTTATCTCCCAACATTTTGAAAACAGAAGCTATGTGTAACTGAAAACTGAACATACTATTAGGGGCACATTCACTTAGATCGAGTTTAGGAATAGAATAAAAAATACTTCGAATTTCGAATGTTTTTTTGGCTGCTTTGACCTTCAACTACGACTTTGACTTCTAATCGAACTAAAAATCGTTCGAATATTTGACCATTCGATAGTCAAAGTACTATCTCTTTAAAAAAAACTTCGACCCCCTACTTCGCCACCTAAAACCTACCGCCACCTAAAACCTACCTAGCCCATAGGCTTTCCTATGTTTTTTGGTCGGAGAAAAATTGTTCGATCGATGGATTAAAATCCTTCGAATCAAATGATTCGAAGGATTTAATCGTTCGATCGAAAGATTTTTCATTGGATCGAACTATCTGCGGTAAATCCTTCGACTGCGATATTAGAAGTCGAAGGATTTACATTCGGCAGTCGAATAGCGAGGGTTAATTAACCCTCGATATTAAACCACATGTAAATCTGCCCCCACATGAATAGTATAATTTTAGGAATGAATATTATACATGAAATGTTTGTAACGCCATTTTATGCAGGTTCAGATCTCTACATACGTGTGTCGTCATACCTCCCAACATTTAGGAAACAGAAAGAGGCACACCCCCTAATTACCGTGTTCATTTTACATAATTTGGCAGGTTTTTGAACACATTTCTGTGGTTCTTATATGTTATAACAGTTTTGCAAATGAAGGTGAATTGTCCTTTTAAGATGCTAGTCTTAAATTCTTATCAAACTGTCACAAAAGTATGTCAAGTATCTATTCTGGGCTGTCTGCCAAGACACAATTCATTTAGAAACTTTGTATCTGTTTCTGGCTGTTCAGTGCAGCAGATCAAAGAGAAATCCAGGATTTATCAGTACAAATCCATGACAGTGGGTTGAGCTGTCAAAAGAGGGACTGTCCCGCTCAAAACGGGACAGTTGGGAGGTATGTGAACACTTTATAATTATTGCCTTCATGTTTTTACTTTGTATTTTTTGGTTCTTGTTTACCTTATCACATATATTTTTTTGAGTTTTTTGGAGCGTTGTCTTTTCCTTGTAGTTTTTCTTTTTTCTTTTGTGTGAGTATACTGCAATCTATGAGCTGAAGCCTGTATGTAAATTAGCCCTTTAATAGGCCTTGCCTTTATTGACTGTGATTGGTTGATACACGTGGTGCTGCTGATTGGTCACAGCCCCATATAAGCATTGTACAGGGGTATGTCATTTAGCCTATGAGTAACACGTCAGGCCATGTCCCAGGGAATTGACTAAATGGGAACTATTATTGGAAAGTAAAGAGGTCCCCAATAAAGTTGTATCAAACACATACAAGCTTTTAATATCAAATATCTCTTTGGGCAAAGATACAGCTCTCAGCGAATGGGAAAAGGATTTGGGTATTGAGATCCCCTCTGAGATGTGGAAAAAGATTGTGATACAAGCTCATAAATCATCTAAAGCCGTAAGAGTGAGGGAAATGAACTTTAAAATAGTCTCTAGATGGCATCTTACTCCAACTAGGTTGAATAAGATGTTTCCTGCTCAAACAGACCTTTGCTGGAGATGCGGTAAGGAGAAGGGGACACAAACATATATGGTGCAACTGTAACGAACTGCAAGATTATTGGGGCAAAATCCTCAATGCAATAAAAGAAATAACTAACCACGATTTGTCAGTGGATAATGCCCCCTTGATCTTGCTAAGTTTTGATAAGGATAATAAGGGCCTATTAAGAGACCCTCTTACCTTGCACCTGTTGGAGGCGGCTAGGTCAATTATTCCAAGACACTGGAAGCAGAGGGGCCCTTTAAGCAGCATGGAATGGCAGCAAGAGGTAGAGCATATCAGAAAAATGGAAGAAATAACACACATTATCCACAACAAGAGTAAAAGATACTGGGAAGTCTGGGGACCATGGGTTAGGTACCTAAATAAACCGAGTTAAAAGGGAGGTTATTTAAAACAGGAAGATAGGAAGATTCCTTAGTAGCAAGGAAAGGAACGCATCGGGGAGGGGGCAAGGGAGGTAACTGAAATAATAAAGGTTATAACCGGTTAAGTAACCCTAAAAGGTTCGACATGGGCTTGTGGGTGTGACAGCGAAGGCCAGGGGTACCCAGGGGGAGTTAATCAGGGTCCCATATACCCTTATATATACCCTTACACACTTTTACTCTACTTTTTTATTCTTTTTTTTTTTTTTTTTTATTGTCTGTTTATTTGTTTATGTCTGTGCTATTGTAATGTACTCTAACGTATTTGAAAAAAATTGTTAAAATAAAAACTATAAAGGCCATGTCCTAATAAACTTTTGTATTTTTTTTTATATGCTTCCTGAACGCTTTATTGGAGGCACTTAAGAATAGTTACTCAAACTAACACCTGGACCACATACATTCTAAGCCTCACTTCCAATATTAGAATACTCACAGTTTCCACCTTTCTTTATCCTCCGTGGTATGATTTAGAATGCCTACGAGGTACAAACTCAATCCTAACCACAACGACTTCAACCTGATGAAGACAATAGCTGCCAACCAGAGTCCACCAACATATGGGTGATTATGGATGTTCTACATATTTACTTCCAGGGCAAATAATGGGCATGTTTAATTTTAAGTAAACTATTTTATTTGCTTTGTTGTTATTGTTAAAAAAAAAAGGTAAATATCATCCCCTCATCCTAATAGATGTTAGATTTCACCAAATAGCCTTTCTTTTACAACTGTTCATGTAATATATACTGGAAAAAATGAACCTTAAAGATTTTTATATAAATCAATATCTTTTTGGATATGTATATTACCTTTAACAACATTAATAAATAATTTCAAAAGTGAAAACATTAGTTTATTTGTGCTGGACTTCTAATAAAAAACAAATGAAAAAAATATATAGTTTTAGAGAGACTCACCACTTAGAAAAGGAGGCTCAGGTGCTCTGCCGCAAGCCTTCAGCATAAGGGAGTGGACAATACGGTGATAGTTGGAAACGAAGCCGCCCATATGAAAGACGGACGCTCCTGGGCAAGTAGGGCTAGCCCGCGGCCACGCATTTAGGGCCTGGCCGGTAAAAATTATGGTTAATGCCTTTAGACCCCTCGTCACTTTTCCCAAAAGTGTTGGAGTTACATGGATTTGAGCGCCCAGCAAGCCCGCTATCAGAATTCACAGCCCTGTACAACAAAACTTTCTGAGCTCCCCAACAAGTAAAAAAAAAAAATGTTGGTGTGGCCCCCCACAAGTTAAAAAAAAAGCATTGGTGTCAAGGGACCTGTACAAAAAAAAACCTTCTGGACAGCCCACCTCCCAAGTAAAAAAAAACAAAACAGTGACCGGGGCCCCCGTACAAGTGAAAAAAATGACTATTGGTTTCAGTGGAACTTTTGGCAGCGGCTACTACTTCGGCAGCTGAAGGGGAGCCTGGCTAATCCAGGAAACACAACAAAGCCATGCCCTTCTTAAAGGGATACTGTCCTGGAAAAACATGTTTTTTTCAAAACGCATCAGTTAATAGTGCTGCTCCAGCAGAAGTCTGCACTGAAATCCTTTTCTCAAAAGAGAAAACAGATTTTTTTATATTCAATTTTGAAATCTGACATGGGGCTAGATATTTTGTCAATTTCCCAGCTGCCCCTGGTCATGTTACTTGTGCCTGCACTTTAGGAGAGAAATGCTTTCTGGCAGGCTGCTGTTTTTCCTTCTCAATGTAACTGAATGTGTCTCAGTGGGACATGGGTTTTTACTATTGAGTGCTGTTCTTAGATGTCCCAGGCAGCTGTTATCTTGTGTTAGGGAGCTGCTATCTGGTTACCTTCCCATTGTTCTTTTGTTTGGCTGCTGGGGGGAAAAGGGAGGTGTGATATCACTCCAACTTGCAGTACAGCAGTAAAGAGTGACTGAAGTTTATTAGAGCACATGTCACATGACATGGGGCAGCTGGGAAATTGACAAAATGTCTAGCCAAATGTCAGATTCCAAAATTGAATATAAAAAAATCTGTTTGCTCTTTTGAGAAATGGATTTCAGCGCAAAATTCTGCTGTAGCAGCACCATTAACTGATTCATTTTGAAAAAAATGTTTTTTCCCATGACAGTATCCCTTTAACATATAGAAGCCCAGTTCCTGCTCCCATCTAATAAGAGCACAGACCCGCGATCTGCTTTACATCACAACCTGATTCACCCAAATCTATGATTTGCCAAGTTATGGTCTCTTCTTTTGGCCTTTTAGGCTTATAGCATGGTCTCATTCCCAATGTCTACAACAATGAATAAATAGAGAGATGATCAGATGATGGTAAGCAATAAAGAGATTATGAGAATAAAAAAGTGAGTAAAGAGAGGTGGAGAAATAATTTGGAAAATGGTCCTGTGATGTAAGGTTATCTGTTGAGTCCCTGGCAGGGGAGTGGGAGTAAATTCGGTGAAAAAAACAACAAATTTTTCTTCGGTAAACTACATTTGCAACCAGGGGCCCACTCTCAGTACTATTTTCTTCCTCTCCTCACTCAACCTCCTAGTCTCTTTTCTTTACATAATATAATCTATTATTCCATCTATTTAGCCTCTCTGTTAAGGAAATAAGGAATGGTCATGAAATAGGCCAAATGTCTAGAAGCAGGAGGGCCCACTGGAGTTTTCCTGGTACCCCGGTGGGCCAGTCCGACAGAGGGCATATATACCATAAAGCCACTCGAGGGCCTATAGCTAGGGGGCAGCTTTAGGGGGTTCCCATTGGATGCCAATATGGTAATTAAAACTTTGCAGGTCATAAGCAGAATTGACATCACACACAAGCACATCACGCTTCTGCTGATGTTACTGCACGTGCAAAGAGGTCTGGTGCCTAGGGCATCACAGACCCAAAAGACATCTCTGAATACTTTAGTACATCAGTTTGCAAAACATTTTTTGGGGGAGAATGGCTTTTTATTGTTAGTGGGTGCTAGGAGTTGTATTTTAAGGACCACAGGTGGGTTAACACTGACATTATGGGGAAAATAAACTTTTTTTTGGAGTAAAAGTGATATTAAAGCTGGTGTGAATATATCTGCTAAAATTCCCTCTCACTCTGCAATTTTCATTGTTTGTTGAAAGAAAGTTTACACCTCTGTAAATTTGTCTTTTCAACAACAAAAAAAAAGAAAAAAAGAATTTTTACCAACATTTTCCCCAAAAAAAATTCAAAATAAAGTAAAGCTTCAGTCTCAGCTCTTCTGTCATACACTATTTTCTCCAAGCTCCATTCACCTCTCCTTAGGTGCTTTATAAATCATTAGCATATTAAGGGGATAAACCTAAAACCAATTTTTTGTATAACCATACAATAACAATTGGTGTAAAAAGCCTCATTAGCATTAGTAAAAATAAAATGAACTTTTTTTATATCATTTTATATCGCAAATGTAGCATATTGCCAACATAAAATAGATGAGAAATATCTCACATAAGGTAGCCACCTTTGGGCTGCATGCAACTCCAGGTATTGGGGGGGAGGAGCAACCAAAGAGAGTCCTAATTAGATTTCCTAATTTGGAAAACTGGACAGCCCTTCTGAAAATTGTCTGCCTGGGTCAAAACAGGACAACCCTAACCTTACATTTGCAAATGATAAAGGCAGTATTTGTATTTTAAGTTCATATATCTTATAAACCTTTTTTTAAAGAGAAAGTAACCCCCCCCCAGCAAATATTTAGTTTTTGTTTCTGTGCACAGGCCCCCCCAATATCCCTCCCCAATTGTATTTGCTTAATTGTCTCTGTGCCCCATATCATATCCAGAACTACAGAACTGAGCAGCAGAGTTGGCGACCTTTTGTAGTGTACCTTCTGATTCCAACATACTTGCCGATCAGTAAGCAGGCACTTGCACACTCAAAGCTAAGTTCGGCATGTAGGTTGGAGTAAGTGGAACTGATGTTGGAGGGAGTAAAACTGAAAATTTTGGCAGGTCTCAGCAGCCGAATGCTGGCGAAGTATCGTAAGTGTTAATTAGTCAGCGCAAGCTTTTCTTAGAGATCTTTTGCTAGCATTCAATTCTGGCTAGAGAAACTTCGTTAGTATTCTTATGCTTAGGTCAGTTTAAATAGGGAGGGTACATATAAGTTGAATAGACGCCTGTATTGGAGATGTTGGTGCAAATGCTTGAAGTGCCCAATTATTATTAAAAATGTCCAAGGAAGTAAAATAAAGACAAATGCTTAAAATGGCAACCAAACCCTGAAAGACGTGGAAGAAAACAGAAAACTACCATTCGAATGGATAGAATGGCTAAAATGCCAATGATTAGCTCCAGGACGATCATAGATCTAATGTTACCTGTGAGTACTGTTACATGTAGAAGACGCCTATCTGAAGCCAAGCTATCGGCAAGAAGCCCCCACAAAGTCCCATTGTTGATAATGGACGTGCTGAAGAGGTTACAATTTGCCAAAGAACACAATGACTGGCCTAAAGAGAAATGGAGCAACAGTGTGTGGACTGATGAAAGCAAGATTATTCTTTTTGGGTTTAGGGGCCACAGACAGTTTGTCAGACAACCCCAAACACTTAATACAAGCCACAGTACACTGTGAAGACAGTGAAACATGGTGACAAATGATATGGGGATGTTTCTCATACTATGGTGTTGGGCCTATTTATCACATACCAGGGATCATGAATCAGTTTTAATACATCAAAATACTTGAAGAGGTCATGTTGTCTTATGCCAAAGAGAAAATGTCCTTGAAATGGGTGTTTCAACAAGACAAAGACCCCAAACACACCAGTAAACGAGAAACATCTAGGTTCCAGACCAAGAACATTGCTGTTATGGAGTGGCCAGCCCAATCCCCAGACCATACTCCAATAGAAAACGTGTGACATCAAAAATGCTGTTTCTGAGGCAAAAGCAAGAAATGCTGTAGAATTGTGGAATGTAACAGGTGCCAGAGGTTGGTGGACTCCCTGCAACACGGATGTTGCAGCAGTTTTCAGTAACAGTGATTATACAACTAAATATTAGTTCTGTGATTCAAAGGACAGCAAAATCTTGAAAATGTTTCAGTTAATACAGTGAATGTATAGAAGAATGCAGACAATGCTATTATTTGGAACAGCCTAATATTCCCCTTTCTTTACATTTTGTAAGGAACAACACAAATTTAATACATTTTTCTTCATGTTTTGATTTTGAATAGAATGTGCAGTGTTCCCAATGCATTTGCATTTATGAAAATATACAGTCATATGAAAAAGTTTAGGAACCCCTCTAAGTCTGCATAATAATTTACTCCACTTTCAACAAAAAAGATAACAGTGTCTTTAGTTTCCCAGGAACATCTGAGTACTGGGGTGTTTTATGAACAAAGATTTTTAGTGAAGCAAATGTAACGAACGTTTACCCTGGTGGTCCAGTGGTTATCCCTGGTGGTCTTGTGGCCTCTGGTGGGGACTTCGGGTGCAGGCGTCCTGCTCTCTTCAGCGTCGGTCCTCCTATGGCGCGCACGGTTGCATGCTTCCTGGTTTATGCGCCGGAGTGATGACGTCATCGCGCAAGGGCGAGATTTAAACTATTTAAAGGGACTTTGTAATTAAACACATTGCCAATTGTTAGGCTCAATTAGTTTGTTCTTGGTGCTATTCCTATGTGAAACCTGCCTGTTCTTCCATCCGGTATCCTTGGTGAGACGATCGTGCCCCTTTGCTCGTCCAGAACCTGTATCCTCTCTTAGTAAGACCTGGCGCCATCCAATTAGCCGAGGGCTCCTCCCGAGGTGAAAGGCGGCTGTTAAAGGCAGAAGCAAGAGCCGAGACCAGGGAGCTTAGCTTGGGTTCTGGATTTAGGGTTCCGTTCATAACAGCAGTATTCAGTTATATGAAATTAAATCAAATGTGGAAAACTGGCCATGCAAAACTTTGGGTGCCTTTTGTAATTTTGTTAATTTGAATACATGTAACTGCTCTATATGGATTACTGGCAACACCAAATTGGTTGGATTAGCTTGTTAAGCCTTGAACTTCATAAGCAGGAGTGTCCAATAATGAGAAAAGGTATTTAGGTGGCCAATTGCAAGTGGTGCTTCTGTTTGACTCTCCTCTGTGTGTGACAGCATGGGATCTTCAAAGCAACTCTCAAAAGATCTGAAGGGTTGTCACATTTTGACCCGGGCAGACAATTTTCAGAAGGGCTTCCAAATTAGGAAATCTGGATAAGACTCTCTTTGGTTGCTCCTCCCCCCAATGGGGTATCATGGTTTAGGGGAAGGCTACAAAAAGCTATCTCAGAGTTGTAAACTGTCAGTTTCAACTGTAAGGAATGTAAAACCCAGGTCTGGCAGGCCAAGAAAAATACAGGCGTGGCATATGCAGAGTATTGTGAGAATGGTTATAGACAATCCAAAGATCACCTCCAAAGACCTGCAAAAACATTTTGCTGCAGTTAGTGTACATAGTTCTACGATTCAGCACAATTTGCACAAAGAACATCTGTATGGCAGGGTGATCTGTGGGTTCTGGCAAATGCCAGAGGGGCTGCTGTAAGATGCCATAGAAAGTCACTATTTAGTGGGCTGGCGGGGGGCTGTTTGGGCCTGTTGGGGCCTCTGGGTACCTGAAATGCCAGGGCCTATTTTTATTCTCAGTCCTGGTCTGCTTGGAAATCTGCAGACATTTATGCAGAGGGAGAAGTGCAATATTCTGGAATGTCTGTCAGAGACCTCCGACTTGAATATCATTGAAAATCTATTGGATGATTTGAAGCAGGCAGTCCATGCTCGGCAGCCATCAAATTTAACTAAACTGGAGAGATTTTGTATGGACAAATGGTCAAAAATACCACCATCCAGAATCCAGACAAAGGAATCATCAAAGGCTACAGTTTTTAAAAGTTTTGTAGTAAAAAATGCAAGAATCTATCTTACAAATCAAAAAAGTATTTAATGCAGTTATATATAATATATAAAATTTGTAATTTCACAAACAGTGGTCTCCACCCCCTTGTTATTAGCAACTGCTACAATTTTTAGACTTGATGATCTGTGTTTGGCTTTATAATAGTTCACAGGTCAGATATGTTATTAAATCTGCGACTGAAATGATGTTGTTTTTGTTCATCAAGTGCCAACAATGAGGAAAATTTCTGTATGTTAAAGGCATCTTTTTATGAAACTGGAGTGTTACTCAGTCAGGAAGTTTCCATTCATCAGTATCCCTTTCTTCCTCTGAATCTTGCTCTGTTGTCCAGCTAAAAGAACAAACAAAATATGAAGTGTCACTACAAACATAGTAGTTTACAAAAGGGCTGAATAACGAAGATAGGTGCTAAATTGCACCAGTGCTGTTGCTCATGGTAGACTGATCAATTTATTGCTGACTGTTTGCTATCGGCATCCACACTAGTGCAATTTAGCACTTATGTTTGTACACGAGCCCTTAAAAGAGGTAAAACCAACGATAACAGATAATAGTAACACATCTCATGTCTAAGGAAACTTACATTAGATCCTGATCTTTTCTGCTAACATATCCTACAGTGATGAATCCTATATATGCATTTTACTTAAGTACAGGTACAGTGTAACATTGGGGCCAATGCTGAATATTTGGCATAAAAGGAAATTAAGATAAATGAACATATGCCCTTATAAAACCTCTTCAGCCTCATGTAATGCAAAGACAACCTATTAGAAAGATGGGTTCTGGCTTTGAAATGTTCAGTTAGGTTATTTATTTAGTTATTTGCCAAAATATAATTTCAGCTGGTCAACATTATAATCTAAACTAAAACATTTAATTAGAAAACAAACTTACCCAATTCTAGGCATCAGAAACCAAGGTAAACAATGTCTATTTTCTTAAAAATCTATGCTAGGGTAATTGCTGTATGACAGTAGATGCAAATATTGAAAAGCATTGTGATGGTTTTGCTTCTCCCAGAGAAGACCCCAGCATTCATAACAACTGATGTACAATAGGGCTAACCAGTGATTGTAAATGTGACAGCAGAAGATGGCTTATCGAATAGCAAGATTTTTTTTTATTGTTTTAGGTGATAACAGTTAACATATTGTAATGACTTAACAAGTAAACAATAATATGCTTTTTAAAAGGAATTCTGCTAAATTAAGAATCACAGAAAAACAAATTTGTCTCCGTTGTAGCAAGACTTACGATTGATCTTTTGCACTCAAAAAAGGTTACTTGGAGAGCTTTGCAGTATCCTTCCTTTAAACATTCCTTTGGGCTCTTTCCTTCCTAAGTAAAATTAAAAACAGGCAAAAAAAATCACTGTGAAAGCTTATTTACAATATGCAAGTATGGTAATGTGTAAGCGGTTAGTGGCAGGGCCTCAGGGCTTGGTTTGTTTTGCATGTTTTATTGTTTGTAACTGGTTAGTTTGTGTTTTGTATTATTTCCTTAAAGGGGTGGATCACCTTTCAGTTAATTTTTAGTATATTATAGAACAGCCAATTCTAAGCAACTTTTCATTTTGTCTACATTATTTATAATTAATTTTTTTATCGTTTTTTTTTTAAATTTTTTTCTTTTGATTCTTTCCAGCTTTCAAATGGGGGTCACTGACCCCATCTAAAAACAAATGCTCAGATGAAACTACACTAGAAACTTACCTCTACAGACAAGACTTGACTAAACTACTCTCCTGGTTCTACATTACATTGTCAACTGCAGGCCCTTCGCCCCTGGAAAAATCTAAGACCAAATACCTGAGTCGGATGATGAGATGTGGTCTGATGCTCTCAAAATGGTTCCTAATATTTCCATCTCAATGAGAGATAGATACATCCAGGTTAAGTTTTCAAACAGAGCCTACCTGACTACATATCACTTGGCGAAAATATACGATAATGTATCTGACCTGTGCCCTAAGTGCTGAAATGAGATAACTGAACATGCTCACGCCCGGGCAAGGAGGTTTAAGCTGAAGGCACGAAGTCTGATAGAAGTCCATGTGTACACAATAGAAGGAAAGAATGAGAAACCTATGTGTTTCTTTTGACAGAGGACTCAGAGCAGCATTACTCTGAGGGTTTACTGGTATATTTAGGTGGACCTTTCGAATAAGGCATACTTAGTTTTAACCTTTCCTTCTCCTTTAAACCACCAAGTATACAGTACAGGTATAGGAGCCATTATCCAGAAACCTGTTTTCCAGAAAGCTCTGAATTACGGAAAGGCTGTCTCCCATAGACTCCATTATAATTAAATATTTCAAATTTTTAAAGAGGATTCCCCTTTTCTCTGTAATAATAAAACAGTAGCTTGTACTTGATCCAAACGAAGATATAATTAATCTCAATTGGATGCAAAACAATCCTATTGGGTTTAATTCATGTTTAAAAGATTTTTTAGTAAAAAATAATTATGGAAGGATCCCTTATCCAGAAAATCCGAGGTACCAAGCATTCTGGATAACAGGTCCCATACGTGTACTGCAAAAAATATTGTGAGTTTACAAATCATAATATTTTACATTGACTTATAAGATTTACTCTAATAGCAGTATGTTGTATATAAAAAGAAAAAACGTAATGGAA
The DNA here is from genome assembly GCA_038501925.1 of Xenopus petersii. Lineage (NCBI taxonomy): Eukaryota > Metazoa > Chordata > Amphibia > Anura > Pipidae > Xenopus > Xenopus petersii. Next base: position 105,394,731 of record CM076675.1, on the reverse strand, counting down.
TGAGAACACAATGTTTTAGAACACAAATTTGAATGGTGGTGGGTACAATAAGGTAGAATATAATGAAAACAATTTGCTGGTGCAATATAACTTGCATCCTAAATGTGTGGCAAGCACACAAAGAAATTGTATCTGTAAGAGTTCTTATGATAAATATGTGGCATATTGATTAATAGCTGTAATACATATTTCTAGAACACCTTAAGGAACTCGTAGCAAATTAATCTCATTATGGCTATTGAAAACTTGATATCATACGACATTGTATACTCAAGATCAAAGATACAATTACATACTAAGGTTATAGTTAGTTTTGGCTGCATGTAGAAAAAGGTATTTACTATATTTTCTAAAAGTTTTTTTCTTTGCTCCTGAACTGGTTTTGCTTTTAGGTAGTAGGTTTGTCCAAGTAATTGATGATTACTTGAGTAACAAGGCATTATTGTAGGTAGTCTCCAATGGGGGTATTGGTTTTAGTGTTTAACCCTTTAAGTGCCAACAGAATAAGACATTTCGGTTACACGAAATGCCAGACATTTTTTGAAACATTTTGTGCTCTCTCATTGAGGGGAAACCTTTAGTTTACCTAAGAAAACGGGAGAAAACCTGAGCTTTCTAAATCTGCCCAGGTTTTTCTGTTTTTCCACCTCTGCAAAAAGATTTATAGTGCTAAATACCAAAAAAAAAAAAGAGAAAAGTTCCTATTTTTCATAATATATGAATTTATACCAGAAAAATATTTATTTTAGGCATAAAAAACCAATTGATTTGGAAAGCCTCATGTCTCTTGAACGTGCCAATACCAGATATTTATAGTTTTAGGGAGATTTAGGACTTCTGTACAGCAAAAACTCCTGGCAGTATATTACCTAGTTTTGAAAGCACTAAGGCAGAAGACGGCATATTTTAGTTTCTTAAGGCCAAAAAATCCGAAACAGTAGGTTTACCCCAGAAAACCATATATTTTTGAAAAGTAAACATTCTGCTGATTCCAAAATGGGTAACTATGTCTCTCTACTCCTAACACCAAAGCTTGTCTGAACGTAGCAGTTTTTATAAAAATGTATTAACATTCTGAAAAATCACTTCAAAGGCTTTTTACTTTGCTGCTCCACATACCCCACACTGTATTAGGTACCAAGAAAAAGCACCCTGAATATGATTGTCAGGGTCCACTGAACAGTTTGATACCCATTGTGCATAGGTTTACCAAAGTATCTGGCATTTAGAGACCCCAATATGAAGTTAGAGCATACAAATTGTCCAGGACTTTACTTCAGCTACTAAAAAATCAACACATTTATATGGGGTAAAAACACTGAAAAATATGTTTATCCCCAAAACCATATATTTTTGTAAAGTACACACTGTACCGGATCTAAAATTGGTACCCAAATGTATCGGCTTTGGTGAAATACCTTAAAATTGCCTCAAAGCTTCAACTTTCCAGGGGTCCTCCAAACAGTTTGATGCCCATTGTGCATAGGTTTACTAAAGTATCTGGCATTTAGAGGCCCCAAAATGAAGTTAGCGGATAGAAATAGTCCTGAGAGTAACTTCAGCCAATGAAAAATCAACACATTGACTGCATTTTTTTGTGGGGTAAAAACACAGAAATATATGTTTACCCCCCCCCCCCAAAACCATATATTTTGGAAAGGACACATTCTATCTAATCTAAAATGGGTACCCATGCCTTTCTGCTCCAAACTACTGAGTCACAAGGCTTTCCCAAAATTGGCGGTTTTGGTGAAATATCTAAAAATAGCCTCAAAGCTTTTACAGCATCATATCGCCCATGTATCATTAACAGCATAAAGCATCCTAAATATGAACGCCGGGGGTCTACTAAACAGTTTGATGCCCAATATGCGTAGATTTACCAAACTATGTAGCATACAGAGACCCCCAAATCTGAATAGTGCATATGAATTCTCATGTATGACACTATGGCTAATACAATATAAGCACCTGGTATGTGTATTATTTGCCATGAGACCCCCTAAAAGTATGGAGACCCTAGAAAACCATATATTTTGCGAAAGTACACATTCTGACGAATCTAAAATGGGTAACTATATTTTTCTACTGCAAACAACCAAACAGCAAAGCTATGCTAAACATAATGCATTTTATGAAAATTCTGAAAATCGTCACAAATCTTGCATATCGCCCCTTTATATACCCCAAATTTCAGCACCAGCAGAAATCATCCTAAATATGAACGCCAGGGGTCTACTGAACAGCTTGATGCCCAGTTTTCATAGATAAACCAAACTATGTTGCACACAATGGATATTTAGCAGACAAAATTTCCATGGGCAAAATGAAGAAACAAACAGAGCGAATTGCAATGAAATCACTAAAATCCAACAAAACCACAAAAATCAATGCTTTTTTTTTTTCCGCCTAGTGTAATCAGCAGTCAGTATCAGTTTGAGTATTTTAGCATGGCCAGATAGAAGCGAACAGCACCTATGCAAATCTGAAAATGCTATAAAATGGCTAAACATGCACCAAAATCACAGAAATTGCAATCTAATCACCAAAATAACATGCAAAGGGTATTGCACAGTATGGTTAGCGAATACACTATTCGCAATGGCAATAAAAAAAAAAATCACGTGCCTGCTGCTGCCTTGGGGCCCTTCTAGGGGGATGGAGGAGCTCTAACAACCGCTCCTCCGCTCCCAAACCCAGAAGTGCAGCAGATCATAGAATCTACGTTCTGTGGCACTTCAGTATTTTTTTTTCCACAGAACGTAGATTCTACAATCGTTGCCCAAACATGAGGAGACGGAGAACCAAACAAACATTGTGCTGGTTTTAGATTGATGTTTTGAGGTAGCAATATGGTAGACATATATGGTAGACTGAATGGTGTGTACAAAGTACTTTTTAATGATTTAAAATAAAAAGAACCCTTAAAAATTGCTGATGGTTTGATACAAATACCAATGACAGAAAAACAGTTCAGTAAATTCAGGGCCGGGCCAAGGTATTTTTGCACCCTAGGCAAGGGCTTCAGTCAGTGCCCCCCACACAGTCCTGCATTACCATTTCCCACCTTACCAGTCATAGAGCCCCCTGTACCTGTGCCAGCACCTATCATATTGCCTCCATTTGTACCTATGCCAATGGCAGTCAATCCCTCAGATTGCCCCCAGGCCCCAATCTGTACCTGTGCCAGCATAAGCCAAAACATCCATCATATTTTTACCCCCAATCTGTACCTATGCCAGCGGCAACCAAAAGAATCCATCATATTGTTGTTCCAGCAGTAGCCAAAAATCCATCATATTGCCCTCAAACATCTGTGTACCTGTGCCAGCAGCCACCATATTGCCCCATGTACCTGATCCAGCAGCAGCCAATGCCTTATATTGCCCCCAATCTGTACCTGTGCCGGCATCAGCCAAACTTACACACTATTGCCTCCATATATGTACTTGTGCCAGCAGCAGCCAAATATCCATCATATCATCTGTTTACCTGTGCAAATAGCAGCCAAGATATTGCCCACAAATATGTACCTGTGCCAGCAGCTGCCAAAAAATACACACTATTGCCTCCATATATGTACTTGTGCCAGCAGCAGCCAAATATCCTTATATCATCTGTTTACCTGTGCAAGTAGCAGCCAAGATATTGCCCACAAATATGTACCTGTGCCAGCAGCTGCCAAAAGGGAGCTGGGAGTGATTCTGTCTGGAACAGGGGGTTTATAAAGGTAAAAAACTATTAAAGGCCAAGCAAATCCGGGTTTAAAAAAAGAAAGGAAATTCTCCTTAAAAGTGTGCCCCCCCCCCCCCCATGATTGCGCCCTAGGTGGGTGCCTACTCTGCCTGCCCCTAGTTCCGGCCCTGAGTAAATTACTTGTAACTATTATGAATCACGCTGGGACAAACTAAATGGATAACTGAACTAATTGCTGCTGTTTCCGATATTATAGGTTTGCGTTTTACATGAATAGGTTTATTCATGCAGAATCCAAAACCCCCTGTCAGTAGAAGACGCCAATGTTTGTATCCCTCGCGCTGGTTATTATTTACATGGCTGATTTATAGATATTTTTTTATGCAGAGACGTCAATTAAGAAAAGCTTTAAAATCAGAATACTGGGCAACAATCACCACTTATGGTATCAGTGTCGTCACTGTCAAGGCAACCAAAGACATCACCGATGTGTCCTTTATGTGTGATAGCCTTGAATTCTACCTGCAGCACACAGTCACTCTGTAAGAGACAGCTCTTCAGATCCTCCTTCACTCCGCCACACGGGTGCTTCTCCTCCTCTTTCTCCTCATAATATTTAGGCATGTTTAATCACGTACACCAACTTCCAGTGATAAGAACGTGAACTTCACTGACACCTTCTTGTGGACAGCGACATCTTGTTTACGCACTATACTCCGCGACCATTTCCGTCAGAATAGTTTGCGGTCATTTCCGCTTTTCGGAAACAGATAATTTCCCAGCGTGCCAAGCGAGCGCTTTGTGCTAGGGCTCCCAGCGTGACGTCACTGGGCGCTACGTGTACTGGGTTGTGTTGCAGGAAGTTGCGGCAGTCAGTGCTGTAGGCGCCTGAGCTGGCCACGGCGAGCGTCGCTTTCCTCTTCTCGTAGTAACGGTAACTAGTGCTTTGTTAACTTTAATCGGGTTCAATCATTTCAGCAATTATTTTGTGTATGAAATCCGTGATCCTGGTTACAAGGGGAATACTTCGTCTGTAGGTGGCTCTCCTCTGTACTTATTATGTGATCAATAGACTGGTGCATAGTATATCAGGTAGGCCTGACTGATATTGAGATGAATATTTAACCAGGACAATTGCTCTTTGCTTTATGATGTGGGAAACATTGGCCCACTTTTCTAAACATGGTACATTCCCAGGGACAGGCTTCCTGGGACAGAATACAGTGTTCCCCTGCAAAGCGAAGGGGCAACTTTAAATCTGCATCTTTATTTGTTATATATACACTGGGTGTTTCCTCTGACAGAATAAAGCAGGGCACTGACAGTGAAGAGAGTGTATTAGAGACCCTACAGATGATTGGGGAAATGGAATGAAAGGTGGAACATCTGCAACAGGTCTAGTCACCTATAGCAACCGTAGGTACCATTTGCTGGCCAACTGTGGAAAAGTAAACGTCTGATTGGTTGCTATGGGTTGCTGCACCTAGCCGTACTCTCAGCCTTTTATTGCATATTAAAGTTTTGGTTAAAGGAACAATAACCGCAAAAAATAAGTCTTTTAAAGGAATAACACTATAATAAACTGTTGCCCCCTCTGGTAAAACTGGTGTGTTTGCTATCGAAACACAGCTACTGTTTATATAAACAAGCCGCTGTGTATAAATTCAGCTTAGAATTGCTGGTCCCATTGCTATTAACTTGATTGAGTCAGCTCCGTTTATAAGTTTAAATTCAAGAGGAATTTCCCAGTGCAAGTGTGATTAATGGCCACCATCCAGTCGCATACTATGGAATATTTGAGGCACAGCACCGGTCTGTGTTTAAAAATAAAAAGCCTTTATTCGATACACATGGCAACAATCTGGATACAGCGACGTTTCAGGCCTTGTTTGGCCTTTTCTCAAGCTTGGTCCCATTGCTACACAGCAGCTTGTTCATATAAACTATTGTAGAGTTTCTGAAGCAAGCACATCAGATGTATCAGTGCAGGGCAACACTAAATTATAATTTCATTATTCATTTTTTTCTGTCAATGTTCCTTTAAAAAGTCACGAAGGACCTGTAATCTACTTTGGCAGAAGTTTAATGTTGATATAGCATTTTATTTTTTAAATGCTAGACTTAAAAAAAAACAAATCTTCCCAGAATATTTTTCCTCAAATTTCATTTGTCTTATTTCAGGAGCAGTTGATATTTCAGTAGGTTATACTTTTTTGTATATTTAAATTGGAAAATTTATTTTTTCCCCTATTTTTTGGAGTCAGGTGAATTCTGAAAAAAACCTATAATCCTGTAAGGTATTTAACACAGGGGCACAGTTTTGTGAATGTGAAGAACAGCACTTGACGGCAAACATGACCCATCAACTTGGCAGCCAGCTACAAGATGCTGGAACAGAGCCTTTCAAGCATGAGGAATAGGGGAGAAACTGATCACTTCAAAATATTTATGTAGGGGTTCAGGCTTTGCAGGCATTTGCAGTGGTAAAAGGTTTTAGTAATAGGAGGTGTAGTTTTCCTTTAAACAAACTCTATATTTTGGGTGCCTATATCTATGACTGTTCTTGTATTGTCTTTAACGTTCCTTTGAAGAAAGTCTAGCCAATACCTAATCATTTCATAGATCACTTCCTATTACAATCAATGGAAACTGCACATTAGTAGAGGAACTTTTCAGGGTACAGTTACCATACTCACAAGAAATTCTTGTTGGTTATAATGGTAAGTGGTTGACATGATTTATTTTTTTTCATACAGAAGAAAATGCTACCGACCACTTCGGTTAGCCCCAGGAGCCCAGACAACGGGATACTAAGCCCACGAGATGCAACCAGACACACAGCCGGAGCCAAACGTTACAAGTACCTCCGGCGGCTCTTTCACTTCAAGCAGATGGACTTTGAGTTTGCTCTTTGGCAGATGCTTTATCTTTTTACTTCACCACAAAAAGTTTACAGAAACTTTCACTACAGAAAGCAGACAAAGGACCAGTGGGCAAGAGATGATCCAGCATTTTTGGTTCTTTTGGGTATCTGGCTATGTGGTAAGTTATTATGGCCATCAAATTTCATGGGAGCACTCCTCACACTTGATGTACTTAATATTAAGGTGGTGCTACTTCAGGACGTGTGATATTGTGCATAAAAATAACCATACAGGTATGGGATCTGTTATCCAGAATGCTCAGGACCTGGGGTTTTCCAGATAACCGATGTTTCTGAAATTTGGATCTTCATACCGTTAGTCTATTAGAAAATCCTTTAAACTTTAAATAAACCCAATAGGCTGGTTTTGCTTCCAAGAAGGATTACTTATATCTTAGTTGGCATCAAGTACAAGGTACTGTTTTATTATTACAGAGAAATTGTTTTTGGATTATTTAGATGAAATGGAGTCTATGGGAGACGACCTGCTTTCTGGATAACGGGCTTCCAGATAAGGCATCCTATACCTGTATTACAAGACACAATACATGCAAAAGAGAAGCCCAGCACTCACCAAAAATGTTGCAGCATTTGTCTTTATTCAAACAGTTTTGACACAGTATAGAACATTTCAAGGGGCCTAAACCTACCTTTGCCTAGTTCCTGGCCTCCAAAAACTGTAGTCAACACTACAGCAATTTTGGTGAGCATTGGGCTTCCCATTTGTCTTTTCTATGGTAACTTATTATGGGCCATCAACCTGAGTGAATACTGTTCATTTTATTTTTCTTTATATGAAGAAGAATTCATGGCCACAACTTGGACCATCTTTTGGTTTTATTGTGGTTTAATATATTTTTTTTTATTTAATATTGGAAGACAGCCATGCTGTCATGGCTGCTGGTCATTGGTAATACTTCCCACAGCAGATGAAGGCCAGAGTCATCTTTTGTTCCTCACCAGAGTGATCATTGCAGAGTGTGCAGGGAATTCCCTTTTACTAATACGGAGGTTTAAACTAAATATTGTGCTTCATGAATAACAGCAACCGTTTCATACTTTAGTACTCATTTTATTTTGGTTGACATTTCTGACTATTAATTATAAATAAATATTAAAATAAAAGTGACAGCCTGTCTCTGAAATATGTTCTAATCAAAAGAAGTGGAATGGGTCCTTGCAATGTAGATGATTGGATTGCCAGTATAAAACCCCAATTCCACACCATTTGTTGGAACAGGAGTTTATTTTGCAGGGGACTTATCTATGCACTGGAAATCTAATAATCTACCTCACATGGGAGCAGCTGCTGTTTTGCTCATGATATAACAACAAAAAATGTTTTTTTTTTTTGTGTGATTAAAACAATTGGTGAAAAGTATGTTCAACACAAGCCCTATACATTGGCTCAAATGGGTTTAGAGAGGCAGCCTACTGGCCTGAGTATGGGGGCCATAGCAATATCCTCTTTTAGCCCACCCACTCTCCAATTATGCCAAAACCGCCCATGATCCTCTTAAACCCAGCCCACTGACAACAAAGCCCCTCCCCCTTTTCAACCCACAAATCACTCTTTTCCATCTAGTGGCCCACCCTTCCTTGACTGTAGTACACAATGCAGCCATACTACAAGTATGATTACTAAATTACTAATCTTTAAGGGGGTTATTTATCAAAAGCCAAAATGTTCTCACTAGTTTCTGAAAACCACTCTGACCAAATCTACACAGATGTTTTCCTCCTATTTATCAATAAATTTTCACGAAACAATTCTTGTGCGGGAAAAGACTCCATAAAATCATAAACCAAATCATATGGTTTTTTTCGGATTTGTCACTGAAAACCACAAAATCTTGAGGTTATTGAACTAAACCCAGCTCAGATCTGCCATTGACTTCTACATGAATTCAGCAGCTCTGAGTTGGAGTACTTATTATTTTGCACAACATCGAAATAATAAATCACGAAACATTCAAGGTTTTTTTTTCCGTCCAGAAAAAAAGTCGGACTTAAATAAATAATCCCTACATGTTCTTGGTCAAGTCTAATGGGGAAATGTGATAAATTGTGTAGTTTTCCATCATAAAAGGTAACCACCATGTTCCATTGATGGCCAAGCTGTTCTATTATGTTGACTCTACATGTAATTTTGTTTGAGGTGAATAAATACATTGTTTGAGTATTAGCACTGTATATACACAAAGAAATTGAATGCGATGTATCATCTAATGCTTTTTCCTTTTTTTCTCCCTAAGTTTCTACTGTAGGGTTTGGATTTGTCCTGGACATGAGCTTTTTTGAGACCTTCACACTGCTCCTTTGGGTTGTTTTTATAGATTGTGTTGGTGTTGGACTACTGATTGCAACTTCAATGTGGTATGTTATGCTCATTCTTTTTCCATCCATCTGGTTTAAGAGTCTTTGTAGGTGTCAGCCAAACATGCCTACCCTACTAATGCAATGAGCCCCATTTGATTGAATGCTCTACAGCCCTGCGGATACTGTCATGGTAAAAAATGTTTTTTTGTTTTGTTTTGTTTTTTCCAAACGCATCAGTTATTAGTGCTGCGCTGAAATCCATTTCTCAAAAGAGCAAACAGATTATTTTATTTTTAATTTGGAAATCTGACATGGGGCTAGACATATTGTCAGTTTCCCAGCTGCCCCCAGTCATATGACTTGTGCTCTGATAAACTTCAGTCAATCGTTACTGATGTACTGCAAGTTGGAGTGATATCACCCCCGTCCCTTCCACCCCCAGCAGCCTAACAATAGAACAATTGGAAGGTAACCAGATAGCAGCTCTCTAACACAAGATAACAGCTGCCTGGTAGATCGATGAACGACACTCAATAGTAAAATCCAGGTCCCACTGCGACACATTCAGTTACATTGAGTAGGAGAGCCTGCCTGAAAGCAGTTCCATCCTAAAGTGAAGGCTCTTTTTGAAAGCACATGACCAGGCAAAATGACCTGAGATGGCTCCTACACACCAATATTACAACTAAAAAATACACTTTCTGGTTCAGGAATTACATTTCATTTAGTGTACTGTCAAATTATTGCAGTGTAAACAGTGTAATTTAGAAATAAAATCATGACAGAAGCCCTTTAAACTTCTTTTCAAAGAATGGTGTCACCATTATTAATGGATTTAACTATTAGTTTAGTTGGCATGGAAGCGTCAGAACAAAAATATCCAATTATATTTCCATACCCATTCCTAGTTGAACTAGGAGCACAATATTGGAAAGTAATCATGTGAATCATGTTGTGCTTTAGCACAAGGCCTGCCATTGCAAAACCATTGGTTAGATCCATACCTTGCTGCACTAGTGTCCTTGGGTTTCATTTCAACCAGGGCACTAACCTCAAGGAGTTTGAATGTTCTACCAGTGATTATGTGGCTTTTCTCCCCAAATCCAAAAACATACAGGTTGGTTCATTTGCTCCTGATACAATTACATTGTATGTGACAATATATAATAATGTATAACTGTGTATGTTTCAGCATTATATAAATAAAGGATAACAATAAAACCTCATTTGACATTTATTTTATCTTGTGTTTTGCCAGGTTTGTGTCTAACAAGTATATGGTCCATCGCCAGGGGAAAGATTATGATGTAGAGTGGGGCTATACATTTGATGTACACTTGAATGCCTTTTACCCTCTTCTGGTCATCCTACATTTCATCCAACTATTTTTTATCAACCGTGAGTACACAGCTACCCTACTGAAGCTTCTCATTGAAAATCTTTTTTTGTTCCAAGCTAAAATAATTATTATTTTTTTTTTTTTTCTTCAGATGTGATCTTAACGGGTTGGTTTATTGGTTGCTTTGTTGGAAATACATTATGGCTGATTGCAATTGGCTACTACATCTATATAACATTCCTTGGATACAGCAGTAAGCATGTTGGAAGTTTTATACTTGCATAAAAGTCCATGAAAAGAATGAAGCTCACCTAGATTTCACTGCACATCTAAGAAACAAAATCACTCAGAAAAGGGGTTATTTCATTATTTGCTGAGCTCCACTGAACCCCTGAAGGGCAATCATTCTACAGTTCCACCAGGATCTCTGAGCTGAGCTGAATAAATTAAGGTGTTTTGTGCCCTTATTCATTGAAGGGTATTCGTTATACTGTAATACTGTGTGCCCCATCTACAGTAGTGGTACCAAGCTTCCCAAATGTAACTATTAATGGTAACTAATAAAACACAGGGAAATAATGGTTTTTATTAAATTGAAGGAATTGCTAAGATACTATCCACACCATTTGCACAGACCACATTCCTTGTGGCTTGCCAGTTTTTCTTTGCACATAAAACAATTGAACTAACATCATTGTTAAAGGACCAGTAACAGCAAATGTTTTTCTTATTTCAAAATTAAGTATACAACGAAAAAAATGTAAACTTTGAAATCGCTAAGTCTTTATTAAGAAATAACTTACCGAAACTCCACTTGCACTCCTCTTCAGAAAAGGCAATCCGCCAATCAAATGTGCTGAGCTCAATTTCTCGGCTATTTCCTATAAGGAAGGCAGGGAGGAGAAATTGAGTGCCGCACGATGGATTGGCGGATCACCTTTTCTGAAGAGGAGCGCAAGCAGAGTTTCAGTAAGTTCTTTCTTAATAAAGACTTAGTGATTTCAAAATTTCATTTGTCTTTTTTTTTTTTTCATTATATATTAACGAATACTGCCTTTGATAACTTTAAGAGACAAATTTCTGTTTTTTAAAACGGAAATTCGGCTCTTTTAGTGCAGCGAGCGCAATAGAGCTCACTGCATTAACGATGCGGCCTCAGGCGGCAGCAGCCCCTGAAATGCGCCTGATCTGTTATTGGACAGATAATATGACCAAAGCTATTATTCACTGAGTTGCTTTTGTGATTCTAGCTCAAATATTCCCCCAAAAATCCTGTTTTGCCAGTTATGATTAGAATTTGTATACATGTTCTCAAGGTGAATATTGCTTGAATAACTCAGGAACCAAACATACAGGGGGGAACTTGCTATTTTTTTATTCTTTGTGTGCTCCTTTATTCAAGCTTTCACTTTATTACTTCTGTGCAATATGCAGTCTTTGTATTTGAGTACAGCTGTTTTGTTTCTCTCTTATGCTGGTCACTTTGATAGATTCCTATTTAAGTGAATATTGCACCTCTAACACTTTCCTTTTGTTGGTTGCTTAAAGGGCAATTGTTCTGAATATTTAACAATAACAATTAACTATGAGCCTTATTCCATGGTATAGTAGCTATTATCAAGAATTCACAGGACCTGGGGTTTTCTGGAAAGGGGTGCTTTCCGTAATTTTGCTCACCATACTTTGCCAAAAATCATTTAAAATATTACATAAATATGGATTCAAGCAGCTTAGTTAGGATCAAGTATGATGTTGTTTTGTATTATTACAGAGAAAAAAGGAAATCAATTTGAACATTTTGAATTATTTGATTAAAATGAAGTCAATGGGAGATGGCCCTTTCCTCTATTCAGCGCTTTCTGGATACATTTATTTGGGGGGGGGGGTAAAGTATCCTGTATGGGTCCTTATTTGTGTTATCGTCATTTCTGCTTGTGGGGAGGGGGGCTTCAGGCCAGTCCAAATGTAATGCAGTAGATATGAAGAAAGACCTATATTCTAGTTCATCTGTGTGTAGTCTCACTAAACCTTACTTTAGATATGTGTCTGCCAACCACTAAAAAAAGCAACATGTTATTCTGCCTGTTTAATCCTGAACTAAATAAATCCTGGTTTGTCTTCTGTTTTTCTCCTTAGCTCTGCCGTTCCTGAAAAACACAGTGGTCCTTCTGTACCCATTTGCGGCTTTGGCTCTTCTGTACATACTTTCCTTGGCTTTGGGATGGAACTTTACAGCAAAGCTCTGTTTGTTTTACAAGTACAGAGTCAGGTAAAACTGTTGGGCTGGACAGTTCCATCTTGTACAGATTGTAAATATTTTTGTTGTAGATAAATGAGGTGATTTAAGAAATATCAGTGTCTCGTCTGCTTATTCTTGCTTTTTACTTCACCGATTTTTCATTTCTTATTCAACTTTAAGAACTTGAAACTGTAGTTTGGAAATGTAAAATATGAAATTTATTTTCTAAAGCTACCTGGGTTTTTTTTTATACCGCGTGCTGTATTTACATAGTAACCCCATTGAAAAAACAAAAGCCATATCTGTTTTTATGCCACTCGCACCAGTACTGGCATTTTTATGGAACATTGTAACCAAGGCATTAAGGGGGACCTGTCACCCTAAGAAATAATTCTTAATAATTTTCTCAAGTTAGATGAGCAAAATAAACTTTACTTACACTGTAGTTCAGGGCTGTCCAACTGGCGGCCCGCATACCCCCCCTCATGTGGCCCTCCAAATCAAAGTGTGCATGCTGTGTCTGTTTACCATATGTAAGATTTAAAAATTATCACTAGAGAGATTAACCTGCTTTGTCTAAACCACCTGAGACCCAGACTGAAACTGCCCACATTGTTCTCCTGTTCACAATTTATTCAAAATGCTAATGGTCACCAGCACTGTGTTACTGTATGTAGTACATATTAGACTGGTCCTGATTCCTGTCTCCTGCTCTGTTCTGCCTTCCCTATGCTCCCTGTGTGTGTCATACTTTGGTATTTGTTCTGGGGGTTTGTTAGCATTTGAAAACTATTGTTAGTGGCCCCTAAGGTGTTTAATCATATGCTGGGGTAGTGTATTATACACAGGGGAGGAGGAGGCATATGGATTTATGGGTATGTCTTGATATGATTTAGCTTTTTCACATATGAGTGACATCCTTGCCAGGGCAGGCACAAGGTAGTTTGGCACCCTAGGCAAAAGCTTCATCAGTGCCCCCCTGTCCTGCATTACCATTTCCCTCCTTACCATGATGGTTTTTAAATAAAGAGAGCAAGAAAATGTAAAACACTTTTTTATTTATATTACTGCCCCCTGTACCTGTACCAGCAAGCTCAGCAGCCATCCATCATACAGCCCTCCTGCAGCCATCATATTGCCCCCAATCTTTACCTGTGTCAGCAGCCAAAAATAAACCTGATCACATCATATTGTCCCCAAGTATTCATGTACCTGTGCCAGCGCCCAGCAGCAACAGCAAACATATGGCCCCAAATCTGTATCTGGCTGTGCCAGCAGGAGGCTTCACACTTTACAGTAATAGAAAGAATGTCTTCAGTTCAGTGCAACTGTGCAAGGCTGAGAGCAGCGTGAGTGAGCCACACCAAGCAGCCCCCCAGCTCTGCCTCTATCTGTCATCCAACATATCAGTGACGTCATTGACGCTTATACGCACATCGCGCTGCACCGCACAGAAGGAGCTATTACTTGCAGCAAGAGGGAGAAGGGGAAGGAGATGGATTCCACCCAACTGGGTGACCGTGATTACTGAAATAAATTATTAAATAAACGCTTGAGAAAAGTGTGCCGCTCAATGATGGCGTCCTATACAGCCGCCTACTCTGCCTACCCCTAGTTCCGGCCCTGATCCCTGCAGTGAGCACCAACCATTTGGTTTTTTGGTGTGCTATTAATGTGGACATGGTCTTGCGGTAACATGGGTGTGGTCTAAAAACAGGGAGTGGCTAACACTGGCTTCCGTTATCGGCCCTCCACCATGTAGATTGGAAAAATTCCGGCCCTCAGTATCATAGAAGTTGGACAGCACTGCTATAGTTATTTACATCTAGGAATTGCTGAATGGAAAGTGAAAGTAATTGACTGCCTCAGGCATAGAGGCGGGACAGGTAATATATGATTGACAGCTCAGATTTTTAAACACCTTTATAACAGGTATGAGTGTTTTAATGAAATAATTTTGGCTTTGTGTTAAGTTTGCAAAGGGTTTTCATTGTACAGCATTTTATGTGTAGGTGACAGGTCCGCTGTAAGAAGTGTTTGCTGCTGTGAATAAGATACAGAAAAAGTTTTGGAGGGAACTTTAAAAAAAAAAAAAATCTTTAATGGACCACTAAACACAACAGGCTGTTTTAGCTTCAGACACATAGAACACCATGTTTCGTGCTATTACTGACATTTTAAGATTGCTGGAATGAGATAGGTACCACATTCTCAGCCCTGTGGTATTGCCAAATGATAGCAGCGGCAAAGCCACAAAGTGATCCCTTCAAATCCCTGTTGCAGTTATTGTTGGTTTTTACAGTTTGGCAATAGAAAAACAAAAGGTGGCTACACTCATTCCTCTCTTTAATCTGCCTGAGCTCTAGGTACCTTTAAAAACCCTTTGACTTCAAAACACACTTAATATCTCGCCTTGCACATACAAAAGTTCCAGAACGGCAGACTAACCTTTGCATAGGCTGAGGGCGATTTTTTTGTTTGGGGAGGCTATA
Organism: Xenopus petersii; assembly: GCA_038501925.1. Lineage (NCBI taxonomy): Eukaryota > Metazoa > Chordata > Amphibia > Anura > Pipidae > Xenopus > Xenopus petersii. The sequence goes on along the minus strand of CM076675.1, from coordinate 105,379,723 downwards.
GGTGCCCATACTTGCACAATCAATTGCTGACAGTCTGAATGGTTAAATGAATAGTAACATCAAAAAATGAGTGTTTAAGAATTCCATTGTATACTACAGAGCTTATCTGTTATCTGCTGTGTATCCTGTGCATTTTCTCCTTTTTTTGAGCTTTGAATGGCTGCCCCCATGGCTACACAGCACCTTGATTGTATAATAGTTGTTTTTCTGAAGCAAACACAATCGTTTTACCAATGCATAGCAACATTACATTATATTGTGATTCCTTTAAATCAATTTTACATTTGGTGTTACAGATCCTTTAATTAAATCATAATTTGCCAACATTCAGAATGATTTCATTTTTAATCTATACAGAAGTAAAAATACCTACTCTATGTATTTCATGGCATCTACACATACACTACACAGCCCTACCAGCCTATCTTTTAAATGCCTCTTTGGCTTAAGGCTAATGGTGCACAGTGTGGAGAAAAAGCAATGAGCTGCGCTAGCCCACACACACACACACACACACAAGGATTTTGGTTAGAAAATGGCCAACCTTGCATGTGTGCACTGACAGGCAGATGTCAGGTTACTCGGAAACGGAGGCAGAGAAAGTTTATTGTGTGCTATTTTGCAAAGGTGTTATTTAAACCAAACAGGTAACCAGAAGTGCCCAATCCACTTATAAAAGATAGGCATTTGTACTGTATGTGACCCAACAAGAAGTGTTATAGCATTTGCTCATTGAATTTGTGCTAGTGTTTTAAGCACATCAACTTTCCCCATACACAAACTTCTTGCACCACAGCCACTTCCCATACTCCACACCCAGCACTATAAAAACAAATACTTATTATGCAGCTGATTGTAGGAGACATACCAAGCATCTGACTTCTTAGCAAACAAATAGGAGGCAAGAATAAGCGTCTGGGTCTCAAGTCACAATTTAAGCCTGCTACGAAGCACGGCTCCTTCAGTATAAGTTGGTGTGTACCTTCTTCTCACAGCGTGTTCCCGGCTCCCGCAATATGCAGGGTCGGACTGGGGGCCCGGGGCCCACCGGGACTGCTGTCCAGGGGCCCCCCGCCCCCTTACTAAGACACGTCGGCTCAGCAACAGCGCCGCTCGGTGCGTAGGCGCCGTTGCGCAGCCGGAAAAAAAAATTTTGTTTTGTGATTCTAAATATCTGGAGAAGGGTTCTGGCCCGGCGGGGGCCCACCAGGTTTTTTCCCGGTATCCCGCCAGGCCAGTCCGACACTGGCGATATGTGACACCAGGGAAGCAATCAGTCATGAACTGTCTCTGCTCCGATGTTTTACAGTTTAAAGGACAAGGAAAGTCTAATATAATAAGGCTAGAAATGCTGTATTTTGTATACTAAACATAAGCATGAACTTACTGCACCACAAGCCTAATCAAACAAATGATTTATGCTTTCAAAGTTGGCCACAGGGCCCACTGCCTCTATAAAAGCTAGTAATATGACTACCCCATCATTTCGTCTCTACCGAGGTACTAGGCAGGGCTGCCCACTTTCTCCTCTGTTATTTGCATTGGCTATTGAGCCCCTTGCTTACCGCATCAGATCTCATAACAATATAACTGGATTTGTTTTGGGTAATAGGGAGGATCGTATTCAATTATATGCGGATGATACCCTCTTATATCTGGGAGACAGGGGTGCTTCACTAGCCAATGCCCTCACGGTCTTGGCAGAATTTGGTGAAGTATCCGGACTGGTAATAAATAAATCAAAATCCACTGCTCTTATGATAGATCCGCTTACTGAGGGGGAAAGAATGTTTACCTTTCCTTTTAAAGTAGTTCCCGAATTTACTTACTTAGGAGTTAAGGTCACAGCTCTCCCCCAGCAATACTTAACTCTCAACTTAGACCCGTTGAATGATTGGATGTCTCAGAAGCTTAAATCATGGGCTTATCTCCCGATAGGCCCTACTGGCCGGATCCATCTTATTAAGATGATTATATTACCTAAGCTACTCTATGTATTACAACAAGCCCCGGTATGGATACCCAAATCCTATTTTCTTAAAATAAATGCTGTTTTTAGACAACTGGTGTGGGCTCACTCCAGACCACGACTAAAGCTTGAATCATTAATGTGTGCTAAAAGTAGAGCTGGCCTAGCCCTACCAGATATGTATTTATATTACCTGGCAGCACAATTGTCCCACCTCGCCACGTGGGTGGAGGGTTTGCATCACCGAGTGCTACATTCTCTTTGGGCTCATTTGACTGGCTTCACTGAGAACCCAGTAAGCTGGATTCTGGGGAAATCTGTCGTTACGGCTCAGTCCTTACTTTCACCCCCCATCGACTCCCTACGTAAGGTGTGGAAAATGGCCAATGCACTTTTGAAGTCTCCCCCCACTGACCCGCTTACTCCACTGTGGAACAACCTCGATTACCCCTTGTTGGCAAAATTAGGTCCAATGAGTCTCTGGTCGGACCTTGGGGTGAATACCTTTGGTGATATATGGCATGATGGCGTATTGGTCTCTTTTGCTCGATTGAGGGACCACTTTCAGATCCCACATAACCAATGGCTGACTTTTCATAGGCTCAGTCGTGCTCTCAGTGTCACTCACAAGCGTCAAGAGTTATCGCTGTCCACACACCCCTTTCTAGTTTACATTAAAAGGGGACATACCAAAGGTTTGGTCACCATGTTATATGCTAAGTTGTTGCAAGAGGTACATGGAAGTAACTTGGATGGGCTACGCTCTAAATGGGAGGTAGATGTTGGCACAATCCTTGATGAGGAATGGCAAGAAGCGCAAGAATCCCCTCAATTAGTATCCCCCAACCATAGATTACGGCTAATTCAACTATATATTCTTCACAGAGCTTACTACACCCCAGTCAGACTTCACTACATTAATGCCGGCACCCCAGATGTTAGCACTAGATGTGCTTTGGACAGGGGAACTCTGATACACATGCTCTGGAGCTGTACCAAGCTTACTACATACTGGAGGGAAATACTAGATGCCTTAGATGGGGTGCTGCAGGTGACAATAGCTAGAACTCCTAAAATTTGCATCTTGGCCATAATTCAAAACCTAAAACTGAATCACTGTCAATCACTTTTTCTACTAGAGGCACTGTTACTAGCCAAGAGACTAATCACCCAGAACTGGAGAGCTGTGGCTCCTCCTACCTTCTCTGCCTGGAAAGCAATAATGCAGGATACCTGTACCACTGAATATCTAATGTACTTAAAAAGGGGAGCCCTTACCAAATTCCATAAAATTTGGGGATCCTGGACTGACGTTTACCCCCTACACCCAAGACAACCTGTAGCAGTTTAACTCATATAGGGTTCGGGAAAGGTAACGGGCATTTATATTCCACTTGTTTATGTAACACGCTACTCTTGACGACATGTATGTTACATGCTATGCTTCTTTCACCCTGCTTGATTTGGACTTGTAACATGTGCAACAATGTTTTTTTGGTGATTTGTCTCTACATTGTAAACTGCTTACTTTTTCTTTCAATAAATTACCCGAAGTTAAAAAAAAAAAAAAAAAGTTGGCCACAGGGGGCACCATCTTGTAACTTTTTTAAACATCTTTGCCTGACCCTGAACCTGCACATGCTCAGTGTGGTCTGGGCTGCTTAGGGATCATCATAAACAAAGCTGCTTGAGTTCTGCATGGCTGGGAAGTAAGGCGGGGGCTCCCCCTGCTGTTCATAAGTATGATTGTTTCCCTGCTCAGCAGTTAGGGACCGTCTGACAATTCCTATCCACAGCAGTAAATGAAGTGAGCATTTCACTGCATACAGTCAGGTTTCTTATAAAAATGGTACACATTTTTTAATCAAAGTATATTAGAGACACGTTTCTTTTTCATTAAAGAAAGTAAAAATGGGGTTTTATTTTTTTTGCCTTTCCTTGTCCTTTAAAGCATCTTCTATGATGAGGAAGATGTTTAAAATCTAGCAGCCCGATGTTAAAAATCTTTTGAACTGGAACACCGCACAACCCTTCCCATTACAAGCACTGTCTCCGTGTGCCTTCAGAAGGAACACAGAAGTTTTTTTTTGCGTGGGGGTCAGGCAGGTTTGCCTTAATCAAAATCCGCCTATGAACCTTTGTATTTTTAGTGATGGCCAAAAACAGAAAATGAAAGCCTTTTTCTTTCCTGGTAATCCTCTGGTACTATTTCATTTAACAGTATCGTGCCCCTGATGATGCCCACGACACGGTCTGCCATCTTTCTTATTTGCACAGCACACGCTCCGTCTCCATCCACTAATTACATTTGCCAATGTAATAAATGCATGGCATTTCAAAGGGGATAATATGCCAAACTTATGTTTTAAAGGAAAATTATACCCCCAAAATTAACACTTAAGCAACTATTTATTATTACCCAATGGCACATACTGCTAAAAAAGTATATTATGAAACATGAAGCAGAGTTTCACATATGAGCTGTTTTAACAAATGTTCTAAAGCTGGTTGATGCAAGCAAAAATGGAGTCAGTTATGTTAAAAGTTATATGTTCTGGCAGATTTAGTGATTTTAAATGGTACTGCAAAATCATAAATGTGCCCAGAAAAAGACATTTAAATGCCAAATCGTATAAAAGTTTGTTTTTCTTGAAACCCTAGTGAGGCCTTTATGTTCAATTATACTTTGCTCCACCTTTTTAACACCCCTGGAACTACAATACGAAAAGGCAAAAATGCATTTTAACGTGAAACGGTTGCATTTCTTTGATGCACGATACACGTGGACACATTTTGACTGAAAAGAGGTGTGCACATATAAATCATGTCCATGTGAAACCTTTCCCACAATCAGTCTGGCAGGAATTGGAGCAAGAATCTTGCCCTTATACAGTAAATACACATTATACAGTGTTTCTCTCATTAGCGGAGATACCATATTCACACTAGGATTATAGGGAGTTAAAAGGTTAATATAATGCTCTGAAAATCTTACACATAGATAAGGGTAATTTTTCCTTATTTCATATTGAAGCCTATGGCCCACCTAAATGTTACAGCCTGTAACAAATTAAATCCCACTTTTTTTTGCCCATAAGGCCTCACATCAACCGTAATACCTTTAGGACTACCTTTGCTGGCTATATTCCGCTAGCAGAACTATAATATAATGAAACTTAAATAGAGGTTGTAACTCACCACAAAAGGGTGCACCGCCCTGAGCCCTCAGCATGGGGAGCGGATAAACAGAAATACTTTGGAGCAGGCACTCAAATGAAAGCAGTCTTCCACCAGGTTGTTGAAGCAAAGTAAGAGTTTCTGTCCACAGCCTTATGTGTTTCGTGTTACATAGGCTCAAGCCTATAACTTAGGGGCAGATTCCCTAACCAGCGAAAAGTCGCCAGCGACCGATTCGCCAGACGAAAATTCGCTCAGACAATGCTAATTCACTAAAATGCGGAGTTTCATGGACTTTGAACACTTTTCGCTATCGTTACTTCACCAATGTGAGCAATTCAAAGCGAAGATTCGCTAGCCTTCATTTCTGCCTAGCGCAAATTAGCTAGAGGTCTTGCGCTCAGGTTAATTAGCATACGGTGGGAAATTTAAAGTTGAATGGACGTCTTTATGTTGCAGCAAATACATTACATTTCCACATGTCCAGGGAACCTTGATAAAGATAATAGAGTTGTTATACACACAAGCCCACTGTATAGTTAATGTTCCATGTGTTAGAAAATGTATGGGGGAAACTGGTTAAGGACTTTTGCAGCCTATCACTCTGAAAAAAAGAAGACACCAGCGTTTTTTGAACTTCGCCAGAGTGAATTGTTGCCTGGCGATTGAGTGCAAAGGAGTGCTAGCGCCTATCTCTTTCGCTAGGGAATTGGTGCCTGCAACCGTTACTAAATTGTCTCCAGCATTTGCCACTTCACCACCAGTAAATCTGCTCCTTAGTGTTTATAAAACAAAACGCGTAAGGCTGTGGACACAGTATACGCTTACTTTGCTTCACCAACAAGGTGGAAGACTGCCTTCATTTCAGTGCCTGCTCCAAAGTACTTTCAATATATTCCGCTAGCAACCTACAATGCTTGCCCAACCCATCGCTCTCCTCAACTGCATCCAGTAAGCCTACCAACACCCCTATTCCCTTCCTAGCCATGCTGTTCATCATTTAGATCTTTTCTATTCAGCTTCTCAAAATGCCTGACAACTATCCCACCATTATTGCAAAGCTGAAATATTAGAAATATAAGAAGCACAAGAACAAAGGCATTCAATCATTTATATAAAGTGTGTATTTATAAACAATGCCAGGTTTAGGCAATTTGAACGCATTGCAGAATATTTTAACAACAGAAGTAATAAACCAAAAACACAAATTAATTACGGATCTCCAATTTAAAGGAATGTGAGAATTTGGAAGCTACTTTTAACTTAACTGTAAGCACAAATTGTCAACTTTCCTAATATTTTATTGGCAAGATGAGTTTTTGGCATCAGAAGTGACCACTTGACTGACATTTTGAGTGGTTATGTCAATCGCTAGGCTCATGTCACACAAGGGACTTTTCTGAAGGCAGTTCATTGCAGAATAGAAACTTCCCTACAAAGCAAGATATTGATGATTTGCTCTGAGAAAAAAAAAAGTCTAAGCCTGGCACATAGGGCATTTCTCCAATGGAGTATTTCAGCTGCAAAGAGGCTCCATCTTTCGAAACTGCACCTACCAACCCCCACTGCTAAAAGGATCATCTCTATATGCACTATGGGCAATTACCCACAAGGAACACCATTCATGCAGCGAGTAATTGCTCAGATGTCAGAGAAGACAACCTTTGAGATCCTGTTTGCAGTCACAGTCAAATCTTAGAATGCAATATATTGCCGGCAATAACAGGATGGTCCAAGTACACAAAAATCTTTGTTTGTTTTTTTCTCTACAATTGCTCTTTGGGGATAAGAACCCTTTGTTGAATTACTAGAGAAATTGAAAGGCTATCTGCAGAAAACTGGGAATGTGCAACTACAAAAACAATATAGTTGTCCACTTTGATTTGTTTTACTCCCAAAAAAGCATAAATGTTGTGGTATCAGTGCCTATACTTACATAGCAAGGAAAATAGGCAACCTTCAGCAATCAAATAACATGTAAAATATAATTAAAGAAACAGATATCAATCAAATATATTAATGAACATATCAATTTTCTAAGCCATAATAAATAATCTGTATAAGCTGGTTGTATCCATATATCTATATTAATATATTTAATATTTCCCTGATCATCTACAAAATTTGTATCATAATAAAAGCAAAATAGAACTGGATAATTGGTTCCTGCACAAAAAGCATGGGGGGGGGGGTTCATGGAATGTATATGTACATATTTCAGGGTATTCCTTTAAAAAAAAAAAAAAATCTGTATGTTGGCTTAAAATGGTTTACGCCTAAGATATGGATGGTTTGTTGGGTAAACAAAATCACATTGTTTCCATTGGGTATTCACAAGAGCAGGTGTAATCCTAGCTACAGTAGATCTCACAGAGGTAGAGTCCAAACAACAGGATGATATGGAGGTGCATGCAGAAGTTCCTAATAGGCAGTGACGATGACAGAACATTGGCTGCTTTTTGACAGTTCTGATATGATCTTTTTTTTGGGTGTCAGTCTGCAGGATTCCTTTTAATATGGATCTAGAAAAGGAATAAGAAAATGAATGTGACAGATTCATTAAATTCAATAAAAAAAAAAGACAGGCTCTGTGGATAAAAGGGCAATACTAACCTCATTCAGAATGACCCAGACAGGAGAGTTCTGTAAAACTGAAAGCCGAAATGCAGAAATGGGGTTTAAATTTGAGTTCACTGGCCCCTCTGCTAAGCCGTCTTCAAATTTACCTTGGAATACAAAAACAGTGATCAGCTTTCATAATAAACGTGATTTTATATGCATTCCCCACATTTATTGCCCCATCCTCGCTTACTGGCAGGTCAATTCTCATCAAAGGGCTTTAAATTCGATTAATTTAATGGCAGCTTTAAGCACTGTACTAACTAGAAAGCACTATATTCATATCTGCAGTGTTTGTGCAGTATTTACAAAAACATGCCGTTTCTACTGCTAAGGAATAGAGGGAGCACCCTGTGCTGCTAGTGCTAATGCTAGTACGCCAGTTCTTTAGTTACTTCTGTATGTGAAAGACACGTCCTAACTATACTGCAGTGGAACAGTTCTTCAGTCAGGACCCTCTAATACAACATTAATTATACAGTAGTTCAATAAAAGCACTCAATAGTCCTAACTAAAGATCACCCTACATAAACTGTGCTGGCCCCAGTTAAATAAATGATATATTTATCAGTTTATAAATAAATGTGACAGTGGGGAAGATATGCAATGTAAATGTGCCTTAGTGCACCCTACACCACTCAGATATACAGTGTACTTGTCCCTCACCACCACATCTGATATCAATACAAATGTGAATTTGGAAGGTAAGCAGTATAAGAAGGTGCAGAACTGTACCTATTCTAAAGAAGCCATCTGGCAAGCGTTTCTCTTTGGTGTCGGTCCTCAGCTCCACAATGTCTTTCTAGGACACAAAATGCAACATTATAATAATTAGCCCTTTTTTTTTGCTCAACATGACCCAAGACACATTTTTTACCATCTAGGAACAACATTAAGTATTGTTGATTCTTGCAAGGAGACTCCCATTTTTAGAACTGAGCATTTATACTCCCATGGTTGAGATAGGCACATATATCATAAATGTGGAAAAAGAGTAAATGCGGTTCAATACGGCCAGCACATCATATCCACATACCCGATAAGGAAAGACCTCCACTGTTGTGTTCCATAACTGATCTCCTGGATGTTCAGGGTTCCCACTGCGAAAAAGATATCTAAAACCAAAATAAATACATATATATTAAATATGGCATAGTTATACAGTGCCAACTTAAAGGGGTTGTTCACCTTCCAACACTTTTTTTTTTAAGTTCAGTTTTCAGATTGTTCACCAGAAATAAAGTATTTTCTCAATTACTTTTATTTTTTACCATTTTTCCAAAATTAAAGTTGAATGTTTTTGTCTCAGGAGTTTTAGTCTGGCTGCTCAATAGTGATGCGCGGGTCAGGTTTTACCCAACCCACACCCACCCAATAACCGCCCTCCCTCCACCCGCGGCCGGCCGAGTCCAACTTTCTTATAGACCCGCCAATGACAGCAAAAAACAGGTGGGGTGAGCAGGCGCATGGCTATAAAACCGGAAGTTGGAAGCAGTCTGACTACAGTTCAATGATTCAGGTGCAGATTCTGAACTGTTACAATTTGCTACATTAGTTGATACACTGAGTTGATACATTTCTGAACAGTATGTGTGGAATATTAGCAATTATTGTATCAATTCTAACAGCTGCATTTAATGAAACTCAAGGATTATGCTCACAAATGTATCAGTAGAACAGTTTCTATTACAAATAGAAAGTAATTGGAAAAAAACAAGTGAATAAGTGTTGGAAGGTGAACAATAGTGATGGGCGAATATATTCGCCAGGCACCAATTCGCATGTTTCGCCACCGGCGACGATTAACACGAGTGTCAAAATTGACGCTGCCATCAAAATTTATTTGGCAACACAATTGGCATGCCAAATTGGGGATTGCAAGGCCAAGTCTTTTGGCAGTTGCCCAAGGAACCAGATCACAGGGTACAATTTTTCTTTTTTAAATTCTGGCAAAATCAATATCCCATAAAATCATACAAAAGGGAACTTGCAGTCTAGGTTGAGGTTTAAGATACATGAATACTGTATAGTTAAATGTATCAAAATTACATCTAGTGTGTGGCAGGAAAGTGTTAAAGAAGAACTAAACCCCCTTGCTTATAAAAACCTCTAACCCCTACCCTCCATAGTCCCCTCGCACCGGTGTTAGCAGTAAATGCCCCTAAGGCTGGAATTACCCATTGTTGGAGTCAGCGCAGACCAGAAATACTACAACTTTAAGGGGCAGATTTATCAAAGGTCGAAGAGAAAATTCAAATTTTAAAAATTTGAATTTCGAGCTAATTTTTGTGTACTTCGACTAGTGAATAGTCCAAATTCGATTCGAATTTGAAAAAATTCAAAAAACTTAGAATATTGAAATTTATCATGTACAGTCTCTTTAAAAATTAGACTAACATTCGCCATCTAAAACCTGCCAAATTGCTGTTTTAGCCTATGGGGAACCTCCTAGAATCTATTTGGAGTCAATTGGTGGACTTTGAAAAATAGAAGGTTTTTTTAGGAAAAACTTTTGAGTCTAATTTGATCGAATGCGTTATTACATCGATTCGTACGATCTATTCAATCGAAAACTGGCCTATTTTTTTTTTTTTTTATACATTTTGGTTGGTCTTTTTGAATTCAAATTTCGAAGTTTTTCAGTTTCTAAATTCGACCCTTGATAAATCTGCCCCTAACTGTAACAAGAATAAGTGCGGAAGCAAAAGTCAGAACTCTGTCTGTTAATTGGCTCATTTGACCCAACATGTATTGTTTGTTTGTTTGTGTGCACTGTGAATCCTAGGATCCCAGGGAGCGGCCCTTAGTTCTTAAAATGGCAATATTCTATTTAGAATTACCCAATGGCACATACTACTAAAAAAGTATATCATTATGAAAATGGTTTATTTACATGAACAGGGTTTTACATATGAGCTGTTTTATGCAATATATTTTTAGAGAGACCTACATTGTTCTGGAGTAAAGTTTTCCTTTAAATCATCAGCATTTCGTTTATTTTGCAGTGAATTCTCAGTAAAGCAAATGGGTATATATAGGGATAATGGCATAATAATGATATTATAATGTGGCCCAGAGACATGTGGATGTAATGCAGAGCACATAGCTTATGGAAACATTCTGTCACAGGCTTCCTGGAATATCTTATGCAAGCCAAGGCATTTTCATTTCCAGGAGTTCTTAGCCTAGTCAAAGAATCCCAATTAAGAATAATCTATAAAAACAATGAATCTTTCATATTGAAAAAAAAAACATGCTGATGTATCAACTCCCTGTTATCAGATCACTGTAACCACCTGGAATTGCAGCTGAAATGGAACAAGGACGTGTTTGTTGCCAGGAGACACGAGTGAGCCCCACCTATAGTACTCTGCACACACACCTCAAAAGGCCAAAGCATTCTCTACTGCATTCTTTCTATCAAATATATTTGAAGAATCCTTAAAGGCACCTTTGGCTCAGAATAGAACACTACAGTTACATAATGGAGACAGGGCTGCCAAGCATCAGCATTTTTCTAATACATCAGATTAATTGCATAGCCATTAAGGCTGAAAGGAGTTTTATTAAAATAGGCACAGCTAAAACACCTGTAATTTAAATGTTCTGCTGGAGAATTATACAGGCAGATGTGCTTGGATGAGTACAGGGCAGCCATTTAGAGGCTAAAGGTATGTATGTACCAACTGTATGGTGCCCAAAAATGCACTCTCTAAAAAGCAATATTGTGTATGGTTCAGTGTGTCAAAGAGGACCCCAAAAGAACATTTGGTTTCTAATGTCATACCTGGGTGCCCATCATAAAATTATAAATTTTATTCTGCTTAAAGGACAAATTATACTAATTTCCCCATGGATTTCCAGATCCACAGAGCACACCCTCTATTTACTAGGGATGCACTGAATCCACCATTTTGGATTCGGCCGAACCCCCAAATCCTTTGTGAAAGATTCATCAGAATACCAAATCTGGATCTTAATTTGTATATGCACATGGGGGCAGGGAGTGAAAAAATGTTTTTTACTTCTTTGTTTTGTGACAAAAAGTCATATTATTTTAAAGATTCTGATTCGGTGCGGCCAGGCCGAATTTGAATCCTGCTGAAAAAGGCTGAATCCTGGCCTAAAACCGAACCAAATCCTGGATTTGGTGCACCCCTACTATTTACTAGCTAAGAACATCAAATTTCCTACAGTGACAAGCAGTTTATCTGGCATGCATAAGTCCAACACTTGTGCAGGATGTGGCACTTTTAAATAGAGAGTTAAAATGAAGACCCCACTGAGGTTGTGTCTGTTCCATTGGTGTGTACTGTAACATCTATTGCAGGGAGTATCCTGCACCCCAAAATGACTGCCTCACAAAACTTTTTTGAATCACAAAACTATGCAGTGTTTAAGAATAATCATAATAAATTTAAAACAGGCTTTTATCGAACACAAAACAAATAGCTGGAATAGAAAAGGGTGCATTAGCAATGCACCCTGGGTACAAGTGCTCTAAGAATGAGCACTGCGGTCATGCTCTTGTGCCTTAGTGCTCTTGCACTTGTGCCCAGGGACTTTCAGAATAACCCCTATAGTGGGCAAATGCTATCTGTGTACAGCTTCTTACCAGTAATAGCCTATATGATTTTCCCTTCATTTTCTCTTTGTAGACTAATTAAACTAAATTGCTGATCGATTGCCTTTGATAACAAAACTAGAGTAGTTTAGCAGCTATGCTAGTAAACAGGCCCCAAGGCTCCACTGCTTACAATTACAAAACAGTGTGTTCATCATGCACATTTCTATAATCTACATAATTACTGTAAACTACATTTTATATTACATTATTCATACATATTAATGTCACTTTCAAAGCAAGAAATTGGTATTTAATGTATGTGTTGTGCACAAAAAGTGCATTTTTAATAGCAATTACGCTTTTGTGCAACATGTTCCTGTCACTATTTAAAAGTCATATTATAGACCACAAGCCATTTAGGCAGTAAAGTAAGGATTTAGCATGATTGTATACAAGCAGTGCAAAGCTTTGCTTAGATAGATATAACATTATTCAGGTTCCATTATCTCCTATGGCTGGCACCTGCAATCTTTTATTCAGTATACAAATGTTACACAACAGGATGCTGCACAGAACAACAAGGCAGCGGGAGACAACATAAAAGCTCACCTTTCTACATTCACTGGCTTGTCAAACTTAAATAAAATGTGGTCTCCAGCAACTGGTGTAATGGCCCAGAAAAAATCCTCTCCTAAGTAAGTCTTTTCCAGCGTGTGGCCTTGATAGACTTTTAGGGAAGTGGAGACTTCAGCAGGTGGGTTCACGTGAATTTTATGCAACAATGGTTTCAGAAAATCTTTATCCTAATTGATAGGAAACATGAAGGTCACGGATTCAGGTAAAATATTTCATACATAAAGAATGAGCAGAACACATTGCTAATTTATTTCCTACATTATCAAAGTTGAGCAGACAAAGCCAGCATTAACAGCATGCCCTGTAACCTATCACAATAATGCCAGAAAATAGCTATTTATACCATAGTAACAATGTCAATACCATTATACCATGGAACCACGAGGTATGTTTATGCCCAGAAAAATAGATTTTGTACTTACCGTTAAATCCTTTTCTCTTGTCCTACATTGGGGGACACAGGCACCATGGGGTTGAAGATCCTGTTGCTTGGAGAAAGGACACTAAAAGGTTAAAGTGGCTCCTCTTCCTCCTGCTCTGGGCTTCATCCCCGCCTACCTCCTCAATCTTCAGTTTTCTGACCGAAGAAGATATGACGAGCCCTACCAATTGCCCATGTGAAGAGAAGGAGCACCTCCCTAATGCAAGCTAAGCACAGTATGAACCACCTGCTGTTTGAACTTGTTGGTATTTGAACAATAACAATTATATAAGCTATTAACTGAACTAATACAGTGAGGGAGGTAAGGCCTGTGTCCCCCAATGTAGGACAAGAGAAAAGGAATCTATTTTTCTCTTGCCTAGATTGGGTGACACAGGCACCATGGGGACGTCCCAAAGTTATCCATGAGGGTGGGATTTTTTACCCCTAGTGTTTAGGGAATAAACACCTGCAACACTTTCCTCCCAAAGTTAGATCGGGCTGAGGCAAAAGTATGTGCACCTTGTACAATTTGGAAAAGGTGTGTGCGGATGAGCACACTGCAGCCCTACAGACCTGTTCTGCTGAAGCCTGGTGGCGAACCGCCCAAGAAGTGCTGAGCGAAGAAGTAGAATGAGCTGAACCCGGAAGGGTGTGGCCTTACCTCGTACCTCGTAGGCCTTCAAGATTGTTGACCTAATTCATCTTACAATGGTGGCCATAGATGCCTTAATGCTTTTCCGTGGTCCTTCTGGTAAGACAAAGAGGAAGTCTAGCTTCCTTCTGCTCTTGGTAGCCCTGGTGTATATTCTGAGAGAAGGAACCACATCTACATTGTGTAACTGTTCCAACTTTGTCTTTGGTTCAGGACAAAATGAAGGAACCACCAGGTCCTGGTTAAGATGGAATTCTGATACCAGCTTAGGAAGAAAATCCAGGGTAGGTCTCAACACCGCCTTGTCAAAAATGGTGGACGACAGGATAGAGCTGCTAGTTCTGAAACTCGTCTAGCCGAAGTGATGGCTAATAGAAAAATTAACTTAAGAGTCAGCAGAGGTAATGGAATTGAATCCATTGGCTCGAACGGTTGCTCCTGCAATACGGAAAGTACCATATTGAGATCCCAGGGAGGGATTGTATGACGGTATGGAGGTATCATCCTCAATGCTCCCTGGAGGAAGGTCTTGATGTTGGGCAGCATTGCAAGAAGTGCTTCTTTACATGGTCGTTTAGTGCCTTTAGGAATAGCACCGGACGTAAAGATCCATCCTTTTAGGGTACTATAAACAGGTTTAAGTAGAAATCGAAGCCCCTTTCCCTCAGAGGGACCGTCTTTACTACCGTGGAGGCAGTCAGGGCTTGTAGAACCCCTTGGAAAATGTGTGCCTGGGTTCTCCGGTAAGGAGCCTTGAGATGGAAAATCACCTTGGGGGTAGCTGAGCGAATTCTATGATTGGAAGGACAAGTTTGAGTAAAGCGCTTGGAAAATTGGACTCTATGGTCTGGCGTTTTCCATTGTGCTTTAACAATGTCATCCAGCTGTTCATTGGCTGAAAAGACACAAGAAGACATCTTTTGCCCTTAAAAATGTTTTTGGTTGGCTCTGCTGAAGGTGGGGTGTGCCTGAATCAGGCTTTCGACTTCTCTTTGTGATCTAGGGATATCCTGATCCTATTCATCTGCGGTTAGGATCTGTCCTTCTTCCCGATGCCTCTTCCTGTTCATCAGGCAAAACAGGTGGGGAAAGGGGAGGTCGCTTTGTGGCCGACTGCTGAGTGACCGGTCTGTGAGGTTGTGTGGATAGGTGCTGTAGGACCTTATCTAGAGTCTCTGGAATTCTGTCTAGGTTTTGTAGACCCACTAGAGATAAAGCGCACACCAATTCAGAATCCGAGCTCGTTTGATTAGCTGTAGCTGTCGCAGAGCTAGCTCGTAGGGCTGTGTGGGATTGTAATTGTGCAGTGACTGCTGCAGTCTTACAGGCTTCACATATTGGCTCAGCCGAAACGCTAGCAAATTTAGGTCTGCAAGTAGCCCATGCCAAATACTAAATTGCACTGGTCGTACGTGCAGTTGCCTGCTTGGGAAGGGACTGGTCATCTGCCCTGCCCTTCATGGCCATACTATGTAGATAGTGCCACCCAGTAAGTAAAGATATTGGGGAATATTAGGAGAGTCCAGAGGAGTGAACCACCTCTCCCTTAGAGTGTGATCTGTGGAGACAGAGGGAAGTAGTGAAAAACCCCACAGTAGGTCCCATAGAGAGAGTGAAGTGTTAATCCCCTAGAGAAAGAGTAAGGGAAGTGTAAGTACCTGTTCACCAAGGTAGGAAGGAATGGTGCCTTGTTCTTCCCTGTGAGAGACAGTGAGGCTGGAAATGCTCAGCGCTGGAGATAGATGCGGAACCAAAATGGCCACCAGAGAGGTTTCCCGGGCTTTGGTATAGTACCTTAATAAGATGGCGCCCGTGAGGCGTGTGTGCAGTGACACGTGCACAATGAAATAGGCGCAGCGCCAGATAGTGGCGCAAAAGGTCGCTGGGAAATAGCGATGAGAACCCGGGAGGAAGGTAAAAATGCAGTTACAGGAACAAGAGGGAGAGGGATAGAAGAAGCTGTGTCCTATGTGCCCCTGTAGGGAATTCTCCGTCAGAGAATAGAAGTGAAACTAATGTGCCTAGGGAAATCTCTGTCAGAGAAAAGCAGTGAAAGTGAAACGAAATGCCTAGGGAAATCTGTCAGAAAATAGCAGTGAAAGTGAAACTAAATGCCTTTTTGCAGAGCTGACAGGCAGCATGTAATGGGGGGAGGGAGGAGGGAATTGACTTACCTCCTCGTGCCAGCCAGGAATGCTCAATAAAAGGTATACCCTCCATCGTGGCTACTGGTGCAGCCTCCGGAGAGCGGGAACCAGTTTCCCAGGGTAGTGTCGGGGGGGGGGGGGAGCTCCCCAGCCTGCAGACTCCGTAGAGCGGGAAGGCTACAGAGCATTATCAGATCAGAAGTCCTTAGCTGGAGGGGTTCTGGAAGAGAAACACTGACCCCAGTAGTGGCATGATACTTAAATCTGTACCATTGCTCCAAGCCACAAAGTGTCTGTCCTCCTTCTGAGGACACTAAAAGAAAACTGAGGATTGAAGAGTTAGGCGGGGATGAAGCCGAGAGCAGGAGGGTGAGCCACTTTAACTTTTAGTGTCCTTTCTCCAAGCAACATGATCTTCATCCCCATGGTGCCTGTGTCCCCCAATCTAGGCAAGAGAAAATAGCAGAATTTGGCTAAAATGCTGACAACGAACAAGTCTAAGTGGTTTGTTAAAGGACCAGTAACGTCAAACATTTTTACAAAAAAATTCGTTAGAATACAACGGAAAAAAAAACCCAACACAAATTAAAATTTAAAATAGTAAAGCCTTTATTAAGAAATAACTTACAGAAACTCCACTTCCTGTCCTCTTCAGAAACGGCGAAAGGGCGACCATCCATCTGCAGCGCTCGATTTCTCCTCCTGGCTATACACTGACAGCGTGTCCTCTGCCCGATCGCCTTCTCCAGCTCTTCTTCATCCAGCAGCAGTATGAAGGCGATTTCTCCCGCTCCTCCACTCCAGGAATGCAGCCCTGACTGCCGACCCCCGTGCCCACTCCGTCACTGTCAAGGCAGCTGAAACAAAGCAGCCGCAAAAGAATGCGTCCAACACTGAGCCGGCAACCCCAGGAGGACGAGCTTCTCTTGGTGAGCCGTGCTGCTCCCCGCCTGCAGCTGCTCCCTCTGTCAAACTGCTGTTGGGCTGCTGAAGGCTGAATCATGAACAGGCAGGATTTGGGGGGGACAGGCGTTCGCCCTGGAGCGGTGCAGCCTCCTAATACACTCAATGCAGACCTGCAAAGAGCCGGGGTTATTTGATTTACTTTTATTACTGCTCCTGCCGGCTCAGCGTTGGACGCATTCTTTTGCGGCTGCTTTGTTTCAGCTGCCTTGACAGTGACGGAGTAGGCACAGGGGTCGGCAGTCAGGGCTGCATTCCCGGAGTCGAGGAGCGGGAGACATCGCCTTCATACTGCTGCTGGATGAAAAAGAGCTGGAGAAGGCGATCGGGCAGAGGACACGCTGTCAGTGTATAGCCAGGAGGAGAAATCGAGCGCTGCAGATGGATGGTCACCCTTTCTGAAGAGGACAGGAAGTGGAGTTTCTGTAAGTTATTTCTTAATAAAGGCTTTACTATTTTAAATTTTAATTTGTGTTGGTGTTTTTTTTTCATTGTATTCTAACGAATTTTTTTGTAAAAATTTTTGACGTTACTGGTCCTTTAAGAAAATATGCAAAACTTCTGCTTCCTCATTACAAGTCATGCAAGGGTGTGAATATACAATAGATACTCTGCCACTTACTGTAAGTTTCTGTATTTTCCCTGCTAAGGATGAATGGAGTCCAACATGCTGGAAAAGGGATGGGCGGAAACGAATTCGCAGATTGGACTTCTGTCTGTCGCAGTGTTTCTTTAAATAGAAACCATAAAGCATTACCAAATACAAGAATGGTTTGACATACCAGAGTTATTATTGTTTATTTGGTCAATGTTAAAACCCAGAGAATGTGAATGTACAGCGTACAGGTCTTTAATAAAAAAAAATAATTATCCATTAAGTGCTGTAGGCTTCCAAACACAGGAGCTTCTGCTAGATGGCTAGTGGGAAATGATAGAATACAGCTGCATTTCCCTGTATTTTCCACTATACAAGTGTAGGGTGCAGTGTATAGAAATCCCTTTAGAACTACAGGTATACGTTCTGTTATCTGGAAACAAATTATCCAGAAAGCTCTGAATTACAGAAAGGCTATATCTCAAAGACTCTATTTTGTCCAAATAATCCAAATTTTTAAAGTATGTTTCCTTTTTCTCTGTAATAATTACACAATACCTTGTACTTGATCCAAACTAAGCTATAATTAATCCTTATTAAAAGCAAAACCAGCCTATTGGGTTTATTTAATGTTTACATGATTTTTTAGTAGACTTTTAACCAGACAGCACAGAGCACAGCATTGATCAAAGAGCAAAACGGAAACCGCATGGATCTTTCCATCCGGCACCATAGATTTTAGAATTCACAGCAGGTTAAATGCTTAATCTGCATGCAATTTAGATTTGGATACAGCCAGTAAAGTCAAATCATTAAGGTGCACTATTATCGTACTTACTGCATCTTTTTCAGGATTACAAACTTTTACCCACAATATATGGTCCAAAAGCCAATCAATAGGTTTTTCCTTATAAAACATCAATATAAACTCAACAATGAGTGTAATATCTGGGGCCTGAAACATTTTACCTGAAAAACAAGAAGCAAAAAGCATCATTATATCATTTTGTGAATGTAGTAAAAGAGACAGTTCTTGTGAGGGAATGCCATGTCACGTAAAAACTCCCACCATCCACTAAATGGAAAGGTAACTGTGGGGGATGCTTGGAAGCAAGAGAGAGCATGGAAGAAAGTGGATCTTGGAGCAGGAGAGATCACAAAGTTGTAGGCCAAATGCATGGAGGTGCACAAAGAAAGAGAACAGACATTGGGGGAAGGAGTGGGTGGGAACTGGAGAAAGCATGATGGTATGGAGGGCAGAGGAGAAAGAGAACATATCAGGGAAGTAGTGGAAGAGAGTGAATGCATAGAGATGGAGAGAGAGCAGGAAGAGAGTTGTTGTTACATTTATTCTCCATGGTTTTGAGGAAAAGAGGCAAGAAATGTGGGGGTAAGAAATGTGAGGGTCTTCTATGAACTTTTCATACAGCAGATTTTTCTCTGCAACAATTAGATTAGAACAAATTCATAAGAGCATTTTTAGTATTCCTCTCTCAGGATTCTCGGTTTTTAATGGAAGGGTAGCTACATAAACATGGGACCAAGACATGGCATAATTCAGTTGGTGCTTGACATGACCTAGGCAGACATAATATATACAGAAAGAAATCGTCAGCGCTCGGTCTAACTCACAATGTGGCGTTGACCAGCTGCCGTAAACACCATTGTCCCAGCACTCAGTCTAACCCACTCTGAAGTTGACCAGCTCCCGTAAATAATAAAAAGCCAATATTTGTACACAAAGTGAAAATTTGCCAGCACACGGTTTGCCTTTATAAATAATAGGGATGCACCGAATCCAGGATTCGGTTCGGGATTCAGCCTTTTTCAGCAGGATTCGGATTTGGCCGCATCCTTCTGCCAGGCCGAACAGAATCCGAATTTACATATGCAAATTAAGGACCGGGAGGGTAATCACTAAAAGTAAAAAATGTTTTCCCCTTCCCAACTATAATTAGCATATGCAAATTCGGATCGGTATTCAGCCGAATCTTTTGCAAAGGATTCAGGGGTTTGGCCGAATCTAAAATAGTGGATTCGGTGCATCCCTAAAAAATATTACAAAAAAAGCTTTTAAGCCCCAGTCAACAAACATACACTCCTTGCTTTTTCACTATGGCCCCTGAGTTAAGGGGAAGTGCATCATGGTCTTATTACTCACATTGTTTACTGGGGGACTTGAATGCTTATAGATAGTGTAGGAAGGTAATTATTCACAGGTGTATGTTTGTTGGCTGGGGCTTAAAAGCTCCCTGCTTTCCCACTAGAGCTCCTGAGCCAAGGATAAGCACACAATGGTCTTACTACTCAGTCACACTGGTTCCTGGGGAACTTGATTTTAAATGCACTACAAACTTATAATGCTCACAAACAGTGTAGGATTTATGTACAATGAGGGGACTTGACATGGCACATTTTGGCCAAAGTGTGGTACTACCACCTCATTTTTTTGTGATAATTATTTTCAAAGGCAAACCGTGTACTGGCAAATTTTTTCTCTCTCTTTGTGCACAAACATATAACCAGACATGTATCTCGTCAATATCCAAGCTTCCATTAAATCAGCATTTCCTTCTAATTAGAAGCAGTTTCCCTACTAGTTATTAAATGCAATCATTCTTGTACTTTGACAATAGTCACTCTTTTGCTAGTGTCAATGTTGATGTTTTCCAATGCTTTTACAATCTATTTCTTCTGACCAGGTACTGTGGTATTAAACCCTTGCTGGCTGCTTGTAAGACAAAATTTTTAATCTGCTTTGAGAGCTGCTAATGAGGCACTCTCTACTATTCTGCAGCTTCCAGCTTTTTCTTTCAGTACTATTGTGTCCCAAATATTTCAACTAATCTATTTGACCCATTTTGTGTTTTTCACCAAGTAGTTCTGAAAAAGTATTTTGGGTGCTTTTTATTAACCATCACACTCAAACAAGGAATAACACAAAGTCAAGTCTAAGTATTTATTATTAACATAAATTTTATATTTGTATTAGGCTCCTGCTATACTTATGGCAAAGAAAGAAAGGCCTGTCAGTGAGGTAGATTTCAGTTCCAAGGCTCTCAAATATTCTGCTCTTGCAAGCAACACTTTACTGGCTAAACTATGGTGATAGAGAAAACAATATAGTGCTCAATAAGCAACTGCTGTTAAGAAAAACTAGTTCTTTAGCTTTTTTCCCATCAAAATACCTGACCCTGTCACAATAAATAATAAATAAGCCCCTATGTATTCTATTAGTGTTATTAGTAATGCAGCCCTTATTAAGTGGCCCTTATTGATTGGTTCACCTTCAAATAAACTTTTAGTTTGTTATAGAATGCGCAATTCTAGGCAACATTTCAACTGGTCTTCAGGTTTAATTTTTTAGTTTTTTAAATATTTACCATCTTCTTTTGACTTCCTTCTAGTTTTCAAAAAGGGGTCGCTGACCCCAGAAGTAAAAAAAAAACTACTGTTCTTTGAGGCTACACATTAATAGATTTCTTTCTATTAAAGTCTCTCCTATCCATATTCTAACTTCTCACTTACACCACAGTTAGGTTGCTAGGGTGATTTGGACCCTAGCCAGCAGATAGCTTGTAAAACCTAGAGATTTGCTGGGGAGGAAAAAGCGAAATAAATCAAATACTGCAAATAATAAAAAGTGAAGCCCAATTGCAAACTTTCTCCAGTTCATACTAAAAGTTTATTTAAAGAAGGTTGAAATAGCAACATGTAATATATGTGTAACCTTATTATGATCCGTGCATGGGTGCTGAAATAGAAAAAGTCAATGTATGTAGCATGTAAGTAGCACCAGTAACAAAGAAAAAAATGGAAGGCTGCATTAAGCAAAACAGTTCCTTCTAACTTACCAATAAATCCTAACTGGGAAAATTCTAGAATCATCCAATCTTCAGAGGAAAGCTGAAGTGCAAAATTCTTTATTGTACTGAAATAATTCTGCTTGGCAACAATATCATCTTCTAGCTGTGCAAAAAAAATGGCACAAAGTACAGGCACATGAAATCTGAATTGGAGAAAGCTAGCCAGCAATTACTTCATAGCAGATAGGAATATGGAGTTATAAAGACTTTCACTGTTATTTTATTTTCTGGGGATCGTGCAGGGGTTTATTTAAGTTGCCTCTTTATTTCTGGCATAATTCTGGCAAGGGACAATATACCACCCTTTCTAACACTGATTCAGTAAATAGGGCGTGTGTTGAACATACAGTACATTATGCCTATTCCTTTTAATTAGGAAACAGCTATGGTGTTTATTTCTAGCTTTAAACACGGCAAATTTTAAAAATGAAATTGAAGTCACATTCTACTTTCTGATCCCAAGGAGCAAAGTCAAAAAGAAAGAAGCAGTCCACTGTGGAGCCTTTGTATAATTAGCTGCTGTTTAGCTAAAAAGGTAACAGGCTGTAGCAGGGGTGGTGGTGGGGAGTATTTATACAGATGTTTTCAGTGGGCTGCTGATTTTGACTTTGCTTTTTGGAATTTGGAAGCAAAATTTGGCTTTAGTTTCATTCTAAAACATGTTTTCCCTGTTTAGACAATCTGACTGATTGTCTAAACAGGGAAAACATGTTTTAGAATGAAACTAAAGCCACATTTGTCTAAACAGGGAAAACATGTTTTAGAATGAAACTAAAGCCACATTTTCAGCTTCCATATTCCAAAAAGCAAAGTTTAGTATTTAGTTTTTAATAAATTTTTTTTTAGCAAAAAGCATGTTCAGCACATGCGCTACCAAAGTTGAAAAAAGGGGATATACTCTCCTTTACAAGATCTACATATAATAATCTAATGAATCCATTACAAAGTCTATACAGGTATAGGATCCCTTATCTGGAAACCCGATATCCAGAAAGCTCCGAATTACAGAATGGCTGTCTCCCATAGACTCCATTTTATCCAAATAATCCAAATTTTTAAACATGATTTACTTTTTCTCTGTAATAATAAAGCAGTAGCTTGTACTTGATCCCAACTAAAATATAATGAATCCTTATTGGAAGCAAAACCAGCCTATTGGGTTTATTTAATGTTTAAATGAATTTCTAGTAGACTTAAGACATGAAGACCCAAATTACGTAAAGATCCATTATCCGGAAAACCTCGGGTCCCAAACATTCTGGATAACAGGTCCCATACCTGTATAGTGTTTGTTGTTGTTTGTACAAAATGGAATTTAAAAGATAGATGCCATGTTAGCATTTGACATATATAAAATCTTCTCCAAAATATTTTATGCAGTTGTTAAATTACAGATCGGGCACTGTTGAATTGCTGAGTGAACCGATAAAATGCAGTGTAGTTGACATTTACCCTTTAGTGTGTAAATGTCTGTACCATGTGTGTAAATGTCCATCCCATGTCACAAAAAGGTAAAAATACAGATTCAACTCAAATTGCAATGACAGCATTATATGGATGATTGACTAGATCTTCAAAATAGTATTTCCTAGAGCTGCCAAACATGATTTTGCTAAAATCATTTTATTCAATAAATCGAGTTTCTTTTACCATCATTTTCTTAAAATGAGCCCCTTATACATGCCCTACACATGCAGTTCCCTGCAATGTAGTATGTCAAAACGGACACAGGTCCAACAATTTAATCATTGCTACAGGGCTTGCTCAAGCCCCAATCAGTTCCTGATGACCTCCTGGTTGTATTTTTTTGTATTTAAAGAGCTACATATAATTTTTGTCTAACAACAATAACTCATAGGATTTGATCTTGGAAGTTCTTCCTTATGTATTAGTATTAAATCATTAATCAATCAACACTTCCATTCAGATTTATACAGAGCTGGTATAACTTAAAAAGCAGCAGCCAAAGACATGAATTGTAGTTCTCTTTAAAGATCATAATTACATCCACATTATATTCCAGATCTGACATATGTGAGCACATCAATACATAGCTAAAGTTATAAAACAAAGTCATAAAAACCATATGGTGATGACTAGCTGATGCATTTTAAACTTCCTATACATGGATTTGAGTAGGTGAGAAATACATGACAAAGGGATTACATTTTTGTATGAAGGGGAAATTAAAATTTGTATTGTATAAATTATACTTTAAAAGCGGAGTATTTAAAAAAAATAATCAACAGATGCATGAGGAAATGTAAACAAAATTTATAATAGTAACACCGCATCAAACCAGTATTTAAAAGACAAGGAGGCTGATTTATGATTCTGATTTAAATTCTGAGGAGTAGCTTCAATACTGTTCAGTAAAACATTACAGAACAATATGTTCCAGTGCAGAAAAGAATTGCCTGAATCATTTCTCCCCACACACATTTTACATATTTGGAAATAAGGATTCTGATGGGTGATAGTGCTCAATTGTGCTAAGTATTTCCACTCCACAAAGCAAAATAGCTTTTAACTGCTCAACATTTCAACAGCAGCACATATTCTGATGGCACGACATGCTGACACTGATCTACTACTTACACATGGAGCCTTATTTATTTAAGGTTGGATTTTAGTGGTTTTAGAAGTTTTTGAAACCCGTGACTAAGCTCACAAACTCTAAAACCAACATTGTCTCTGAATTTATTAAAAGATCCAAATAAAAACTTCTATAGCAGCTAGACAACTTTTACTTGGCAAAGTTTTGCCTTCAAGTTTTTTGTGGTTTTTAGAAATATGGGAAAACCACAATTTTTTTTTTTGTGGAAAAAAAAAAACAAAATTTGATTGTTGGTAAATTATAAATTAGCATTCATCTTTGGATCTTAGGATTTACCTGGATGTAGTAAATGCCCTTCCTCTGCGCATACATCATAAGAAAACAATAGTCTAAATTTTGTTTTGTTCGCCACCTGTAAGAAAAAAGTAAAAAGTGATTCAAATGCTTGCTTTTGTGCAAAAGTATTCTAAACTAATTTGGGTCTGCTGTCACAATAATAAAATGGTTAATTTATAGGGATGCTGCACAAGTATAAAAGTAAAAATTAAACTTATGTCAATAAGTGCAATAATTGCATTAATTTTAGCACATCCACACGTGCATCTACAGTCACAAATGAACCCCTATATTAAATGCCTGTGTATGTTCTCTCAAAACAAATGCAAGGAAATTTCAAAAGCCACTCCTCAGCAAATAAAACCATAGCTTGCTTCCCAAATTTAGACCACAACCTTTCTCCGTATTCCTCTTAAAATGAATAGTAACATCTAAAAATTTGTGTTTTAATAGAATGACAATATAATGTAATGTTCGCCCTGTGCTGGTAAAACATATGCGTTTCTTTCAGAAACACATCTATAGTTTCTATAAGCAAGCTGCTGAGTAGCCATGGGGACAGCCATTCAAGCACAGGACACACAGTAGATAACAGATAAGCTCTGTAGTATATAATGGGATTCTCATCTGTGCCTTTTCTCCTTTCTCAGCTTTGAATGACTACCTTAATGGCTACACAGCTTCTTGTTTAATAAAAACTACAGTAGAGTTTCTGAAGCAAACACACCAACTGTACCAATGTACTTACATTTTTTGGTTTAACTGCCCCTTTAACATCAAGAGCATGATGTCACAGTATAGCAGAAGCAGTGCAGTAGCTAACCCCACATATTATGACAGGTCTAAGTTTGTTTTAAGTATACAAAGACAAACCTAACTGTAGCTGAAGAAGGGAGTCTTTGTATGCATCTGTTCTGCTCAGGATCCATGTGATCCACTTCACCAATTACAATTGCTTACTTAACCTCGAGACTCACAGAGCAACCCAGTGTTTTAGCTCAGATATATGGGCAAACATCTGCATTTGAAGACTTACATCAACACAGTCTCAGATTTCTTTGAGACCGTTTGGTAAAAAGAATATTTTGCACTCATTTTGTAAAAGCTTGTGTGTACATACAATTTTCTGTGTGATCAACAATTTGTATTTGCTAGTAGAAACACGTAAGGCTGTAACTTTCTCAATATATCACTACATTGATCTTATAAGCTTGGTGTGGAGTTGCTCACAGACTGCCTGACACTCATTTTTCAAACTGATCTGCTCCCCAGCTAATGGCTCAGACAGTGCACCCATACCCACCTATAACAGCAGTCAGATACTTTCTGGACACTTTGACACTCTACTGTATCTGAACTATAGTTTATCGTTTTGCTACTCACCTAACTCTTTCCTTTGAGTCTCCAAAAGTCTCCTTTAAATTATTTAGGTCAGGATAATATGTTGAAGGAGGAGAGATTACTTCTATTAAACCAGAGCTGATTTCTGTGGCAAACCTGGAATTAAATTATTTAGTGAATTACAGGAAATTGCACAAAGGAAGGTTTATGCAGAAGTCAATTTAATTACACCTAATAAAAAACTCTTAACTGATGGTTATGTAGTAATGCAGGCAGAACCTGACCCACATGGTAATGAATGTTAAGCAATCAGACATTTGCTTTCTTCTATCAGAATTAGAGATGCCTGCCCAAACTCATAACTACAGTCTGCTTCAGTTATTATAACTGCACAAGGAAAATGTAAGCTAGTGTCTGATGGGTTGCTATGAATTACTTCATGAATTATTCAGAGCACATTCTACCCTCTGTTACTATAAAGCCATTATTACAGAGACCAACTAAGAACAGATTCTTACTCTTCAAAGTTGAATTGAAAGCTGCAATGTTGATATTATTGCTTATGCTACTTGATCTGAACTAACATGGGGTAAAAAATGCCCTTAAATCTTTTGCACAAGGTTGCACATTATAATAAACCAATAAAATATAAAGATAACAATATACCACTTAATGTAATATTTTTTTTTTTTTTAAAAGTTTTTATTTTTGCATTTTGCTTTTAACAGGAAAGGAAAGAAGAAGACATACATGCATTGTTACTTAATGTAATATTTAATTTGACTTACTGTCTCAGTGCATTATATGGCAACTGAACAACACTTTGACTTATCTTTCTCCATTACCCTGCTTTCTGCATAATTAAAGCAGATGTAAACCCCTCACACAAAAATGTAGCGAACAGCCACAGAAATATTTACAGAACTGCCTCTGGTTGTTAGGATTCCTTCTGCTTCTCTAACCCACTGTGCCCCCTCCCTCAGAAATTTGCTTTGATTGTTGGCTCATGAGAATGCTCAGTTCTTCCCAACTCAGATTAATAAACCCTCCAGTCTAACAGCCAATGAAGAAATGGCATTGATGGTTCACATAGAAACTCTGCTCTAGCTGTCTACTCCTATTTTCAAATCCTAACCCCTCTCCTGAGCTCAGAGTAACCAATACAGTACTCAATCCAAGTAGAACTTGTCATCATAGTAAATTCTGCCTGTGTTAGCCTGCATTATTCAATTGCAAGAACTTTACTTTGCATATGTGCTGTTTGCAGATATAAATGCACTGATGATGTGTCAGAGGGAAAATGCTCCCGTGTGAAAGCTGCTATTTGTTTTAGGGAAATGTAATGACGCTGGCAAACAGAGGGGATCTATACAGTACAAATAATGCCTTTTGGGTGAGGGAGATGTGTCCAACTTATATACATGGTAGGAAAATGAAGGCTTTACATGTCCTTTAAAGCGAACACACAAAAATAAAATGTATAAAATATCACATTTGTATATATATATATTGAACTTACTCTTTTTCCAAATTGGCAACAACGCTGTTAACATATTCCAGATCTGTCTGCAGGGAAAGAAAAAATTAAAATGTATGTTTAAAAATACAAATTTTAAAATCCCCAGGCAAAGTATTTAGGTACATTAGAATATACTACATTTAGGGGGTTATTTATCAAAGTCTGAATTTATCTCAATATTTTCTAACAAAAATCAGACCAAATTCGCATGTTTTTTTTCAGCTTACTTATTAGTAAACTTTCTTGATAATTTTGTTTGTGGGAAAAAAATCTTGAAATATACGTATTTTCCGGAATTTCCATCCCTGAAAACTCTTGCCTAAAAACCCCAAGAACTTCGGATTATTTTGGGACTTCTCCCATCGACTTATATGCAACCTCAGTAGGTCCGAGATGCTGGATTTTTGGATTCAGACTTTTTCCATCCTAGGTGTATAATAAAAAAAAATTCCCCCACCAAAAATTCGTATTTTATACTAAAAAAACACAAATTTTCAGGTTTTTGGCATTTGGAGTTTAGTAAATAAGAGTGTGTAAAAGATGCCCCTATTCATTTAGTTTGGATGAAAAGGAATGTAACCTATTTTATCCATTTGCCTGGTGACTTTTAAATTTCTGTACTATTCATATTTCCTGTTCTGGAGTACACTATGACAATGGAGTACATTTAGTACATCTATTGGTTTTTTTCCACAAACAAAACAACAATTTTTTTTTTCTTAAATGTTCAACAAGCCTAAATAGAATAGAACGGTAAGGTGTCTGAAAATCAGTGACTTCAGAATTCACCTAGTTTTTCCCTAGATTTGGGGGAAGACCGTAATTTATGGTCAGTAGTTAAAGTAATAGTAACACCAAAAAATGTTAATGTTTTAAAGAAATGTGCTGTTCCTCTGCACTAGTTCCTCTGCACTAGCAAAACAGGTTTGTTTGCTTTAGAAACACAACTATAGTTTGTATTAACAAGCTTTAGTATAGCCATGGGACAGCCATTCAAAGCACAGGATACACAGTGATAAGTGAAGAATCCCATTGTGTATTACAGAACTTTTTTGTCGGCTGTGTACCGTGCCTTTTCTCCTTTTTTCCAGCTTGAATGGCTGCCCCCATGCCTACACAGCAGCATGTTTCTATAAACTATAGTAGTGTTCCTTAAGCTAACATGACAGTTTTACCCAGTGCAGTGCAATACTAGATTATTTTTCATTACTTTAAAAACACTTTTTGGTGTTACTGTTCCTTTAAGCTTCCCACATCTCATATATTCACTAAAAGTATTTTTGGGAAATATTTATAAGACAAGGAAATGTAAATTATAAGCATCCCAAATCTTTCATTAGTTTATGTGCATTGTCCCATAATAACTGTGTAGGTCAGGGTTGGCTTAATTAATCTCTCTTTTTAATTCTTTTTTTTTTTTTTTTACAAGTTTCTTGAATTACTTTGGAGTAAGGTTTGGTCACCCGTATGGCATTGCGTGCTAATCACTTTTGAAAATGTTATTTTTGGGGTTCAACTCTTAAACAATACACAGAAATGGCCCTTTGAGCACATTATTTTTGACATGACTGTAATGTTATGCATTCTATGGTGACACTGAGCCAATTACTTGTTTTCCCAAAAATAAACTAAACAATGTTAGAGAAAGGAAGTTATTAATCGACACTATTCAATCTGCACTTGATTAGACAATATGTTTTAGGTGGTTACCTCTCCAATGAAGACTATTATAACACAGTCTAGTTTCTCTTCTGGAGACAGTTTATCAATCAGGGAATGCAAGGTCTCTTTCAGGTAAGACTTAACTTTCCTTTTAACAGTAGGAATTCCCATGACAACTGACACTATAGAAAAAAGAAATACAAAAAGCTTTAAAAAGACAAATTTAAAATGGCTATGTCACATTTATAGAGAAAATCATATTTTATCACAATAAAAACCTTATTACACTGAACTTTTATCGAATTCTGGAAAAGAATACTTAAAATCGACATACAGAATGCATTTCAGTTTATATATTGCATTGCATCAAATATGGCTTATGTGAAGCTTCTATTAATTAATTATTATTAATTACTGAATTTCTCACCCATTCTGTTTCCCCCCTAATTGACTTAACTGTGTCTCAGACTGAACAAATTTTAAACATTCTGTACACAAGATTAGATTTCCATCATCATCCTGCTCCACTTCTCTATTAATATTCATCTCAATCTAACAGTTGCTTACACAGTTGCTTTTAATTACATCACATACAAAAAAATCAGGTTATTTGTGACATTTCATATCATCATCAGCACAAACACACACTGGAGCACTTAAAGAAACAGTAACACTAAAAAATTTAAAGTGTTTTAAAGGAATGTATTGTTGCCTTGCATTAGTAAAACTGGTGTATTTTCTTCAGATACTCTACAATAGCTTATATAAACAATACTCTGTATTATAATAAGGGATTCTTCAGAATGTATCTGTTATCTACGGTGTATCCTGTGCATGAATGGCTGCCCTCATTGCTACACAGCAGCTTGTTTATATAAACTATAGTCATGTTTCTGAAGCAAACACAGCATTTCTACCTGTGCAGAAAACATATTATATTGGCATTCCTTTCATTTTTTCATGTTACTGTTCCTTTAATGATTAACCTTCCCATTTAGTCCCGATAAGCCTTACTAAATATATATTTTCTATTGAACATTCAACCAATGAAGAAGGAATTTTGCAGTTATATCCACTTTTGGGGTAAATATCCTTTCGAAATTAGTCTCCATTTCCTTTCCAGTACTGTAGAGTTGGCACAATATAACAATTGCATATAAATGGCTTTCCCTTCATTGTTATGCTTGGGTATGGCCAGTTGCTCTTTGTTCATAAAGGGAAAATAAAAAGGGATTTTAGATCAGGTTTGTTTGTTTATTTGTTTGTTTGTTTTTTAACAGGAGAGGGAGACATATAGTTACTTACATATAAAGTTAACTTCATTTTAGAAAGGTGATATTTAGAAATACTCATGTAGTTTGAAGAATTGAAGAATTAAACTAAAGAAGTAGGTAGAAATGTTGTATATTATGTTTTGGACTTCTGTACCAGCCCAAGGCATCTCCCAAGATGCCACAGTAGCTCCCCATCTTCATTTCTGCTGATTTACTGCACATGCTCTATGCTGCTGTCACTTACTGAGCTTAGGGACCCACTCACAATATACAGTACACATAGAATAGAAATGTCACAATATAAGGCATTAGTCATTAATACAGATAATTACTACATGTCAGTACAGAAACCAGTGCAATTAGCATCAGAATTTAATTTAAAATCAGCCCTGTAGCATCAGCTTATATTACAGACCAGGATAATTTGATGATCCCTAAGCTTAGCTTCTCAACAGCTGCTCAGAGCCCACTGAGCATGCGAGTGTCGCAGACAAGTTTGACGTCCTGGATCATTGCTGCTATTGAGAAGCTGAAACTGGTGCAATAGGTTCACTTTATAAAATATGGCAGTTTTAGCCATTCATGTTTAGGGGTTAGTTCTCCTTTAAGGTCATAGAAGCCAACAATGTTATTTGACCCCTTTTTATTTTTAAGTGTTTATTACTAATTTAAAAGTTAATTCCGCTACTCTTAATAATCTTCACTAACATAATAAAGTATATCAATATTATACTCCTATCCTCTCTCATTAGCAAATTCATGACCATTGGAAGCACCTTGTAGTACCATCATTAACACATGCTGCAAATGGGCATAAAAACTTGCCAGATATTGCCTGCATTAGACGCCGTTTTCCTATCTAGATCATATCAAGCTATAAAAGTTAATTTCAACTTAAAGGAATAGTTTAGCGTGAAAATAAAAGCTGTGTAAATAGATAGGCTGTGCAAAATAAAAAATGTTTCTAATATAGTTAGTTAGCCAAAAATGTAACGTATAAAGGCTGGAGTGACTGGATGTCTAACATAATAGCCAGAACACTACTTCCTGCTTTTCAGCTCTCGAACTCTGAGTTAGTCAGCGACTTGAAGGGGGGCCACATGGTACATATCTGTTCAGTGAGTTTGCAATTGATCCTCAGCATTCAGCTCAGATTCAAAATCAACAGATATGACCCATGTGGCCCCCTTTAAGTCTCTGATTGTTTACTGCCTGGTAACCAGTCGGTGGAAAGCAGAGAGTTGAAAAGCAGGAAGTTGGGCTATGTTCTGTTATGTTAGACATCCAGTCACTCCAGTCTTTATACATTACATATTTGGCTAACTAACTAACTATATAGGAAACATTTTTTTTTATTTTGCACAGCCTGTCTATAGTATTTACCCAGTTTTTATTTTGACACTGAACAATTCCTTTAAAGGAAAACTATACCCCCAAAATGAATACTTAAGCAACAGATGTGGTTTGTATGTGTACACAGTGAATCTTACGATCTCAGGGGGCGGCCCTATTTTTTTATTTTCTATTTATGATTACCCAATGGCACATACTACTAAAAAAAAGTATATTATTATGATTATTATGATAATGGTTCATTTACATGGAGCAGGGTTTTACACATGAACTGTTTTACTCAGTATCTTTTAATAGAGACCTACATTGTTTGGGGGGTATAGTTTTCCTTTAAGGCAGGTTCCTCTATGTTTTCCCTAATTTCATCTGCAACACTGCATTAATAAATCTCAAGAATGTCAAGCAGCAATTTTATTCTAATCTATTAAATCCATTATAAGCAGTTTTGTGATTTAAAGGAAAACTATACCCCCCAAACAATGTAGGTCTCTATTAAAAGATACTGAGTAAAACAGCTCATGTGTAAAACACTACTTCATGTAAATGAACCATTATCACAATAATATACCTTTTTAGTAGTATGTGCCATTGGGTAATCATAAATAGAAAATTGCCATTTTAAAAAATAAGGGCCGCCCCCTGAGATCATAAGATTCACTGTGCACACATACAAACCACATGTAAGGTCACATGAGCCAATTAACAGACAGAGTTCTGCCTTTTGCTTCCTCACTTCTTCCTGTTACAGTTAGTGTTGTAGTATTTCTGGTCAGGTGATCTCTGAGGCAGCACAGATAGAGTCACGAAATGGTGGTTCAAGGCAAGAGATGTAAAAGGGCAATATTTATGTAAATATATATTCCAGTTTGGTAAGATTCTTTAATATGTCATTCAATTTGATATAAACTATCTATTGCTTAAGTATTCATTTTGGGGGTATAGTTTTCCTTTAAAGAATGTTCTGATTAGGTCATGAAATCCCAATCTAAATGATTTACCTCCAGTTCTACCAAGACCAACCTGCACAGCAGGCTGAAGGCTCCCTTCATGATTTAGCAAGTGAGGCATATGGTAATATATATTTGGCACTTGAAGAGCTTTTCGGTTAGTTAAATCCTTTATCAGTTTCTGAGTTTCATCTGAAACAAAAAACAATTACAGGCCATTTTTATTATTCAGTAATTATTTTAGTATTGTTTAAAAAAGTTTTCAAGTTGAATGAAAAAAAAACCAGGCCATAAACTGTTCCATAAGAATGCAAATATTAGCTCAAGAATAAAACTTTAAATGGTGGAATGATTTGTAATGTAAACAGTGTCATTTAGAAATAAAAACTACAACACAAAAATAATGTACTTCAAAAAGGCTAATAGGTTTCCCAAGAAATGAACCCCAATGTGTGTGTGCATAGGTGTATATGTATATGTTGGGGACTTTGGTGACCATAAACATATTATGTTTGGAATTATAATTTCTTTTATTAGACAACACTGGATTTTTGGTTTTACAGCCACTTTGAAGAAAGTTTGAATCTGCACTAGTAACATATGTTGTAAGCCCAACTGTAGATCAAGGGCAACAAATCTATGGCATGGATCTTATTCATTTGAACAATTTTCTTCATGAGCTCATGAAATATAACTTCCCCATGCAAACTATAATCTATTAACAAAATAACTATGATTAAAGTGGCCTAGAAAAACACTCTGGCTAGCACTCTACGGTAACAAAAGCATGTACCAGCTACCACCAGTCTCTGCTCTTTGCTCCTAGGTTTATTCTAACTAAGAGCAAATAAGACACCAGACCAATAATCTTTAACCAGCTAGTAGTGATGGGTGAATCTGACCCGTTTTGCTTTGCCAAAAATTTGCAGACCAGCAAAAAAATTGGCAAGTTAGCAATTTCTCGTGCAACAATTTTTAAACTGCACATTTGTTATTACTATCCATTATCTATGGCCGTTTTTTCTCTGCGAAAGAGGGAAATATTTTGATCATCCCTACCAGCCAGCAACACCAGAAAACAAAAATGCCCCATACACAGGGTAATATCCTGCACTTGTTAAACATTCTGCATCATTTCTAGAGTAATTTCTCTTCCAAGATATATCTCTTCCAGATATAGCACAATTTAGTAATGCACTAACAGCAAATGGGAGAAAGAAGAAGAATGTGGGACTTTACCTGAAAAATGACTTAACGCATCCCTACTCCCATTGGCTTCTTTTATCATTCTCCGGAAATGGTCAAGAATTGCATGCAGCTCTGAGGAGCGCTGCAGAGTTCTGTGCTCGGCAATACGTAAACGCTCCTTCAGTGCATGAAATTCCCGTTGGTAGGCCATCAACTTCTCTGTGGGAACCAAGCAAAAACACTGCCTGAATAGTAAAAGGAAAAAATTTATATAATACTGTTCTCCCATCATTCTCGGTCCTGGAGAGACTGTCTGTGGCAACTCCTAGTGACCCTAGTCAAGTACTTTGCAGGGTCAACATCAGTAAAAAAGTGAAAAAATTGTCTTCCCATGTAAAGCTTATATCTGTTTATCCAGCATCAGCAGCCCTATTTTATGTAAGAAATGTCTTTTTTCCTAGGTGCGTGTATAGAAGCACAATTGCTAATGTTATAAGTAAAACAGTAACTAAATATTGGGGTTTTTTAAAATCTGACCCGAAATATGGGAGCTTGTTTGCGCAGTTACCAGTGTTTTCGTATAAAAGAGGGAGAAGTATAGGGGATCATTTTAACAGGAAGAAATTGACACAAAAAGAAAGCAATTTGGGATCCTCAAAAACCAGCGGCACGTTTCCATGTAGAAATTGTGGACACTGTAATGTTATTATACAGGGTGACAGTGTCCAACACCCCCTCAAAGGAACGAAACATAATGTCAAAGGTTTTTTTTTGTTACTTGTGACAGCACTACATTGTGTACTGCATTAAATGCACTTGTGGGTTGGCGTACATAGGTCAGACAGGTAGAAGTATAAAAATATGTTTAAATGAACACAAATCAGTTATCCACAACTATGTACCCCCCAAAGACGAAAAAACAGGGTCAGAGAAGAAAAGAAACATCTCTGGCACGACATTTTCACGAATAGGGACATAGGGTTTGGCAATTGAGATGGCAAATCTTAGAAAAAGTAAGCGGCAGCAACCAGAAGGAAATAAAAAAGAGGCGATTACAAGGGAGTGCTTCTGAATATGGCTGCTACAGACAAAACAGCCACAGGGGTTAAACGAGGAGTTTAACTTGAATTGTTATTTATAATTGTATCCAGTATGTTCCTGCACTTAACTCATTGTAGTTACAATGTTTCATTTATCCCCTTCAGATTGTTTCTGTGAACGAGACTAAGACCAGGGAAAGTTTTCACTCAGGGTAAAGTAGTTTATTTTCCTTTGTTATTAGTATTATTGTTTTTAAACTTTGTACTCTTTTCGATATGTGTAAATGGTTTTAACTTTATTATCACTGGTTTTAAGGTAATTTTGTATCTTGAATTAACATGTTGGATTAACCGATAATGGAAAAGAAGAAAACATTGGACACTTTCACAATATGCGGATCACAGGATGATTTTATGTACAGTCTTTAATTAATAATGCTATTTCCCAATTTTTATCACATTTAGTAATACACAAGTAATTACTAGTAATTTAATGTTTTAGGCAAGTATGTTGTGTCAACACATTGTAATTGTTCTTAATTGGGATGGCTATTTATGAGGTTTTGCATGTCTGACAAAGGGGTCCGCCCCCAAAACGTTAGATCACAAGATTTGGATTAAACACGCAGGGGTTCGCCCCGCTTCACCTGCTGTCGAGTGTGTTTTTTATAGAGGCACAATTGCCATTTGACACCAGTTACAAGAGGCATCATGGGTCATTTATTACGTGTAGGGCAGGGTGCAAAATATACAAAATTGGATCATATCTATCATTTTTGGCACCATGCACCTTAAGAAATCTCTACAGATCTGTGCACTTAAAAGTACAGGCCAAAACGGAGCCTTGTGAGTGTCAGCCCAGCGCTCTGCACCTGAAATCCATTCCAGCAATAGGTGCTATGTGCAACCAGAATCAAGTACTCTTAGAAACAGCTCTAAGGGAGGTGCTTAGTTCTATTGCATGTGTCTTTGTAAATGCCCCCTAATATCACCAGGTAAGTACTACATAAGCATTTAGATCAGTTTTAAGTCCAGAATTTCTACTTAAACATTTATATTTAGAGAATATAATAAACATAGGTATGGGATGTACAGGTCAGAATGGACCAAAATATAGTCCTACTTAAGGCCCATGTGTTCTAAACAGATTGTTAGTGTAGACTGCGCCATTGCCATTCCGGCTAAAAAAAAAAAGGAATTCAGCTCCAGTTACCAGGCAACTTGATATGGCTTCTGGTCCAAAGCAAGTTTTTCAGCTTGTCTTATGGGAGAAAAAGCAGCGGAGGTTAATGTAACAAAAGTTGCAAGAAATAAATTAGCAGGTAGTGTTTACTATTTACCTGTTTGAAAGCAAATATGTGGATAGTTGCTATGGGTTAGTATTATTGAGGCAAACCTTGTGATACATAAGTAACCCGTTTAACCTCCTAGTAGACTCAGCTTCTTACAAAGAGATTAGGCTAAGGCTAAGGTATAGCCTTATTTAATACAGCATATCTTTCATGCATGCTTAAGTGTTCTCTTGGGAGGGGGTGGGGAAGAGTTGTCATTAATTATAAGGGAACCAGTTTGTTTATTCAAACTGTACAGTGAGACTTGCTGCATGGATCTTATTATGGACCTTTTTGTAGCCAGACTTTCCTAGAATTTTTGTTGGAAATTGAGCAAAAAAAAAAAAAAGAAAAAGAAGAAGGTTTTCAAAATTTTTAGTGCATCACTCAGCAGTTATTTTTTGCTCCTACTTTTTATAATCAGATATTTTAATAAAGTATAAGGTATTCTTGATTTTAGAGAAAGAGTTTTATTAAACTCTAAAATCACTAAAATTTGAGGGGCAGATTTATCAAAGTGTGAGAGAACTCACCACAGAAAAAATTTTTACCCATGTTCTATTAAATCCTATGGGATTTTATTTATCAATGGAGTTCACCATTTGATGAACATGCTTTTAAAAATCCTATAGGAATGAATAGAAAGTGAGTGTGTTTTATTTTGCGTAGTTATACATTCACACTTTGATAAACCTGCCACGTAATGTAGATAAATTGGACTCCCCACAAGTTAACTTTTTCTATGTTTAGCTCCCCTTTAAATTTACTGCAAGAGTACTACATTTTAGCATTTATTCTGCATTACAAAAGCCTTCTCCAGATGACGCCTACACGCCTAATCCAAGAACTCTCATTCACTTTCATATGATGAAGCCCACGGTTTTCAGCAATTTTACCAACCCATCGAACTCAAGCTCTAATCCCAGAAATATCATCTCAACAATTATAACTGCCAGTTTCATTACACAGAATTGCAAACTTGTTATTTGTTGAACCCACAGAAAATACATGTTTCATCATGTAGGGAAAAATCATAAGGCAACCACCTACTCCAAAGAAAACAAAGGCATGCTCTGATTGAATTTTGACTACTTTTAAAGCAATGCATTTTTCCCTCATTTTCGAGAATACAATGAAGAAACAGGATTGTGAATTGTCCCACAGAACAGCATAAATTATAAATTTACTGTAATGGTTTTAAAATCACTGTTTTTGTCAAAACATGTAATGTATTCAATAAAAACCAATATGTCTGGCATGGTAATGTCAGAAAACTCACTCTATATATATCACCAACTTAGGGACAGATTTATGAAATGGCAAGCAATCATTCAGTAAAATGTTACTCGCACCTTAGGATTTAACAATTTATTTTCCTTTCTGGAACACACTTCATTCTAGTTTCATTGTAATTTTCTCTTGAGCAAATAGTAGTAAACGATATAGTAAATCTGCCCTAAGCCCCCCTTAAAGGAACAGTTCAGTCTAAAAATAAAAACTGGGTAAATAGGCTGTGCAAAATTAAAAATGTTTCTAATATAGTTAGGTAGCCAAAAATGTAACCTATAAAGGCTGGAGTGACTGGATGTCTAACATAATAGGCAGAACACTTCTTCCTGCTTTTCAGTTCTCTAACTCTGAGTTAGTCAGCGACTTTAAGGGGGGGGGCACATGGGACATAACTGTTCAGTGAGTTTTAAATTTATCCTCAGAATTCATCTCAGATTCAAAAGCGAACAGTTATGATCCATGTGCCCCCCCTGAAGTCACTGATTGGTTACTGCCTGGTAACCAATCAGTGGAAACCAAGAGAAATTATATTATATTAGTCATCCAGTGACTTTGGTTAACCATCTTTTTTGGAAATATTTTTTATTTTGCATAGCCTATCTATTCACCCTGTTTTTGTTTTTACACTGCATGTTTCTCTTCTACACAAAGTAGAAAGGGGTTGTTGCAGGCAGTGATGGGTTGCTATTACTGCTGCCCTGAGGGCACCACAGAAGTAATCAGAATTCCTCATGTTTCATTAGCTTAGTCATATCTGCACACAGCTGAAAGATATAGACAAACGAACACAGACACATGATTTCATATTTACCTAGAATAAGATTGAGAAAAGCAAAAAAAAAAAAAAAACATTTTGAGACTTCATTGTACTTGTTATACCTTAGTCCAGGGGTCCCAAACATTTTTTTTTTACCTGTGAGTCACTTTCAAATATAAAAACAGTTGGGGAGCAACACAAGCCTGGTAAAAAGTTTCAAGGGTGCCAAGTAAGGACCATGATTGGAAGTCTCAAGGTCCCTCTGTGAACTGGCAGCCTCCAGTTTGATCTGATTACTATTCAACCAAAACATGCATCCAAGCCAAGATTTTAAAAATAAGCACTTCCTTTAAGGCCACTGACGCAACATGAAATGAGTTATTGAACAACATGTTGCTCACTAGTCAATGGTTGGGGATCACTTAGCTGGCGATAGATGCAAAGACATCCCAATCTCCAGACCTGCCACTAACCATTCAGATCAAATAAAGTAGAAAAGAACAGATCAGCCGATGTTCTGCCTCTGACAGCAATTGTACGAAAGTTATGGCCGACAAAAGCTAGTGACAGTCTCCCACTGAAAATCATGCGATTGGCAATACATGCAGAGATATAATCAGCAGCCGACAGAAATCTTTTAACCTGTCTGATCGTCGAAACGACCAATCTCCGCCGGACGAAAAATTATGGGACTCTCCACACATGGTCCAAAAATCGTACAAATCCTCGATTCGTACGATCGGATCTTTGTGTCTATGGCCAGCTTTAGTCATACCCCACTAAAGATACAGATATGGGATCCATTATCTGGAAACTTGTTATCCAGAAAGCAATACCTTTTACTTTATCCCAACTAAGCTGATTGACCTCTACTGGTGGCAAAACAATCCTATTGTGTTTATATTGTGTTAAAATTTATTTAAGTAGGCTTTAAGTATGATAATCTAAATTACAGAAAGATCCTTTACCCAGTAAACCCCAGGTCCCAAGCATTCTGGATAACAGGTCCCATACCCGTACTAACAAAACTTTTCTATGACCTTTTAGTTGCCTGAGATAGAAACTAAGCAACTCCAAATGCCATTTCTAGTTTGCACACAACTGATAAACAATGCAGATTTCTTCAGAGCACATTGTTTATATACATTATATAGATCTGCCTAGCTCAGCAGCTTTTACAAGGACATAAGAGCTGAATCGGCCCACTACTGGAAGTAAAATACAGGACACACATCCCTGGAGTTTTTTCCTTTAATATTAGCAAAAAGTGTAAGACAACAAGAAGTTACATTTAACATTTATACTGAAGGAGCCAATTTTTTTTTTTTTTTTAACAAGTCGCCACCTGTCTTCTTTCGTCCATATCAAGTGTCCTGAATGGATAGCGGGCAGCTTGTTTCCTTGTGCATGCTGCCCAAGGTCAGTACAAACAAGCAGAAAGCACCGCTGTATTTAAATAGCAAGTTCGGTAGCATATTATTAGCATTCTAGATAAGACATACACACACAAAATAATCTGGCCAAAAAGCTAAACTGTGCTATTATTTTACTTTACTTTTTTCCATGACTACTTAATTTATGAATAACAACACAGATAAAAAATGGAGTAATAGAACCAATAAATCTGAGTGAGAATACAGTTACTCTATTTTGTTGGTGTAAAAATTAATTCTGAAATAAAGGTTTATACTGCTAAATATCCGTAAGAGCAGATGATCGAAGACGTGTATAATGGTAGGGAAGCCCTCAGATCATGCTGCTCCCTTGGCACAGAAAAGAGAATATTCAAATCATTAAAATGCATTTCAATTACACTTACAATGCTAGACCCAAACCACTTCAACCTTGGCATACTGCTCATACAAAAGCACTCTAAAAGTGCACTTGAGCGTCACTGACCCAATTCCCGCTTAGAATCAGACTTCTGGAGCTATAAGCCAAACAAACATACTTTACTACACTCATTAACTCACTTTCTAAAAAACTTGCCCAACTTTTCACTACCTTTAACACTTCTTACCCTTTCTCCACTCCCTCCGTGTACATCTTTCTCTGCTCAAGATATTGTTGAGCACTTCAAAAACAAAATTGACACCATCAGAAGTGACATAACACTACTCAACCCCCCTAGACTTCCACCACCCTCCCTCCACACTCCCCAGTCTCTCATGTGCTCCTGTGACAGATGAGGAATTGTCAAAACTTTTGGCCTCTCACCTTACTACCTGCCCACTTGATCCCATTCCTTCCAAACTTCTCCACAATGCCAATCCCTGTCTAATCAAAGCCTTAACTCATTAACAACCTTTTAATAGAAAAAGCCAACAACCACTTCTCACTACTAATACTGCTTGATCTCTCAGCTGCATTTGACACGGTTGATCATCATCTCTAAAACGGAAATGGTTCTCTTTCGTCCAACGAACACCTGTAACATCCCAGAAGTATCGATTATAGCTAACAATTCCACCATCACCCTGTCTCCCCAGGCCCAGTGCTTTGGAGTTATCCTAGATTATGTCCTGTCCTTCACTCCTCATATCCAGTCACTTATTAAATCATGTGACTTTTACCTAAGGAACATATCCAAAATACAATAATTGATCACCCAAGATGCCACCAAGATTCTTATTCACTCTCTCCTCACATCACGTCTAGACTACTATTACTCTCTATTAATTGGCCAGAGACTGTCACCATTCCAGTCCATAATGAACAGTGTTGCCAGGCTTATATACCTCAGCAACTGCTCCTCCTCTGCCTTCCACTACCTTTCAGAATAAGATTCAAACGAATCACCCTGCCATTCAAAGCACTTCATAACTCTGCCCCACCCTACATCTCTGAACTCATCTCTAGATACTCACCAAACCGCTTACTATGCTCCTCAACTTTTCTCTCATTACCTCCTCACATATTCCTATTCAAGACTTTGCAAGGGCTGCACCCCCTCCTCTGGAATTCTCTCCCTTCCCCGATCTGTCTGACTTTCTCCCAACCTTTCTGCTTGCAAAAGATCTCTTAAAACACACTTATTTAGAGAAGCCTACCCTCACTCTGCTTAGCTACCAAATGCAATAGCATTTGCTACATCT
The DNA here is from genome assembly GCA_038501925.1 of Xenopus petersii. Classification (NCBI taxonomy): domain Eukaryota; kingdom Metazoa; phylum Chordata; class Amphibia; order Anura; family Pipidae; genus Xenopus; species Xenopus petersii. Next base: position 105,338,418 of record CM076675.1, on the reverse strand, counting down.
CACACCTACTTGTTTCTGATCTTGCCTACTCCCACAATTTGTGTCTTATTCCTTTTACCTTTACATTGTAATCTAATCTTTTGTTCAGGGCCTTCCTCACCTTTTGTACCAGTATTAGTCATGGTGTATGTAACTCTATATGTTCTATGTATGTAATTCATGTGATTTCTTTGTATAAACACATTTATCTTAAGGTGACCATACACGGAGAGATCCGCTCGTTTGGCAATGTCGCCAAACGAGCGGATCTCTCCCCGATATGCCCACCTTGAGGCAGGCAATATCGGGCTGATCCGATCGTGGGCCCTAACGGGCGGTTGGATCGGGGGACTGCATCAACGAACAGATGCGGCCGTGATCCAACGGGATTTTTAGTCCCATCCCATCGAGATCTGGCCGACTTTCGACCAGATCTCTATCGGGGAAGCCCGTCGGGGGGCCCCATACACGGGCCAATAAGATGCCGATTCGGTCTGTCGGCAGCTTTTATCGGCCCATATATGGCCACCTTTACAGAGCTGCACAATATGTTAGCGCTCTAAAGATACATTTTATTAATAAGAAATAATAATAATAAATAACTACACTAAGAACTACAATAACTGTTGAGCTTACTTACCAAAGAAGTGCTCCATGTTAAGTGCAAAATTGGGATGGAAATCAATTTTTACCCCCCAAAATGCAGCATTTTGAACACACACTAAATAGGATCCAATCTGATAAATCACATGTACAAGTTTTTCTTAGTGGGGACGGTTTTGCTTTTGGTCACTTTTGAAGCATTGATACACACAGTGTCAAGGGTGCAAGTTAGTTGCTCAGGTAGCATGAAGTATTATGGAAGTGATTTTAAAGTAAAATGATTTTGCCACATTACATTTCATTTTCAGCTTTCCAATATACATTAATTATAAATCCATATGTCGGACTTCTGCTGCATTGTTGCACTGGTCAAAAACTTCAATACAAAGAATTGCAAGGTGCAACAATTACATTTAGAAATATTGTTAAAACCACTGAAACATTGTAATCAATGTATACTACAAATTTGCTTGGAATTTTGTGTTCTTTTATCTAGCAAAAAATCTGATTTGGAATTTGCATTTCTAAAAACAGCAAATTCATAAAAGCAGGGTTTAAAAAAAGAAAACACAATTAAAGTAGTTACAAAACAGCTGTTTATCTCTGAGCTACAGTCCATAAATGTGAGTTGAGGAACACACATTTCACTAAAGGGCAGATTTATCAAGGGTCAAATTTCGAAGTAGAAAAAAACTTCGAGATTCGACCATCGAATAGAATCCTCCAACATTCGAAGTCCGAGGATTCTATACATCGTACGATCGTATTATGATCGTACGATAATCAGACTTTGAATTGAATGATTCGAACAATTTTATTGTATCGTATTTCCCTTTGAATACAAAAAAAACTTAGAAATATGCTCTGGAAGGTCCCCATAGGCTAACATAGCACTTCAGCAGGTTTAGTCAAAGTAAATTCGAAGTCGTAGTATCCTATTCGATGTTCAAAGTATCCAAAAAAATACTTTGAATTTTGAATTTTTTTAGTTCGAAAATTCACTCGAATTCACTTCGAGTGCCCCTTAGTGTAAGGGCACATGGGGAGATTCGTGAGGCAACTTCGGCAAACAAAGCACCGCGAGTGCCATCCCGCTGGTGATTTCTCATTATAGCCGGCAGGAAGGTAGGGGAAGGCAGATCGGGGAGATTGTCGCCCAGAAGAAGAGGCAATTAGTAGCCAGGTGACTAAATCTCCCCGAATCTCCCCATCTGACCTTACCCTTACACACCCTCCAGCAATCAGAAGACTTTCCTCTCACTATTTGTACATTTTATGTGTAATGAAATGTGGAATCAAAGAGTAATAAGATAAACTTTATGAACTAAAAAAATGCCAAGACTTAATTACACATGAATCACTATAATGATCAATAAACTCCCATAAACAAAATGAATACATCAGTATGACTAGTAAAAAAAGAATTCAGACAATTCATTTTTTAAAAAATCCCTTCTAACCCATCACCCAGCCCACTAATAGTATGAAATAAGCCAGTTCTGTCACTCATTCTGGGCTTGGGTAGCTCCAGTACTGCCTTTCACTGAATTCTAATCTACAGAAGGATCACACTGACCCTAGTTCAGGGTGACTGATGGAATGGCTCTCCCTGCTTAGTGTATCCCCAGCTGTAAGTAAAAGTAGAAATTTGATGGTCCTTTTTTGCTAGTAAAACAGACATGTGTCTTTTATTTACCACTTTTAATTAATGCTTGTGTGAGAACAATGTAAAGAGAACAAACCGTAGTTTCTCCAAAACAATCATAACGTACAATGATTCTGATGGTTCCGAAATGTATCCTGGCTGCTTTCTCCTTTAGTTTCTTTAATTAATTTACAACCTAAAAATTGCAGTCTGGTCAAACCTAGCATCTGTAGGTTACGGTAAGTTTTTTTGGTGGGGATAGAGTTTTATTCTATCCTTTCTGTTCTCCAAACAAGATAGGGACAAGACATGTGCTAAAAATAAAATTTCATTATTACTACCAGACTGTATTCAGGTTCTATCTATACTATAACAAGTGAAACACATGAATTGTTAAAAGAACAGGACATGTGACTTACCTTTCCCATTTTGCCAGGCAGTATACCAGGAAAGGCTTAAAAATGTAGTAATGAACACTAATGCGGTTGCCACAGTTCCATTTCGGAGCCTCATTTCATTGCACCATCACACTGGTTTACAGTTCTCTGCACGCAGTTTCTCTGTTGAAAGGCGACGATTATCTCTTATCCACAATCCACAATCCAAACAATGCATTAATAAAGCTGCAGCAACAGCCCCCAGGAAAGAGTGGAAGTCTTCATGTTTTAATAAATATAAAGGAATCTGTTAACATTGCTTCTCTAATCTCCTGTTCTTCTTAGAGTTCCCCTGTTTATTAAAAATAAAAAAACACAAAGTGGCATCTTTGAATAAACAAATCTTACAGTAAGTTACAGCAAGAAACAATTCCCACTTCCTATTATGTCATTCACCTTAATTAAAATTCAACTACTGCCAATGCCAGCTATGCTCCAGATTTATTCATGAGTAACTGATCAGTATTACAAGTTGTGAGAGGGTTGTGTGCTGAAATTTTAAAAAAAACTTATGCCTGTTAAAAACTGTTTCTCTCCATTTCTATGCCTGAAAGCATGTGCTGTCTAGGAAAAAATTTGGAGGGCCCTGGGGGCACGCGCTGTTCTGCTGGTCTCACCGGGATTTTAATACTATACAGGAAGGTCGGCTTCATCTATAGTTACTCCACTGTCAGTCAGTAATACAGCTGTCTTGCCCAAGCAAGCCACTGTGAATTAATTAACGTTTAGTATGATGTAGAGAGTGATATTCTGAGACAATCTGCAATTGTTTTTTTATTTTTATTATTTGTGGTTTTTTAATTATTTAGCTTTTTATTCAGCAGCTCTGCACTTTGCAATAACAGCAATTTGGTTGTGATGGTCCAAATTACCCTAGCAACCATGCATTGATCTGAATAAGAGACTGGACTATGAATAGGAGAGGGGTAATAAAAAGTAGCAATAATAAATTTCTAACGTTACAGATGATTTGTTTTAAGATGGGGTCAGTGACCCCATTTGAAAGCAGGAAAGAGTCAGATAAAAACAGCAAATAATTCAAAAACTATAAAAAAAAATATATGAAGACCAACTGAAAAGTTGCTTGGAATTGGCCATTCTACAACTTACTTAAAGTTAACTTTAAAGTGAACCACCCCTTTAAATAATTACAAATATATATATATATATATATATATATATATATATATATATATATATATATATATTATATATGTGTGTGTGTGTGTTCATACCCAAACTTGTAAATATACCTTATAAGGCTTATAGTAGTGTATAATAACATATAATACACAAAAGCCATGAATATCTTGTAAAATATATCCTTATAAATGGTGACTAGTGATTTAATCAGTTATAAACAGTGAGTAGTGATGTCATTTCTGTCACATGACTCAATAATGCTTGTGTATTATAATAAATAAAGTACCCCTTGTTGGAAAATATAAGGATATTATAAGTAACGTCTGCATTCCATGACCTGTATAAAAGCACTCGACCTTTGGCCTTGTGCTTTTATATGGTCTTGGAACTCCTCTGAGACTATAATATCCTTATATTTTACAATAAGGGGTACTTTATTCACTATATATTTTGTAAATATGTAGAGAAGGTGGGGGTTTATAAGGGGAACATTTAACAATAAGGCACAGTCATAGAGGGGTTTAATGACCATATAAAGGCACAAGAAACCAGAGAAGTTTAATAGAGTTATAATATAGGAGTACAGAATGTTTTATAATTACACTAGATTTAATGAGTGGACAACTCTAAATAAAAAAAATTATAACTGATGCTAATCCTAAGCCCTGTTTACATAGTGATTTAAATACCTAATGTTGTAAAATATAAAGGATATTAGAAGGCATCAATAATAATTTCAGCGACCTAACAAAAGCAAGAGGACGAAGACCTGTAACTGTGTATTATTTATCAGAATAGACAAGTTTAGTGGCTCATGTGACAGAAATGACATCAACAAGCACCAGGGATAAGGCTATCCTTCAGGCTACTCATGGCTCTATGATGCAATACATTCATGTCTTCTGTGCACCCCCCAGGGATGCTGGATCTGCTTAAGGCACAGAAAAGCATATTCCCTGCCGCCGCCGCAACACTAGCAATCCGCAGGAACAAGAGATGCTGGGAGTTGTAGTTTCTCACGAGCAGTAGGAATGGCGAAGCTTTGCCTTTTCCTGCTCAAGGGTCAACCCCGAGTACGAGAGCCCGCAGAAGGTTGCCAGTCACCCCGTTATTCGATGCTATTCTGCGCACAAGCCAGTAACAAGGCGTGTTTACATAGTCAGCTTTCCATATGGGCCGTTATTAGGCACCACCTGCACATACACACAGACCCGTGTCCTTGTACGTGGGGAGCGACCCCAGCTGGTGCCTACAAATACGTCCCTTCATATACATGGAACACAGCCACACTACACACACCATACCGGCGAGAGCCCGCTGGAACTTCCTGAATAGGACTATATCGCGATCCGTGCTGCTGTGTTCCGCTTATCCTTGTGCCCATTTCGCTGCTGACATATTCTCCCAGTCCGATGCAGACCCCTCCCGACTCACCCTTCAGCGCACTCTCTGACACGACCAAGAAAGATGCACTTACGTCGCTGCATCTGGCCCCGCCCACTGAAAGCGCCGGCCAAATGAGGATAGAGGGGCAGGGCTAAGTGTGTATGTGCTAGGCCTGTGTGTGGCCGCTTTATTCTTTGGTGCTGCTGTCAAAAGAAATGGCCTGTAATAAGGTGACTTCCAGCGTCGGACTGGTACTCCAGGGGCCCACCCAAAAATCTTAGACCAGGGGCCCACCTCTCAGTACTATTATAATTCCTCTCCTCACACACCCTCTATTCTGCTAGTCTCTTTTCTTTACACACTATAATCTATTATTCAATCTATTTAGTCTCTTTGTTCTCATAGAAATAGGTAATGGCCATGAAATAAACCAAATGTTTAGCAGCAGGAGGGCCCACTGACACCTGGGCCCACCGGGAGTTTTCCTGGTATCCCGATGGGCCAGTCCGACACTGGTGACTTCTGTGTCTTACTGGAGCCACTGCAATGAATAGGGCTTTTATGTTTAAAGATTAGTTAAAATGAAGTTAAAAACATTCCCGCATTTTCCTGTGCGCTTGTACCAAACATAAAAGTAATCACGTGACGTCAAGCGAGTGTGGAAGTGCACATGTGGTACATACATTACATATGCTTGAACCTGATATTATTATCTACCATACAGTCAAGCTTAGCTAGAAACACTTGCTCCCTACACCCGACTGGGAATTTACTATCTGGTTGGTAGTTGAGTTGCCACTTGGTTATAGTTTTAGCATACAGGCCAGATGGGAACCATGTATGCCTATAAAAATGATACTTCATGACAATCGCACCCAGGCCCACATCCCCTTTGGGCCAATTGGACACAATCAGGAATCCAGCGCTAAATTTGAATCCAGAGGGGTGGGGGGCATGGCTGCCCAGCCTGCATCTAGCTAGGCCTTGGGTGCCCTAGTTAAGTTACTGCATATCTCCCAACATTTGACTTTTGGCTACGCCCATTTTATGGTCACACCCCTTAATTAACATGTCTTTTTACAAAATTTGGCAGGTTGTGAAAGTTTGAACACATTTCCAGGGCTGGTTTTACATAGCTGGCACACCTAGGCCTGCTGATGTCTGTTGCCCTGTCCCCTCCCTTTTATCCGCGCAAATTTTCATCATTGGGACCAGAGCAATGAGGATTGACGCACGGGAAATGTAATGCATCCCCAGTGTTTCTGAACCAATGTGTGTGTGATTCGGCAGCATGCCACCTCCTAAAATCCTGCCACCCTAGGCCCGGGCCTTGGTGGCCTTTCCACAAATCCAGGCCTGCTATTACTGCTACACTCCACTTAAAGGAAAACTATACCCAGGGCCGCCATCAGGGGTGCACAGGGGGTACTACTGTACTGGGCCCGGGCCTGAAGGGGAGCCCGGCCGTGGTGCACTCATCAAAATAGCCGGGCCCCCTTTGACTGGCAAGAGTTATTATGTAGCCTGGAGACTACACATTGATAATGTGCAGGGAGTGCACCAGGCTCGTGATCCCTCCCCGACATGTCCCACTGACAATCTGTAATGAGACAGTGTTATTATATCAATGGATGATAATGTTCCGTGTCAATTACTGATAAAGCTCAGTGAGAGCAACTCCCTAGACTGTAATCCCCAGAACATTCTGACCTGTATTCAGACCTCATATCCAGGGGGAGTGGTGCTGAGTGTGTGGGTGGATCCAACTGTCACCACGGAAACCCCTTTGGCTGGTGAGCTGTGGCCCTGAGGGGAGGCTGGGTATGGGGCCCAGGGGTGTGTCGGCTGCCATACTGTATGCATACTGTGAAAGAACTGACAATGTTGCACTGGGGCTGCCAGGGAGAGGGGAATTGTGTTATAGCTGGGGATTGTGCCTTTATTACAGTGCCAGAGATAGAGGGGGAGGTGCTTGTAAGTACCAACATTCACAGTTTTCTAGTCAGCAGAAGGTCACTGACCATAGGGTAGGTATCTATGATGAGTCACTATGTAGTGCCCCATAAATACATAGGAAAATGCTGACCATCAGATGACTTGGCACAGAGGTTTTATTTAGTCATACTCTCCTATGGCAGGGCTGATTTTAGTATCCCATTAAAGAGGTTATTCACATTTGAGTTACCTTTTATGGTGAAGAGAGTGATATTCTAAGACAATTTGCAATTGATTTTCTTTTTTTTATTTCTGTTTTTTTAAGTTATTTAGCTTTTTATTCTGCAGCTCTTAGGGTTTTAACACACGGGCTTTCCCCCTGCATTTCATATGTGTTTAAGCTCAGCTTTGTGCACAAATAAACCCATTTGTGCATTGATAACATTTATGCTGCCTGGTTGTACTCATGAGAGTTCTGAGTTGTGTTTTACTCCATTTGCATTTCAGCATGTTTGTTTAAACGCAGCATGTTGCATTCTCTTGCCCTTGACGCGTGTTCAGCTATGGAACATGGGATTGTGTTTGGGGTGGAAAAAATAAAATGCACTTAGGTGAGTAAAAAAGCATTTAAAGGGGTGGTTCACCTTTAAGGTAATTTTAAGTATGTTATAGAATGGCCAATTCTAAGCAACTGGCTGTAATAGTAAATTTGATATCCTCATGGTCACAATTTAACCCATCATGGAAGACGGACAAGGAATCCAAGTCACCCTGCCATTGGAGGAACATGTCATCGATGTACCCCCAACAAGCCACACAGTGCTTGGTAAACAAGACACCATGATAAACGTGCACCTCCTCAAAGCAACTCTCATGTGAGGTAAAGATGTGTATAAGTTTGCCACATCTAGTGTAGCAAGCCAAATCTGACATTCAATTTTACCCAATGCCTTAAGTTTACCCAAAAAATCATATGTATCACGTATTTATGAGCTTTTTTTCTGTATCAGAAGACTGAGTATCTTATCCAACATCTCTGCACCTTTCCCAGTTAAGGACCCATTCCCTGCCACAATTGGCCTCCCCGGAGGGTTGATTGGGTTCTTATGGATCTTGGGTAAAACATATATCAAAGGAATAATGGGGAAAACTATGAGTTGGTTTGAGGAGGTGCACGTCTATCCTGGTTTCCTGTTTACCAATCACTGTGTGGCTTGGTGGCGGTACATTGATGACATGTTCTTCCTATGGCGGGGTGACTTGCATTCCTTGTCCGTCTTCCGTGATGGGTTCAATTGTGCCCATGAGGATATCAAATTCACTTTGACAGCCAATCTCCATGTAATTACTTCTCTGGATGTGCAGATAATGAGGCATGGAAGTGATTTTATAATCCCGGAGATATTTAGGATGACAGTGTTGCTACTGCCAAAATTAAGTTAGGAACTGGGATACACATTAAGAAAAAAAAATACACAACGTATGACTTTTGTAGGCCAATATCATCCCCAAAGTGAAATTTCCGGAAGATACTTTGTAAACAAAGATAAAAGATACTTATCCTACTGCGACTGATTTTAAACAGATGCCCATGATGTCATTTAGGAAGGGTTGCACTTTGGGCAAAAAACTTGTTCATGCAGAAGTGGCTCCTTCACCGAGACAATACACGTTCTTGGGTCCACCCAGGGACTGTATGTTTCAGTGTAGAGGTTGTGCTTGGTGCAGATTTGTATTGACAGGAGGTATATTTGAAAGCCCGGTGATACATAAGATCAGGGGACACTTTTGTGATACCAATTTTGTTGTCTATATGCTGCTGTGCCTGTGTAACTTGATTTATGTGGGCGAGACGGTCCAGAAAGTTAGGGATAAATTTTCCCAGCATAGATCTACAGTTAATACTCGCAATTATACACTCCCTGTTTCCAAACATTGCCTTGAAAAAGGTCACTCTGCTAAAGATCTCAGATTCAGGGTGATTCAACACATTCCACAACCATGATGAGGGGGAACAGGGTCTTGCTATTAAGAAAGGTGGAAGTACAATGGATACACCGTCTGAAGTCATTAAAGGAAAACTATACCCCCAAAATGAATACTTAAGCAACAGATAGTTTATATCAAATTGAATGACATATTAAAGAATCTTACCAAACTGGAATATATATTTACATAAATATTGCCCTTTTACATCTCTTGCCTTGAACCACCATTTCGTGACTCTATCTGTGCTGCCTCAGAGATCACCTGACCAGAAATACTACAACACTAACTGTAACAGGAAGGAGTGAGGAAGCAAAAGGCAGAACTCTGTCTGTTAATTGGCTCATGTGACCTTACATGTGGTTTGTATGTGTGCACAGTGAATCTTACGATCTCAGGGGGCGGCCCTTATTTTTTAAAATGGCAATTTTCTATTTATGATTACCCAATGGCACATACTACTAAAAAAGTATATTATTATGATAATGGTTCATTTACATGAAGCAGGGTTTTACACATGAGCTGTTTTACTCAGTATATTTTAATAGAGACCTACATTGTTTGGGGGGTATAGTTTTCCTTTAAGTCCGACTGGACTAAATAGAGACTTTGATCTGTATATATTTATGAACTGATCTTTGGTTAACTTGCCCTTCTCTTTTCCTGTTGTATATACTTATATATAGGTAATGTGTATGGGCCACTATAATATAGAAGTAACTGAATATATGCGCTAAAAAAATGTTTCAATAATGCTTATAGTTGTGCCGATGTTTAGCTTTCCCCATAAGTTATGAAGCATTAAGTTGTATTCTGTATTAAAGGAGAAGGAAAGGTAATTTTTTAAACCTATCTCTAAATGTTGCTTAGGTTCTCCCCTCTTGAACCGCATTACTTTCGCTGCCCAATTCGTTCTCCTTCACTCACACCGTCCTGTTGAAGTTTCTGCCGCTTCTTAACCTTGCAGCCGCCATGTTAACAGAGTGCACGTCACGTCCTGTGTATCCCTGTCTGAACTGCCCATGCTCTAAATTGAGTCCATCCCCATGACCTCTCGCGTCACTTATACAAGTAAAGCCACAAACAGCCTGTCTTTGCTGCGTCTCTCTACCCAGTGAAATCTTTGAAATGTTCTGACAGTAGTCAGCGCAAGCTATGCCAAGGAACGATTGCGTTGCTATAGCAACCGCTAGTGATCGTTCCCATTAGCCACCTGACCTCAGTAGCGCCGCTCGCATGGGGGAAGAAAAGGATATTGTACGCATGTGCAGGGCTTGCCAAATTTTTACTGCGCATGTGCGAGCCCTATTAGATCAGATATGGATAGCGAGAGGGACGGATTTTATTTTCTATGCACCTTACAAAAATTTTGACAACTATATTGTATTACAGAAAGAGGGGAAAACGTATAGAGCAAGGAATCCTGTAAGTATCTCTCCATTTTGTGGGCAATCTATACAACGTTATTTGTAATTTACCTTTCCTTCTCCTTTAAAGGCATTTTGCCCTCTCACAATATGGCTCATATTGCTGTGACTGATGGAGGCGCCAAGATCCCTTGTCATATGATGTGGCAATACGTGTTCCGTATGCGTTGTCTTGGTAACCGGTCAGGTTGGCTCCGCCGCCTGCAGACACAAGCAGCTTAAAGACACTATTACCATTTGTGCTGCTTGACTCATAAGGAGATAAGCTTGAGAAAGGGTGCGGATTGCCTCCCGAAATGTTGCGATACCTCTGTACAGATGAGTATTTTTTCTAAAGCTGCATATCTCTCCATTTATTTTTTACAAACATGGTGTGCGAATCTTACCAATCGAAGGAATAGCGCATTTTGATCGAATTCGATTCAAAGTTTTTCCCAAAAGAAACCTTCGATTTTTCAAAGTCCACCAATTGACTCCAAATAGGTTCTAGGAGGTCCCCCATATGCTAAAACAGCAATTTGGCAGGTTTTAGATGGCGAATGGTTTTTCAAATTTGAATCAAATGTGGAATATTCTCTAGTCGAAGTACATAAAAAATAGCTTGAAATTCGAATGTATTTTCATTCTAAAACTCACCTCGACCTTTGATAAATCTGCCCCTTAGTGTTAATGTGTATGTGTAAGGGCAACTGTGAAAAGGACTGACAAACCCTGGGTGCGAGTTATAGAGACTATAATGAACCTGCATATAGCTGTGTAACTACATTCATTATTGAATCTCATAGGTACAGGTAACATGTGGGTTTTGCCTACAATGATTATCTCTAATCATAATCTCTAATCTAATCATAATATATATTTTTGAACCTCACTCCCCTCTCCTGCTCCTGTACTGTATCCCACCCATTGTGTGTTTTTGGATGACCCTTTTAACCCTTCTTATGCATTATATATTGGGGGGGACCACAAAATTAGTATAATATATGGAAAACTTAATATTAGGGTATGTAAAATGGACACTTCACTGTATGTATCTATGTAGCTATAACTATAACTCTACAGGGAATAACATTCTACAAACCGCTGGCTAGTAATTGTGCTAAAAAAGTAGAAAAGACCAAGTGGTGTCCTGACAATGCTATACATGTGCAACACTTACTACTTTATATATTTATAGAAAACCTGTTGTTAGGTTTGTGTGGAAACCAAAATATGGGTACAAGTCATTTGTGTAATATGTTTTCTTCCTTGCCCTCCCCGGAAAATTTTCTGCGGACGCCCATGGACATAGCATCCACTAGATATGCTGCAAATTATATTGGAGCAGGGCGTGAGTTTGTGTCTTTCAGACTCTTACTTACACAGGTCACTTCCTCCACTCAAGTCTTGACAAAATGTTAGGCAGTTGGGGCACCAATCAAAGGGGGGAAGGGTTAAAAATGTGCTCTGTGTGTAAACTACAGTAAGGAACTACACCTTGTTTTAAAAAAAAACCTGTAGTTCTGCACTACTGGGGACTGGGCAGACCTGGTCAATGGGAGATATTGGATTCTCCCCAGGCTTTTCACTTGATGCCAGAACCTGCCACTCCCTGTTGTAAAAAGTCCTTTAACCTTTCTTCCTTAGAGTCTCCCATATAATTTTCCATTTCATTAACTACATTTTTGTCCCCGAATCCCTCTAATTCATTTACTGTATGTTTGCTTATGGAAGGATAGGGATCATAAAGATGTGCATTCATACCAGAATTCAGACCTCAACTGCAGGATTTATTCATCATTATTTCCTGAGATGGTGATGCTAAAGAGAAGAAGCCCATCCCAATAGTTGTCACAGAGCTTTCTTGAAAAGAACATTTGATTTGTATATCTTGTAACCAGGATTCAATGGCAGGATTGATTACTGTTGTTGAGAGAGCTTACAGTTTTCTTGTGGAGCTATAATCCCGTTAAATAGATTTGTCAGAGAGAACGTTTGCCTGCTGTTTACAACCAAAAATTTCTGAGAAGTGTGAGACATTTGGTCAATACATGACCAATACAGCACCTAATGAAGTTGCTTTGCAAGATTTACTAAAATACGATGGCTTATATTTAGAAAATGCAGAGCTAAATCTATGGCAGCTGAGGCTGAACACCTAACTGTAAGGGCACATAGTAGGCCATGACATTTATTTGAAAGTTAATTAAGCTCCCTTAGATCACAATCAAGGTCATGTCATTACTTTCAAAATGTAATTAAAAGTAGATAAAAATCTACTTGAGGATGGTGAGGTCATTCTCAATTTTTGATTGCTTCCTTGATATTTAGCTATCTCTATAATGTATTACCATTTCAAGTAATTTAAGGAGCATCTACTAATTTAGTTAAGTGCTCTAATCAGTCATATACATAGACTGGTGAATGCAGTATTCTAATGATAGCATTTGGAAAAACCTTAGAACAAAGGGCTTCTGTTACTCTTTTTGCGGGAAAGGCGCCAAGCTTAGCCACTCCTATCACATATGTCCTCAAAAACAATAACTGCAGGGAAAACATGTTTCTGTAGCCCTGATTGAGAACCCTTGCTCTTCCCTGCAACTAATGAGAAGAGTGGCAAGAAACAATGAACTTGAAAGATTTAAATAAACCCCTAATCACCAGTCACTGATCAGAAGTAGCCTGAAGAGATCCAAATAGACCATAATATGTTGCCAGAAGTGAACATATAGAAAAACATGATCCTTATAGCTCTAAAAACAGGCTCATGGTTTGTACAGGTATTGCACCTGTTGTCCAGAATCCACGGAACCTGGGGGTATTCCAGATAATGGATCTTTCTGTTATTTGGATCTTCATGCCTAGGCTGGTTTTGCTTCCAATAAGGATTGATTATATCTTAGTTTGGATCAAGTACATGTAGAGCTTTTACTATTACAGAGAAAAATTTTTAAAAAATTGGATTATTCAGATAATATGGAGTCTATGGAAGACAGCCTTTCCATAGTTTGGAGCTTTCTGGGTTTCCAGATAACGGATCCCATATCTGTACATAATTTTAATAATATAAGAGCTGCAATATGCTCAGTTGCTTACTTAATTCATATTGCATTTTCCCAGTACCCTGCTCCTTGCTTATACAGCGGTTTGGGATAAGCAAGCAGATGTTTTGCTTGCCATTACTGCCCCCATGATGGTATTCAGAAGCTAAACTTTTACAGTCCTGTATTGCTATATGGCAAAGAAATCAGCCATACCTTTGCACAGGTCGTGTTTTAGTATCAGAGAAGAATTAAGACTAAAGTGAAAAATATACAGATTAAAAAATACAAGAATAATAATATAAACACATGCAATGAATACAGTAACCAACCTAAATATTCCACTATTCATTTATTAAACTGTACAAAGGAAATACTACATAGCAAATCACTACAGTTCCAGACAAAGTTATAGAACACATAAATGGACTTGGGAAATTCAGTAAAATGTGGCAGCACTGGCTTCTATGATCAATGTATGTATATATATATATATATATATATATATATATATATATATTTTTTTTTTTATATATATATATATACAGCGCTACTTATGCACACAGTGCTGTATAGTAGAGCAATACATAAACAGAACAAGCAGGGATTCATAAAACTACCATTGTGCCAACATCATATATGAAAATTCCAGGTTTCTTTTTCATCAGTGTTGAGGTGAGCCAAGATCAAAGGCTCATACATTCATTTCCCAGGGCGGCCCGTCCTGTCAGTGTAGACGTCTGGGTTAATGCTGGTCACCTCTGGAGGAAGGACAAAAGGATAATCAAAGTTTCTGGTTCCTCAGGAATATGGAGACAAATGGAACAAAGCGCCCAAGGTAGAGTCAGCGATTTCCCGACTTTCAAGGTACACCACTCTCCCAACAGAGGATGCCACGGCATTCAAGGATCACATGGATAAACGAATGGAGAATAATCTCAGGAGCAATTACGTCAACATAGCAGCCACTTTTAGACCAGCTACAGCAACAGCTGGTTTGGCTCGTACAACAAAGTTTTGGACTCAGGACTCACAGTATGAACAGGATAACGTGCTGCAGGCCGAACTGGGATATATTGTTACGGCTCTAGATTTTATTAGTGAGGCTTCCATCCATTTATCAGCACAGGCATCCGCTAACACAACTGTTGCCAGCAGAGCCCTGTGGCTGACACTGGTCAGGAGACAATGCTTCAAAGGGCAGACTCATAGCCCTTCCATTCTCAGGGGAGCATCTATTTGGGCCTGAATTAAAACAAATCATCACTAAAGTGACAGAGGGCAAGAGTGCATTCCTTCCCCAAGGGAGAAGGCCCCGGCCCGAGACCAACCAAAGACAACCCAACAGACAGTGGGGGTCTTTGTCTCGTTCCTTTCATTCCTATAGAAACCAGAACCAGGGTCAATCTTCTTCAACCACATACATGAACCGAAAGAGTACCCCCTGGCCTCCCCGCCACAAGCAAAACAGGAAGCCAGGTCCCCCAAAGACAAATGACACATGAAAGTCAGATCACACCGGGAGCAACAGGGGCCGTCGGGGGAAGGCTTCTTCAGTTTCCCAGGGTTGGCAAGACAACGTCCAAGACAAATGGGCGCTTCAGATTGTGAAGGAGGGCTACAAAATATCCTTCGCATCCCTCCCCTCCAGGTGAGCATTCGTGCCCTCCTCAATTCCCCGCAATCCTGCAAAACAATCAGCACTCCACTCTTGTCTACAAGAATTATTACACAACAATGTGATAATGCGAGTCCCAAAACAACAACGCTTCAGAGGGTTCTACACCAACCTCTTCTTAGTCAACAAGCAAGGAGGTCAGTACAGGCCAGTTCTAAACCTAAAACCACTCAACAAGTTGGTCAAGAAGCAGCATTTCAAGATGGAAACCCTTTGATCGGTAATAAACTCAATGGAACCAAGACAATACATGACAACCATAGATCTGAAGGACGCGTATATTCACATACCTATACATCCCAGCCATCAGAAGTTTTTCAGGTTTGCAGTGGCAGAGGAACATATTCAATTTCAAGCCCTCCCATTCGGCCTGACCACAGTGCCACGCGTCTTACCAAGACCCAAACCATTTCCCTTCCTGGGGAGAAGATAACCAACTTGCAGTTCACAACCCGACGGTTCCTGGCAAGTCAAACTACGTTGGCAGTGGATTGCCTGCGGCTTCTTGGCCTAATGGTCTCAGCACTGGAAGCAATCCCGTACTCTCATTTTCACATCAGGGCACTTCAAACAGCATTTCTCCAGGCTTGGAACAAGAATCACAAAGATTTGTCACAGTTGATTCCTATCAGCAGAGTAGTCAAGTCACAGATCAGGTGGTGGCTATGTGGCCACAACTTATCTAGGGTTCGGCTATGGGCACTTCGACTGAGGAAGGTGTTAAGTACAGATGCCAGTCTGACAGGATGGGGGCCCACATGGAGGGTCAGTCTTGCCAAGGCCTTTGGTCCCAGGAGGAAACAAGACTTCACATAAATGTCTTAAAACTTTGTGCAGTTCGAAACGCACTTTACCACTGGTCGTCTCTACTTCAGTCAAAGCTAACCCGAGTATAGTCGGACAACGCAATTACAGTAGCCTACATCAACCACCAGGGGGGAACGTGAAGCAGGGCTGCCATGTTGGAGGTATCCAGAATCTTTGAGTGGGCAGAGGACAACGTGCCCGCTATCTCAGCGATATTCATACCTGGGGTGGAGAATTGGGAAGCAGATTATCTCAGCAGCAACACCATAGACCAAGCGGAGTGGTCACTCCACCCAGAAGTGTTCCAGACCATAATAGACAGGATGGGGGTCCCCAAGATAGATCTTACGGCTTCGTACAAGGACACAAAACTACTTCACAAGGTCAAGGGACCCATGGGCAGAGGCCATAGACGCCTTGGTAATCCCTTGGTCATTTTGCCTAGTTTACGTCCTTTCTCCCTTTCCACTCCTGCCACGAGTGATAAGGATGATAAAGAGCGAAGAAGTTCCCGCAATACTAATAGCTCCAGACTGGCCAAGAAGGACTTGTATGCAGACCTGGTCAGCGCTGATCCGCGCCTTTATGCCGCCTGAGGCGGCCTTCCGTTACCGCCCCGACCCCTCCTCACGGCGCTCACATTTTCTGCGCAGGAGGGGGTCGGGGCGCTGCACGACGGTAGTGCAGAGAGCGCAATTGTGCTCTCTGCACTAGAAGAGCCGAATTTCCGGGTTGAAAACCGGAAATTCGGCTCTTAATTACCAGGGGGGGGCGCTGCCGCCTGAGGCGAGTGTTTCAACTCGCCTCATTGGTGGAGCGCCCCTGGACCTGGTCTCAATGTTAGTGTCCCCTCCATGGCGGCTGCCAATGCGATGGGACCTTCTGACTCAGGGGCCAACACTCCACGACAAATTAGAAATGTCGAAGCTGTCGGTGTGGAACTTGAAGCCCAACTGTGGAAGGACAGGTGATTTCCTGAACCAGTAATTAATACATTACTTAAGGCAAGAAAGCAAACCACTTCAAGGGCTTATCACAGAATTTGGAGAGTCTTTTAGTCAGACATGTGTAAGCTCAACAACCTACGGTGGCAACAGTGTTCTACACCTCAGTTTCTCACCTTCCTACAGAGGGGACTAGATAAGGGCCTAGGGTTGGAGGCCTTGAAGACACAAACGTCGGCACTATCCATCCTTTTCCAGTTCCGGAAGTTAAACAGTTCTTTCAAGCCGTCAGGCACATCAAGCCTCCTTTCAAAGATCCTACACCACCATGGGACTTGAATTTAGTCCTTAGGGCTCTGCAGTGGGAGTCGTTTGAACCTATCCGATCCTGCAACATTAAGGGGCAGATTTACTAAGCTCCAGTGAATGGTTCGAATGTCAAAAAGTTCGAATTTCTAAGTAAATTTTTGGGTACTTCGACCATTGAATAGGCCATATTCGACCATTCAACTTCGATTAGAATGATTCGAAGTAAAAATCGTTCGACTATTCGATAATCTAAGTACTGTCTCTTTAGAAAAAACTATGGGGACCTTCCACAGTACTTTTTTAAGTTTTTTTTGGTCGAATAGAAATCCTTCGATTGATCGCTATCGATCGAGCGATTTTTATTCGACCGCAGGATTGCCAAATTTGATATTCAAATTCAACGTTTTTTAATTCGATGGTTGAATTTCGAAGTTTTTTGTACTTCGAAATTCAAACCCTTAGTAAATCTGCCCCTAAGTTTCTTACATGGAAGGTGAAGTTTCTTCTCGCAATCTGCTCGGCAAGGAGAGTCCCGGAGATCCAAGCCCTATCCGTTAAGGAACCATGGCTGATATTCCATAGGGACAAGGCAGTACTTAGTACACCACGGTCGTTCCTGCTGAACGTGGTGTCGGCTTTCCACATCAATCAGGAAATTGTTGTCTCTCTGCCCGGAGACAAAGAATGATGCAGAACGTTAGCTTCACTGTCTTGATGTTGTGAGGGCACTAAAGGTCTACACCAAAGGGTCTTCCTTCAGATGCACAGATACTCTACTTGTCACGTACAGTCCCTTCAAAAAGGGTTTCGGAGCCTCAAAGCAAACAATCTCAAGATGGTTGGTGGATACCATATCTTACGCTTATAGACAAGCTCAAAGACCAATACCTTTACAAGTGAAGGCGCACTCCACCAGAGCTGTAAGCGCTTCATGGGCACTACAAAATCTGGCTTCACCAGAACAAATCTGCAAAGCAGCAACTTAGTCTTCAATCCATACCATTACCAAGTTCTATAAGCTAAACACTTTTGCTTCCTCGGAAGCGGCTTATGGGAGAAAAGTGCTTCAGGCAGTAGTTACTACCTAAGCTGCTACCCTCCCTGTCTGGTGGAGACTGCTTTTGACGTCTGCACTGACAGTACGGGCCCGGGAGAAAAGGATTTACCAGTAAGAAAATCCCTTTTTTTTGTTTTTCATCTCTTTCGATCAGTATAGACCATAAGCACAGATATGTACAGTACTATAAACATATAACTTAACTTGAGCCCCAAATGTTCTTTCCCACACAGTACCTACAGAGTACATTATTCAGGATTCAAGATGGCTGACACTGGATGCCTGACTGTTTTGGATTGACTAGCAATTTCTATTGTTTTGGAATGTAACAGATGTCAATCAGCCTCTGTGAAAGAAACAGTATTTAGTTTTCTAACACACACATACATTTATTGCATAGAAAGTAGCTTTTTATAGATACACATGAGTTTCTACCTTTTTTCTGCCCCGAGGTAGCAGATGAGTATAAATATTGTATTGTCCACCGCAAACAATGCCAAGTTGTAAAACTTGGCAATTATCATGTCTGTAAAAGTCCGAATGTTGTTGCAGAAATTACTAAGTATGCTTACTAATCATCATAATTATTACTTTTTGTTGTATTTGAGATATATAATGATGCATACCTTCTACCTCATGTGTTTTTTACCGTCTAGCAGTTGGGCATAAACAGTGACCGACTGGGATACCAGGGGCCCACACAAAAACCTAAGACCAGGGGCCCACTCTCAGTACTATTTTCTTCCTCTCCTCACTCAACCTCTATTCTCCTAGTTTCTTTTCTTTACATACTATAATCTATTATTCCATCTATTCAGTCTCTTTGTTCTCATAGAAATAGAAAATGGCCATGAAATAGGGCAAATGTTTAGCAGAACGAGGGCCCGCTGACACCAGTAATTTTCCTAGTATCCTGGTTGGCCAGTCTGACACTGCAATGACCTACTGCCTGGCAAATGGGCAGTTCTCTTAATTACAAGGGGTTGCAGTATACAAAGTTAACAAATGATTGCACTCAGTTTGCCTTAACCACGTTGCTAAGCCTGCATCCAATATCAGCAAGAGTTAAGTACAGTGTCCAATAACTGCAGTAAATTGAGGCTGTGTACAGGACTCTGTAATCTTAATACATACTAAGGCAGTGCCATTAAATGAAGAGTTAGCTTTGTTTCTTCTAGATAACATGCTCAGAAACTAAAGGCTTAGCGCTCTGACAAATCAGGAGTCAATTAGTTACAACTAGGGATGCACTGAATCCAAGATTCAGTTCGGTATCCGGCCACGATTCGAGCATTTTCAGCAGGATTCAGCCAAATCCTTGTGTCTGGCCGAACCTGAATCCGAATCCTTAAAATTATGTGACTTTTTGTCATAAAACAAGGAAGTATTTTTTTTTAGCGGCTCTATTTTCCCCTCCCCCTCACTGATTTGCATATGCAAATTAGGGTTTGATTCGGTTCAGTATTCGGCTGAATCTTTCACAAAATAGTCGGGGGTTGGGCTTAATCCAAAATAGTGGATTCGGTGCATCCCAATTACAACAAACTGTAGTCAGCACAGATTCATACTAATACAGTATAGTCACTGTGGACATGGCTCACCACCTACTTACCAATGGATAATCCATATAGAAAAATTGTGGACAGCACCAAAATTTAAAAAGTTAAATTTTACAGTGGATCTCACTGCTGGAAGCTAGGAGTCAGTTAGCTTAACCAGGGAAATCACTGAATATTTTATACTCCCTAAGCCTAAAAAATCCATCCCTGGTCCATTTTTTTTTATGTTGCAATCAAGGACTCAAACTATGTGCCTGGGACTTAGAGCAAGTTTAGTTTGTTTGTATAAGGAATGGTTATTAATGAAACACTCGAACAAACAAAAACAATTAATAAGTAATAGGCACTATTTATGAAACAGATGTACATCCACAGTTTCTCTTCCATAAATGTATGTCCAAATGGAGACACATCTCTTAGAATTCAGAACACACTACTCAAAATAAACATTATCAGTAATAAACACTGAAAATATGAAATACAGTACATGTTTAAAAGAGTACAGCAGGGCCGGGTTTAGGGTAAAAAATTTCCTTTGTAAAAGCACAAAAGTTTACTACAAATTGGCTATAAGTCTAAGTCTGTGTAAAATGCTTTTACATCCACATTTTATACTAAGTCATACATACATTGCACAGCTTTATAACTATATATGATTTTACACAGTGAAACATGCGATTAACATGGTAATCTGTGGTATTTGTAATTCCACCATTTTACACACCTTTATTTTATGCTATTATTGGGTACAAAACAACTACATTTACAAGTACCATAAAAGTGCTGGAACCCTGAGGGGCCTAGAATTATGCAATTTCTTCCATGCAGCATTTGTATCCATGAGTTTACAGTGCAGACAGTTCTATGCACCTTGCATGTAATCCAGCGCAAGCTGCATAGTCTTGCCATCGGCAGGTTTTATAATGTATACTCTGAACTTTGAACCTAAATGAGGCCTAGATTTAAGCCTTGTTCTGCTACTTCAGCTATAAGTAGCGGTGAGTTGCAATTACCTGTTGAAGGGCCACAGCTTGGAGATCCCCAGGCCCGGATTTGTGGAAAGGCCACCAAGGCCCAGGCCTAGGGCAGCAGGATTTTAGAGGGTGGTATGCTGCCCAATCACACCACATTGGTTCAGAAACACTGGGTATGCACAGGAGATACGATAGTTTTTTAAATTTCCCATGCGCCAATCCCCATTGCTCCGGTCCCAATGATGGAAAATTTGCAGGAATAAAGGGGAGTGAACAGAGGCGATGAACGGCAGAGGGCCTAGGGGTACTCGCTATGTAAATCCAGCCCTGGAGATCCCTGATTTATTACTGTTATCTTGGGACTTTATTTTTATCATTTAACAAGGATTGTACTGCAAATAACTTTTTACTTTTTTCAAAGAATTCTATAATAGTTCAATAAAATTCTATCATTTTATTTTCTGAGGCATGTCGCTCCACGCCTGAGATTTCTTCTTCGCGAGTTCCATCCAGGATGGCTCAGCAGACAGGGTAACTTGTCTTTGTGTAGTTGTACCTTCTTTTTCTACATGTGAAGACAACTGCAAGGCTGTAAAAATGAATATGATTTTTCTTAAGGTGAATCTGTGACAACATAGGAATCTGTATATTTTAATGCATCCCAAAAATAGATTTTTTAAAATTAATTCAGTAAGTAAATCTTCTAATGCATAAGGTTAATCATGTAAATCTTCTAATGCATAAGACGAATCATGTAAATCTTCTAATGCATAAGGCAGTGTTAGGAATGGAGATGTACACTTAGGGGCAGATTTATCAAGAGTCGATGTGAATTCGAGGGAATTTTCGAAGTAAAAAAATTCGAAGTCATTTTTTGTATACTTCGACCATCGAATAGGATACTACGACTTCGAATTTACTTTGACTACGATTCGAAGTAAAAATCGTTCGAATATTCGACCATTCGATAATCAAAGTACTGTCGCTTTAAAAAAACTTCAACTTCAATACTTCGCCAAATTAAACCTGCCGAAGTGCTATGTTAGCCTATGG
Source organism: Xenopus petersii (assembly GCA_038501925.1). Lineage (NCBI taxonomy): Eukaryota > Metazoa > Chordata > Amphibia > Anura > Pipidae > Xenopus > Xenopus petersii. The sequence continues at coordinate 105,316,476 of CM076675.1, read as the reverse complement.
GGACCTTCTACAAACTTTTTTAAAATCTTCACACATCGAATAAAAATCCTTAGATCGATCGCTGAAATCGTTCGAATCGTCCGTTTCGAACGATTTAATTGTTTGATCGAACAATTTTTATTCGATTGTATGATGGCCAAATTCAGTGAAAAAACTTTGAATTCGATATTCGAATTCCAAGTTTTTCAATTCGATGGTCGAATTTCGAAGTTTTTTGTACTTCGAAATTCGACCCTTGATAAATCTGCCCCTTAAAAAAAAAACACATGAAAAAATCAGTGAACCGTGCTTTACTTACCATGTAACGGAACAGACGGTGTGCTTTGCTTTGGCTCTTTTAATTGCCCATGAAATTCAGCTACTGCATTTGCTGGTTTATTCTGAATCAGTTCAACAGACTGTTTTAAATTTGCCTAAAAGAGATTAGTAAACAAATTAAGTAACATTACTAAGGAACATTGACCTAGTGAACTGGCTGCCAGTATTACATTTATATGTTACCCTTTTCTCATCATCTCCATTTAAACTGGTAATTCAAACCATTACTAACTAAAGCTTAACTAAAGAAGTAGGTAGAAATGTTGTACATTATGTTTTGGACTTCTGTAACAGCCCAAGGCAACTACAGACCCTTAGCAGTTAAACTCTGTGTCTCCAAAGAAGCCCCAGTAGCTCTCCATCTTCTTTTCTGCTGATTCACTGCACATGCTCTGTGCTGCTGTCACTTACTGAGCTTAGGGACCAACTCACAATATACAGTACACATAGAATAGAAATGTCACACTACAAGGCTGATTGATAATTAATATAGATAACTACTACTTGCCAGCACAGAAACCAGTTCAACTAGCATCAGAATTTAATAATCAGCCTTGTAGCATCTATTACAGGCCAACCTCACTTTATGCTTAATAATTTGTTACAGACCCCTAAGCTTAGCTTCTCAACAGCTGCTCAGAGCCCACTGAGATCCTGAAACTTTAGGCTGATACAATAAATTCAGTAAATAAAATATGGCATTTTTAGCCCTATTCATTTTTAGGGTTTAGTTCTCCTTTAAGAAGTATCTTACTGAAGGTAAAGAACTATGCTGGCAGAAATTATGGTCTACGAGTACAAGGAATGAGAGTGGAAAATTGCTCAGTGGGGACTGACATTTCGGTTGCTGAGAAATGTATGAACTAATGTATTAAATGCGTATTGCTTTTTGTTTATTGTCTTATACAACCTCAGTTACTAAGTTTCAAGAAGCAAGTTATTCATTTTTGGAATGTACATTTAAGAAAAACTGTCTAAAAGTCACTATATTTGTTATGTTAATATACAAGTAATGTACCTGTTACCTGTTGGTTTCCCAGATAACAGGTATTTCGATAATTTGAATCTCCATATCTGAAGTCTACAAAAGATCATTTTAACATTAAGGGGCTGCTTCACTATGGGTCGAATATCGAGGGTTAATTAACCCTCGATATTCGACTAGGAATTGAAATCCTTCGACTTCGAATATCAAAGTCCAAGGATTTAGCGCAGAAAATTCGAACGAACGATCGAAGGATAATTCCTTCGATCGAACGGTAAAATCCTTCGAATCGAACGATTCGAAGGATTTTAATCCAATGATCGAAGGAATATCCTTTGATCAAAAAAAGTTAGGCAAGCCTATGGGGACCTTCCCCATAGGCTAACATTGACTTTGGTAGCTTTTATCTGCCGAACTAGGCGGTCCAAGTTTTTTTTAAAGAGACAGTACTTCGACTATCGAATGGTCGAATAGTCGAACGATTTTTACTATGAATCCTTCGATTCGAAGTCGTAGTCGAAGGTCGAAGTAGCCCATTCGATGGTCGAAGTAGCCCAAAAAAACCTTCGAAATTCGAAGTTTTTTTACTTCGAATCCTTCACTCGAATTTAGTGAATCGGCCCCCTAAATAAAACCAATAGGATTGCTTTTCCTCCAATATTGATTAACTATATCTTAGACGGTTACAAGGTACTGTTTTATTATTACAGAGAAATATTTTTTTTAAAATTGTAATTATTTGATTAAAATGGAGTCTGTGGGAGGTGACCCTTCCAGAATTTGGAGCTTTCTGAATAATGAGTTCTTGGATTACGGATCCCATACCTGTACCATAATTCAACATTCATTATCATCCGCAGGACAATCTTAGCACATTTAAATTGTTATTTGTGGTACTTTTTTATATGTCGATTATGATTTCAAAATTTATGCAGCAAAAAAATGCTACACAAGCTTTGTTTTGAATGCTTATTGGAACTAACCTGGGCTTATAAAATGTGCTCTGTAACAAGCCTGTCTGGAATACACTGCTATGGAACACTGCCTACTGCAAAATCATTTAGATAAAAACTCAGGAAATCAAATGTATTGATTAAACACTATTTTTTCATGTTAAGCCTTGTTGGGTACAGTACATGCTTGTTCATGCTCTTCAATTTCTATAATATAAATAAATGTTTCTTTTAATACACAAATATATATCAATCATTTTATGTTTGTATATGGTATTTATATCTTAAAAGTGTATATATATATATATATATATATATATATATATATATATATATATATACAATACCTTGGGAGAAACCTTGATTACTACAGGTAAAAGATCAGTTATCCAGGAACCCGTTATCCAGAAAGCTCAGAATTACAGGAAGGTTTTTTTAAATATGATCTCTTTCGCTTTAATAATAAAAGAGTACTTTGTACCTGATCCTACCTAAAATAGCATTAATCCTTCTTGAACGCAAAACAGTCCTATCGAGTTTGTTTAATGAAATAATTTTTTGTAGACTTAACATATGAAGATCCAAGTTATGGAAAGATCCCTTACCTGGAAATGCATGCATTTTGGATAATAGATTCCATACTTCTACTTAAGGGTCCTGCATCAGATTGGGTACCCGCGGTACACCTGCAAAGCAGTTGGGTTTCTGGCATAAAGTTCCTGATTGCCTGACTGTGCAGGTAGTCCGCGGGTAACCCATCTTGGTACACAGCTAAGGTGTGGGTATGAACCCTCCCACCCTAACCTGGGGTACGACAATTTTTTCCCCTTGACTGTCCGATCAGGCTCCAGAATGACATTCAGTGTCATGGTCCTGGGTCTTAGAGTAAGTCGTCTATTTGCAGGCTAGGTCGGGTAGTGGGTCTGGGAAGAGGGACATATTGGGCGATGGATGCGGATCAGGTTATGGGGTCAACAGGTCCAGGTCAGGCATAGGTCTGCCCAACGGGATGTTAAAAAATGGTTGGGATCTATGGGTATTTTGCAGATTGTTGCATAGAAGTGTTTACTTAGAACTGATGAAAACATAGTAGAAAAGATGAAAGTTTTGGGTACTTGGATGGTATAATGGAAGGGAATATTTTGAGAAATTCAAAGACTTTAAATCCACTAGTTATTAAATGAAAATGTACAAACAAGGCAAGTGTTCCCATACACTACACTGGCAAATTATGTGACCACCTCATCTTTCCTATTACAAACCTAAAGTTTGGAACAGTGTTATAATACCACTTATACAGCCATCATACCTAAAACTAATCTCAGATTACGATTGATGCAATGATCTTCAGCATATAAAAAGTTTAAATACATATTTAATAGTTAAACATCCTTTTTATTGTTCTACAATATTGAGTAACCTTTCATTGTGACCTTTCCTCAGTGTGCCTGGCACAGTTAAATATCTGCTGGCTTGCCTAAACCCATTAAAAAAAAAAAAAATTACATATACATGCCAACTAATCAATTCTTCATCAATTCCCTAAGTCAGTTTGATACCTTACAAGTTTATAAACTGGTCTGAAGTGTTTCTGCTTAGGCTAAAAATAATAAGTAAAAGTGATGGCCATCTGTTAAGGTCCTAAGAGAGTTTTCATTTTGGAACTACATTATTATCAGCTATATCAGCTGTATTCAATATGGTTTGCCATGTGAGTTTGCAAATTAGCTAAAATTGGGTTAAATGAACTGGTTAGCCATGTCTTTTTTATAGCTTATAATAATAATGTATAAAATACTGCCATAAGGGTCATTGTGCTATAGCAGGAGAATCCAAGTAAACAGTAGGACAGGGCTGGCTCAGGCAAACATCAGTGCAAAATTATTTTAATCACCTCTGCTTTCTCCCTGGTTTGGTTACCATCATCCTGGTTTGCTGATTTTAATTTTGCTGGGACTGGCTCTTCCTTTAGTGCTCTAGGTTGCTGCCTGGCTGTGGATTTCCAAGATGTCTGAAATTTACTTTCCATTCCATTGATTGATTCAGGTGCAGCTATGGGGGAAGGAATATTTTTTCCTGAAAGAAATGTTGAAAAGTGTGAAGCATTCACAATGCAGCATACTGTATAATATTCATATTATAAAACCAAAACTGAAAAACAAGGTTAGAGCAATGTGCCATTATATTAGAATAATGTTCTTTCATGTCTTACATTGATTGTGCTATCCTACTTTTGTGCTATGCATCTCTAAGAGAGTTCATGCTCAGTTCAAACTGTATACTATGCAAAAATATATTTTCTGCTCTTTAAATAAAGAAAGCATACACTAGGGGGCAAATTTATCAAGGGGAATTTCGCGCTATTTTTTGTGTACTTTGACTAGGGAATAGTCCAAATTCGATTTGAATTTGAAAAAAATTCTAAAATTTGATCGAAATTTATCATGTACTGTCTCTTTAGGGATTCGACTTTGACCATTCGCCATCTAAAAAATGCAGAATTGCTGTTTTAAATTACAGTACAATAAAGGGGATTTGGTAGAGGCACTGTCCTAGCCACTCGCCAGTAATATTTAATCAGAAGAAAGAGAGCCGATACCTTGTCTGCTACATACAGGGGAATCCCAAACTTTATTCCATGGTGCTCACAACACTTCACAGTGATCAAACGTTTCGGAACGGCATGGCCCTTTCTCAGTGACAATCAACCAAAGAGACTATACAAAATTTATAGGCAACCTAATTGGGACCCCTAGTGGCGGTTATCAAGTATACATAGAAAAAGATTATCAACCATTTATATCCATTGTGTTAAAATCCATAAACGTGTATACAACAGTACATAATAATAAGATTATACAGTGTTCTGTTTTCTTTGTCTTTGCCAATAAAACACATTCTTGTGAATAACTATCCTAGCCAGATAACACGTGTAAAATTGCATCATATTCCACCTGTAATAAATACAATATAAAATACAATCAGTAAAAATCGTAAATTTTACTGGTAGTTACTCACTGACTAAAAACAAGAATAAGAAGGATATAAAGGGTGTTTCTACCTTACTCAAAATATGTGGAGTTCTACTTTGACACTGCAAGAAAAGTATTGGCAATTAATATATTATTACACTTATAGAATTACCATCAGTTACTATATTATTACACTTATACTTTATTTATAAAAAACAGTTCAGTATTTTATATTGTATTTATTACAGGTGGAATATGATGCACTTTTATACGTGTTATCTGGCTACACTGTATAATCTTATTATTATGTACTGTTTAGGGTCGGACTGGGGGGCCCGGGGCCCACTGGGACTCCAGTCCAGGGCCCCCCTTACAGGCCCCCCGGTCCCCCTGCCGCCTCTCCATCGGCGCGCATGCTGCTGTTCAGTAGTGCTGCCACCTGCTGGAAGTTAGTGTGTGCCCTTCATTTGCATAATGACATCACCAGCAGTGCACAAGATAGGGAAATCTCGTGATACTTCTGGTGGAGTATTTTATGCATGTAGAAATGTATGTCTGAACATCCCTCCCATACTTGTGGGGGATCTGTTAGCCCATGGAGATTGAATGTATCATATGTAACCACTGCATTCTGATGAGGCATATAAGAAACATCATGAGTGCAGAATAAACTTGCATATTACAAAAAGAGGAGTATGCAAAAAGAAAGGATTGTCTCAAAAACAACTGGAACCAAAATTAAAATATAAATACCTGTATTTCTGGCATGCGTTCCATAGGTTCTATTACCGACTGGCTACCATGTCCGCTGCTCTGCAAAACTCTGCCTACAAATAATTTCTAGAATAATATGAATTTGTCCTTCAGAAGCTATTAAAATACCTTTGGGAATGCTGTTTATAACAAGCAGCCAAGAATGTAAGAATGTGAAATGTAAAATCTCTTAGAAGTCAGAGGGTTGGGGATTCCAAGAAGGGTATTAAACCATGGCCTTAATTTAAAATTTAGTTTTAATTTTTAATTTAATTTAGTACTAATACATTTTTTATTGGTACTACCAACAATACTACAAACAATATCTTCCATTTGCTTATTAAACAATTAAATATATGGAAAGAATGTGGGCAGTATATTGCTCAAAAATTCAAAATATAGACTGACATATTGTAAAGTTTTCCTGCGTATGTAAATAGCTTCTGCTAGGTCTAAGTGTAATATCTACATAACTATTAGTGGACTGTTTTTTTCATCACAAAAACAAATGGAAAATATATTTAATATTGTGTAAACACCAAATAACAGTATATTAAGACAGAATAAAGAGAAACCAGAGCTCAAATAAACATGGGCTATTTACATTAGAAATAGGACTTGTGGTCATGGGAAGTAGTACACAGTCCTATGCAACTTAAAGGAAAACTATACCTCCAAAATGAACACTTAAGCAACAGTTTATATCATATTAAGTGACATATTAGAGAATCTTACCAAACTGGAATATATATTTATGTAAATATTGTCCTTTTACATCTCTTGCTTTGAACCACCATTTTGTGATGGTCCCTGTGCAGCCTCAGAGATCACCTGACCAGAAATACTGCAGCTCTAACTGTAACAGGAAGAAGTGTGGAAGCAAAAGACAGAACTCTGTCTGTTAATTGGCTCATGTGACCTAACAAGTATGGTTTGTTGGTTTGTTTGTGTGCACCGTGAATCGTATGATCTCAGGGGGGCGGCCCTTATTTTTTAAAATGGCAATTTTCTATTTAGGATTACCTAATGGCACATACTACTAGAAAAGTATATTATTATGAAAATGGTTTATTTACACGAATCAGGGTTTTACATATGAGCTGTTTTATGCAATATCTTTTTATAGAGACCTACATTGTTTGGGGGGTATAGTTTTCCTTTAAGCTAAAGACACCCCCACCCTAAATGTTAATACTAATAATAGCTCACTATGTTAAAATGAAAAATGATCACCCAGATATAAATAACTTTATATAGATAAAGCAAAAATTTAGCCTTTATCTAATGATTGCAAAAATCAATAAGAGGAGGTCTTATGAAGAAGTATAAAAGGCAAGCGCTAGTTTTTCCCTCTTAAGCCTTCATCTAGTCACTAGACTAACCTAGGCCTTCCAGTGTATTTTGCCTCTAGGCCACGCCAGCCCAAAACTTCATAATTAAATAAATATTTTCTTCTACTTTGATATCAGTAATAACAGGTCAGTATATTAATATAATGCAGGGGCTGGTGTATACAGAATAAGTTTATGAGTATTGATTAGGAATTTCTTGAGTGGCATTTGGACTACAGCTACAGTGCAGAAAACGACTGTAAGCTCTAGCTCAACAATCACTAGTGAAAACTGTGACTATTCATTTTACAAAAAAAAAAAATATATATATATATATATATATATATATATATATATATATATATTGGAACTCTTACCAGTCTTGTGTAAACTTGATCTTCTATCAGGGGGTGTTTTTTCCAACTTGTAGTCTTTCTTCTCCAGATCTGAGACACACGTGGAAGCCTCTTTTTTTGTGGCATTGTCGGTTCCTATATTATTATGCAAAACTGGCTTTTTAGGCAGTGGTGGTTTTGACTGTGTTAGTTCACAAGAGTTTGTTTGATTTTTCTGTTTTTCATTTCTAAAACTGGGAAAATGTTTTGTTGTTTTGCTGACTTCTAGTAACTCATCCTTGGAAAACAAGGAACAACCTGTGTTTTCCAGATTAATCTCAGCACTGTGCCTTTTCAGTCTGACAGAGTCAGAGTTTATGCCCTCCCTGTATCTAAAGGAAAAGGAGGTGGATCTCAGCTTCACAAAAAAGGGGTTTTTACTCTCAGAACATGTCTGTAGGTCTGTAACCATTGGCAAATCCCTGGAAGCTGGCACAGAGCTCTGAGGCAACGGAATGTGACGAAGGATGACTTTGTCCACTGAAGTTTTTTCTGAGTCAGTGAATGTCTCCTTTTTCCTGCCACTGGCCCTGCTTTCAATGCGTGTTGCAGAAAATATTGGCTCCTCTTTCATTCTTTCATGTACAGACAAACCTGAGTTAGTAAGAGAGAATTTCATGTTTTTAAAAGTCTGGTTTTCAATATTTCCTTTTAGTGTAAAGCTGCCAGTCCGAGGCCTTTCCCAGGCTGAGGATACAAAAAACTTTCTTTGTGTACAAAGTTCCCCAGCAGCCTTTTCCAAATGTTTAATATTTTCTTTATCAGCTAAAGATTGCTCTGGAGTGTTCCTGCAAGAAAGTTGAAAGTCTTCAGTGGGTAATGGTTCAGGAGCACTTTCGTCAGGTAAATGTACAATCTGATAAATGTTTGAAGGTGGTGAGCTGCTGCTGACATCAGACTCAGCATTAACCTTTCTATGATCTTTTAGTATACTCTTTTCTGATCTAGGAGATTGAGCAAGGCCTTCCTCTTTAGAGATGTTTGTTTTAACTTGAACCTCATCACATAAGTTCCCTTCTAAAATACTTAAACTACATGCATTTTTATTATCCTGCGAATCTTCCAATAATTTGTTTTGCAGTTTTATATCTGGAGAACTCGTGGCATCCTGAAATTGTGACGTTACTACACTAATTAATTCTAGGACACTTGAAGAGACAACAGCTTCTTCCTGTATAAGCTGCGACTGGATTTCTGTTATGTTACCAGGGCCCACCTCATTTTCTTGTATGCTCTGTGAAGTGTCCAATAATGTATTTTTGTCTATGACCATTTCTTGGTTGTCACTTGTAGATTTTGTGAATGCTTCCTCCATGACATTTTCATCTTCTACTTCAGTGAAAGTAGTAATAACAAATTCATCTAGGACAGACTAAAGAAAAGAAAGCAATATAACTACACAAGTTGTTTTTCTACAAGAACCCAATGTTTTGCAAGTGTATTCATATTATAACATATAACAATGCAATTTTACATACTACATGGTAGAAGTACCTTTCTACCACTGGTGCAAAATGCATCAGGAGGGAATGACTAATGGGGGGTATTTCTTCCTTGTGGTATGTAACATGTATTGATATATTGTTTGCTATATTGATGCAATAATAAAACACTGGAATTTAGTAGTACAGCTACATACTGTTATCATATGTTTATTGAAATAAGCTTGCCTACTAAGATTACTTAAGATAATTAGATAAATTATTTTTTTAGGGGATTACCGCAGAAGGCCTCCGCGTTGTGCATGATCTTTGGTTTGGTGGCCTCACTGAAAGCCTGTGCTTTGCAGCTGAACTATCCAAGAAGATATAAAGCTGAGGAGGTGAGTCAAAGTCAGGTGACTGTGAGATGGAACTGTTGGCTCTTCTACCAGCGGATGGTACCCTGATAATTGATGATGACTTTTCTTCAGGAGATAATGGTCTGGATGAATGGCCTGAAGATATCTAGAAAATTGCATTTATGTATAAATATATAACTCTGTTTATAAAGCCCTACCTATATACACAGGTCTGTGCATTTTACATAATACAATAATAGCATACATTGGGTGAACACACACTGCAATAAAGTATCTTCTGTTTTTTATATAGGGCATTTACACAGCATTTCACAGAGATTATACATCATGCAAATTAGTCCCTGCCAGTCTATTCCAGTATGACTATAAAAATAAATATTTAAAATATTAAGTGCTACATCTTAAAACACACTGAGGGTAATTATTTAAGCAACTGAAGCACTGGTTCATGTCAGGACTGAATGACATACCATGACAGTGCTCCATAAGGTAGGATTTGAAGTGACTAAGGGTTCCTTATGTAAGAATTTAGGGATGAAGTTCCAGAGGTAATGATCAGCAAAGAGAAAGAGAGGTAAAATAGGGAAGGTAAAAACCAAGCACAGAGAAGACGGCAAGGAAGATATACAGAATAGTTTTTTTGCTTAACCTGCAATATTGTGCAAAAATGAGCATGACAATAATAATTGCAAAATTGAGACTAGAGACAGGCTTGGGTGGCAAGAAAATCATCAAATGGTGCTTTCTTCTCCACTACTTTAAGAATCTCAGCAAATTTCTTGGGGAAAATTAGAAACTTTGGAAACTGCTTGGGCCCTAAATTTGCTTCCCAAAAATGTACACCAGAGTCTTTGTGGTCATTTTTGATTGCTGAGCAAGTCCCTATTGATCAAAATGTCCTATACAGTAAATCCAGCTCTAAAGGCACTTTAGATTTCTTGAAATCTTGAAGCCAATGTTTAATCAATTTTTATCCTCTCAAACTCTCTGAAAATTTACAAATTATATTTTAAGCTGCCAGAAGAAACTCCTAAAATTGTTCTCTTTAAGTTGGTAAGTGAATAGTGCAAAGAAAAAAAAATATTCAGATTAAAAGTTTATGTGAGTGTACGGCAGGGTTGGTGTGAGTGTTTGTGTATGTATGGACGCTGGGTTTCATTTGGAGTTGAACTTGATGGACTTTGATCATTTTTCAACCTGATTTAACTATGTAACTATCATTAATTGCACAGTATCATGAAAATTAAAATGGTATGGTATTTTACCAGTTTACTTAGAAAGTTACAGATATAAAAATGTTAGGAGAACTAGAACAAACAAAATCCCATGATATATCTAAATATATAATTATAGGAAAATTAAATCTTTTACTTAAATCGTTTACTTTACATTTAGGCCTGGGTAATAAATTACATTTGATAATTTATGAAAATGGGGCATCTTGTGCTGACAGTACCCATTTACCACTGTATAGTATCCCACTGTATGTCTTCTACCAGAAGAGTAATTCAGATATACATTACCTGCTCATCTTCTTCACTTCCTGTTCCAACTAAACTGAAAGTGCTATGATGATAATCAGAAAACTGTAGAGAAAGACAATGCACAGGCTGGTGAAATGGTTCAGCAGTTCATTTAAGAAACAAGACAATTAGAAACCAGTATACAACTATTTGAATACAAAATACTATTCCAAAAACTGATATGCCATTTTGCAACTGAACGAACTCTAGTTGTCCGCTTCATCATATTTTTCCTATGCCCAATGCAAATAACTTCTGGACGGTAGTTATATATACACCAATACTTGGTGTATTGGGCATTTTGGCTGATTATTATATTATAATGGATATATTATAACATCCAACAATCAATGTATATATGTGCACCCTTGGAGGCACTTTGTTTTTATAATTTTGCATTCCTATTGGATCACATTTTACTTACTAATCTAATCTGCTGATGCTTCTCCTCTGCACACGTATGAGGCATTGGTAGTTGATACAACTACCCAACTACTTGTGCTCAAATATTCTGTCATCCAAATAAATGGCTATGTCCAGCTATATTGCTTAGATTGACTGATCATATAACCATATGACTGACCCACATGTATCTGTCGTTATCTGTATCTGTCTTCGTTTATTTGTAACTGAAGGCATTGTCAGGGAGATAGAACAAACATTTTGGATAAGGCCAAACTAACATGTAGAATAATTGTCTCCATGTGATCCGTTTCTACGCTTCCACCTTCACCTCGCCTATTTAAAGGGAAAAAAATACATCTTTTTGATATAAGGTCATCCATTTGGGCACTCTGCAAATTCACTAAAATGCGGATTTTACAGAACGTCACATCTTTCGCCAGGGTTGCCGCCACCGTCGGCTAAGTGTTTTAAAGTAGCTAGAACTTCCTCAAACTTACATAGATCATTATCCTGTTTGCCAAAAATGCATCTAAGTTCGAAAAACGCTGGCGACTTGTCACTTTTGAAGCGGTATTGCCTGGGAAAGTCCTAACTTAGACTTTTTTTGGGTAACTGGTTTTCCCCATACATTTTCTAACATATGGGACATTCAATTTACAGTGGGCACATGTGCAGGGCATTATAATAACTCTATTGTCTTTATTAAGGTTCCCTGGACATGTGTTTTTAAAAGTGGAATTTGTAAGTATCTGCACCATTTAACATAAAGACGTCCATACAACTTTAAATTTCCCGCCGTATGCAAATTGACCTAAGCTCAAGATCACTAATAAATTTTCGTTAGGCAGACATGAATGCTAGCGCATCTTGCTTTGAAATGCTTGCACTGCCGAAGTACCACTAGCGAAAAGTCACCAGCATTTGGAGCGCAGGACAAAACTCCACATATTAGTGAATTGGCTTAGTCTGAGGGCATTTGCACCTGGAGAAGTGTTACAATTGGTGCAAAGCGGATGCTGGCGAAAATTCGGCGGTTAGTAAACCCGCCCCTCTATGTCTGACTTGTAGGAACCATTTCCCAACTCCTCTTAGGGGTATATTTATCAAAGAGTGAAGTTAGAGAACACCACAGTCCGCTAGCGTGAAATACTGCGTTTTTTCATTCATTTCTATGGGATTTTTAAAGGCATATTTATCAAAGGGTCAACTTTCACTTTCACTCTTTGACACACCTTTAAAAATCCCATAGAAATGAATGGAGAGAGGCGGTATTTCACCCTATCGAACTGTGCTGATTTCTAACTCCACTCTTTGGTAAATATACCCCACAGAGTCACTCAACCACACCCATAGATTGTTGTTCCAGATTGTAAGACTTGAAGGGGTATATTTATCAAAGAGTGAATTTAGAGATGGCCACAGTATGCTAGCGTGAAATACCGCCACTCTCCATTCATTTCTATGGGATTTTTAAAGGCATATTTATCCAATGTTGAGCTTTCACCCTTTGATAAATACGCCTTTAAAAGCTTATGTTAAAAAGAAGGGCGAGGAAAATGTTTTCCTATAAAATTCCAACCAAGAACTGCAGTATATCCCAACATGTTTTGAGGGCTACAAAGGGAGCTTTATAGGCAGCTATTCAGCTCTTCATTTTTGTATAACAAACAGAGAGTCTTCCCTAATAAAACAAGATAAGGCAAACAATCAGTTTATTACAACTGTACTCGACAATTAAGACTGATTACTGTGGTTTTGCTCTTGGTTCTATGAAATCCATTGTCTATTGCTCTCCTTAATAAAAAGATGTAAATTACAGATAATTTAATGACACATTTATTTTCAGAGTGAACTTGCCTTTGGTTTCGTAACTTCATGCATATAAAGTGACAATTCTGGAGGACTCTGAGGTAAACCATCATCTTCTGAACTGGTTCCGGCATCATCTGTTCTCTTGCCAAGGATTCCGAATGGGGACAGGCCAGGTTTTAAGTTAGCTTGAAGTTTTAACTGCAACAGTGAGGCAGTGTTTCATTTTAACGTCTTTTTGGTTTTTTTTAAATGTTTTTATTTATTTTAGGACTGAATGGGAATACGGATTGGGAGGGTGTCTCGTGAGGGTGAAGGGGTTGGATTTGGTTGAATGATCCGTGGGCCAGAACCTTAGCTAATTGCTGGAATTAAGTGCATGAGACACATTGCATTACAACCGAAGGGTACTACAGATCGGGTGGTGTATTATGAGGGTGAAGGGGTTGGAATTGGTGGAATGACCCGTGGGTTCGATTTTTAAGCTATTCGCTTGAATTAAGTGCCTGAGGCACTTTGAATTCCAACCGGTACTACCACTGTTATTTGCCAGTACGGCTAGGTAGCCATTTGTTAATTTGTCTTATACTCTCCTTTCTCGCATATTACTCAAGGCCTTAGGTTTTGTTACTTATCTCCTTTATATGGCCAATGTTCCTCATTATGGGAGGAATCTCTTAATGGATGAAGGGGTTGGTGCTATAAAGGGTACTCTTAGGGGCCGATTCACGAATTTCGGGTGAAGGATTAGAATAAAAAAAAAATAGAATTTCGAAGTATTTTTTGGGTACTTCGACCATCGAATTGGTTAAATTCGATCAAATTCGAACCATTCGAACGATTAGAAGTAAAAAACGTTTGACTATTCGACCATTCGATAGTCGAAGTACTGTCCCTTTAAAAAAAACTTCGGCAGCTAAAAGCTACCGAAGTCAATGTTAGCCTATGGGGAAGGTCCCCATAGGATTGGCTGTGATTTTTTGATCGAAGGATTTTCATTCGATCGTTGGATTAAAATCCTTCGAATCCTTCGATCGATCGATCGCAGGATTTGCGCAAAATCGTTCGACTTCGATATTTGAAGTCGTACGATTTTAATTCCCAGTCGAATATCGAGGGTTAATTAACCCTCGATATTCGACCCTTCGTGAATCGGCCCCTTAAAGTGATTATCGCATAGTGGTTGCAGGAAAGATACCTAATACCCACTGGGATTAACCAATCATTACTGGTTAAATTGATGCTTAGCACCACTCATAATAACCCTCCTTTTACCCGGTCAATCAGCTCCCTGTGTCTAACTGCTTTTTTAATTTTACTGTTTGGACATTTATTTTAAATTCTTATTAAAGGTTATGTTTTGATTCTAACACTTCTAATCTAATTCAGAGTTTTTATATGGGAAGGTGCAATTATGTGGGCCAGTTCTTTCATTTTCTTTTTTCTTTGTATCACTGTAAAAGGACTTTCAACCATTTGTTGAAATGGCCATAGAGGTTGTGCACCTAAACTAAAATTGGTTTAAAGGAAAACTATACCCCCAAAATGAACACTTAAGCAACAGAATTTTCTATTTATGATTACTCAATGACACATACTACTGGAAAAGTATATTATTATGAAAATGGTTTATTTCCATTTGAGCTGTTTTATGAAATATCTTTTTATAGAGACCTACATTGTTTGGGGGGTATAGTTTTCCTATAAGCAAGTTTACACCTTCGTTCCATTTTAGAGTAGCAGGGCTTTCTGCAATCATACACTGGAGGTAAAAGTTCCCTATAGCTACACCAGAGTCCTGTTTTCTAACCCAAGCATAATCACTATCTTCTCTATGCCCTTTTGAACTAAAATACAATATATTATACACATAGTGATTAACCATATATAGCTTTCCTCCCTCAAGTACTGGTTTTCTTCTCTTCATTTTCTCCCTTTCATTTAATGGTCCCAACCCACTTTCTGGTGGGAGGGTTATATGCTTGACTATCCACTCCTCTGCAAACCTATTTATCTTTATGATTTATTGCAAGTAAGATTATGTATATTAACAAAATGTGTTACTGACCAATGTGCTTGCTTTGAGTAATGAGCAAATGTAAAATAAATGCATTACACAAGTACAGAGTTCTAGGATTCATCTACAAGCATCATTATTTAGAATGTTGTACCTGTAGGGCTTTAATGCGATCTGACACACTCTCCTGTGAGAATACACGCACTGGTTTGGCAGTTTCTTGTGCTAGTTCTGGAATAAAAATACTATCGTGTGACACAGCTCTGCTTCCCAGGATGCCTGCAGACGACCTGGAACGAGATAACTGACTTAGTTTCTAGATACCTCCAGCAATTTATGCTTCACTTAATAAAATCTCAAAACAAGCATTCCATATGAAATAGAATAAAGCGGGACTACAGCAAAACAAATCTGACAATCCTTGTGACAGAAGATTATAGAGTTAGCACTGAGCATTATGAGTATGACATCTGTAGGAATGGTATCATGGTATTTCTTTTAATGCTAAGGACATTATTTTGGAGAACCCAAGTTCTCATTACTTTATATCCCTAAAGGCAGAAATTTTGTCGGCCATGACCAATAAAGACTACATATGAAGCTAATACACTAGTCTCTATTTCCCAGGGCTGCTCCTGCCATGAGGCAAGGTGAGAAACAGTTACAAGGGGCATCAAAAAGCTGCCTCTTGTAATTTTAAGAGCAACATTTCTGGGTTTAAATCCAGAAATTTGGCTCCACTATTGCAGAGAGTGATATTGCACTCATTGCAGTAGCAATGCTGCCCCCTTTTACCCGCTCCAACGGGGGGGGGGGGCCTCAGGCAGCAGCCCCAGGATTGCACCTCCCAGATCCTCAAAGTTATATTAGATATTTTACCTCCTATGATGTGAGTTGAACAAGATGCTAGTTTAAATGTAACTAGGGGATATTATAAATACTACACCACCCTACAAAACCCTTCATCCAATATGGTAACAACTATGAAAGCTTTGCGTCATAATGGAAAAAGCATAGGGTTTTCCCTGATAGTTCTGCAAGTAAATTAGTATTGTTACTGGTTACAAGGCTAGGAAATGGCTGCACACACTGCTAGAGAAAAAATATCCTCCAACTACAAATGTCTATCTTACAACTCACTGGAACATGAAATTAGTAGATATGGGAATGCCAACTATGAATAATGATAACTATTATGGTAGGCCTGCCTTACTTACTACCTGAATAATTTTATAACATCTCTCATAACTGACTTTTTATCTTACTTACAATATTTCTTAGCAAGACAAATGAAATGCTTCAGCCACTCTTTCTGGACAGCCACACCAACAACATACCCGATTTCATTCTCGGAATCAACATCTGCAAATTCTGGATATGTAACATCGCTGGTGGACTGGCTTTGCTTCAAACGAAACTTTCCGGTGGAAGCCAAAGTCTCCTTCGTCTTCTTTCTTCCGAAAAACTTTTTAAAAGATTTGAACTTTGACTTCTTTTTAGCTATAAAATAAAAGGCATTACAATTTACATTACCAGTTCTGACTTTCAAGAAAACCCATTATGGAAAAATGTACACCATATACAGAATTCCTCTTCTATTTGCTTTTTAAAATACAGTTAAATTCCATGGTATGGTTTAACACTGCACATTATAATTCTCTTATTTTGTACATTTGAATTTATTCATAGGAATGGGAGCAGTTATAATGCTAGCCTTGGTAACCTTTTAGTATACAGTAGGTTATTCGCCTGACAATGCCAATGGATGCTGATTTAAGAAAAGAAAGGAGGAGCCATAATATTGGCAGGTAAGTTTGCCTTCCTGATTTCACTTTTCTCATATATTGCAGTCTGGGAAACACTCTTCCCATTAATAAAGGATTGAGTATTCCCAGTTTGAGAACAGACCATGGTTCAAATGAAACCTTTGAGCTGCTGTATTGAGAAAATATAGATTTTCAAATCTTTAGCTAGACATGGTTAGTAATTTTATTACTCAACAGATCTTCTTCTGATTTCTTGCATGTTAATCTTTGTAACAGAGTAAATCAGTTTGTATACCCTGGTATACATGTTGTAATACCTACAGCCTTTTGTTTTGATTTAAAAAATGCTGTATTTTTTGTTTATTTGTTTTATCATTATTAACATATTTTGGTGGTGTCTGGCAATATAGTATTGTAAAGCAATAAATATATTATTATTACATACCTCCCAACATTTTGGAAATAGAAAGAGGGACAAAACATTTATCCGTGCAGAGTGTGGCAATAGTTTGGCCACATCCATGTTGTGGCCACACCCCCTAATTACCATGTTCATTTTACAAAATTTGGCAGGTTATGAAAGTTTGAACACATTTCTGTGTTTTTTATGTGTTATTACAATTTTGCTAATGAAGGTGAATTGCCCTTTAAGCTGCAAGTCACAGTTTCCATCAAGAGACCTGCTTATCTTAAATTATTACAATTGTTTCTTTGCTTATCTTAAATTGTTACAAAAGTATCTAAGTGCACCTGCCATGTATTCATAAAGCCAATTAAGTTTTAAAAACTTTGTATCTTTTCCTGGCTGTTCAGTGCAGGAGATCAAAGAGAAAGTCAGGACATTTCAGTAACAATCCGGGACTGCAGGTTGAGCTGTCAAAAACGGGACAGTTGGGAGGTATGTTACTAGTATTATTATTAACAACTATCTAGATTGCCCCAGTTGAGTTGAACAATACAGGGATTCCCACAGTAGCCTTGCCTTAGGGTAAGGACACACCTGGAGATTTCAGGAGATTTAGTTGCCTGGTGACTAATCGCCTCTTCTTTGGGGTGACTAATCTCCCCAAGCTGCTTCCCTGTGTCTTCTGCCTGCTTCAATTAAAAAAATGCCTGCACTAATGCACTCACGGTGCTTCGATTTCCGAAGTCGCTTGAAGTTTACTTGTGAGGAGTAAAAACAAAAAAAAACATCCAATAAAATAAAATTGCTTGATTTTACCAAATTTTTCTAACCTTCTTTTCACCAGCAATAATAGCCCACAAATTTTAGGTCAATCTACTCTCACCCAATTGGATTCTTTAAACAGACACACAGCAGCATTGGGAACATATACTGACAGAACTAATTGTTTGTATAACCTGAAAGAAATGAAAAGCCACAGCCCACCTGCTTATTTTGCAGTGATAAATCCACCTAACAAACAGCGACATTACACACTGTATTATTGTTTGCTTCTATTTGCAATTGCTTATCACTCTGCACACCTGAAATATCCAGTTACATAAACAGACCCATGACATTCTTAATTAAGCTGTGTACAGGTATGAGATCTGTTAACAGAATGACATTTGTTAACAAAATGCTTTGAACCTCGGTTTTCAGGAAGTTAACCCTAATGTGGAGTGCCTGTAGCCGTGAATCTGTATAATTACATAAGATTACATATAATTCCATTTTGTATTATTCCATGTAAAATCAGTGGGACTGATTTGTGTACTAAACAAAGGTGTAAAGGGAAATATATTATTAAATGCAACAGAGACTGAGACTGATCTAAACATAGATAAGTATTAATTAACATAACCTATTTTTGCTGATATTGAATAGAGATGGCGCGAACTGTTCGCCGGCGAACTTGTTCGCGCGAACATCGGGTGTTCGCGCTCGCCGGAAGTTCGCGAACGTCGCGCGACGTTCGCCATTTTGGGTTCGCCATTGTTGGCGCTTTTTTTTGCCCTCTCACCCCAGACCAGCAGGTACATGGCAGCCAATCAGGAAGCTCTCCCCTGGACCACTCCCCTTCCCTATAAAAACCGAAGCCCTGCAGCTTTTTTTCACTCTGCCTGTGTGTGCTGAAGAGATAGTGTAGGGAGAGAGCTGCTGCCTGTTAGTGATTTCAGGGACAGTTGAAAGTTTGCTGGCTAGTAATCGTTTTGATACTGCTCTGTTATTGGAGGGACAGAAGTCTGCAGGGGTTTGAGGGACATTTAAGCTTAGGTAGCTTTGCTGGCTAGTAATCTACCTTCTACTGCAGTGCTCTGTATGTAGCTGCAGTGGGCAGCTGTCCTGCTTCTGATCTCATCTGCTGACTGCTGCAATAGCAATAGTCCTTGTAAGGACTGCTTTTATTTATTTTTTTGTTGTTTTACTACTACTACTACTACTACTACTATAAGAGCCCAGTGCTATTAGTCTAGCAGTGTTGGGGAGTGGGACTGGTGTGCTAATCTGCTGCTCCTAGTAGTTCAGCAGCACCAACTTTAATTTTTTTTTTTTTAATATTCATTCTTTTTTTATTTAACTTTTTTTATTTTACTACCGCTGTAGTAGTGTATAAGTTGACCTTTTAGGCATTATTTGCCCTGTAGGCATTTTTTGCCCAGTGTGTTATTCAACCAACTGCTATCTAGCTGTGTGACCGTGTTCACATTCTGTCTAAATATCCATAATATTACCGTCTCCAGAAAAAACACCGGAGTGACTTTTTTCAAGCAGCCATAATAAATTTTACGTAATCCGTATCCATCGCTGTAGTAGTGTATAAGTTGACCTTTTAGGCATTATTTGCCCTGTAGGCATTTTTTGCCCAGTGTGTTATTCAACCAACTGCTATCTAGCTGTGTGACCGTGTTCACATTCTGTCTAAATATCCATAATATTACCGTCTCCAGAAAAAACACCGGAGTGACTTTTTTCAAGCAGCCATAATAAATTTTACGTAATCCGTATCCATCGCTGTAGTAGTGTATAAGTTGACCTTTTAGGCATTATTTGCCCTGTAGGCATTTTTTGCCCAGTGTGTTATTCAACCAACTGCTATCTAGCTGTGTGCCCGTGTTCACATTCTGTCTAAATATCCATAATATTACCGTCTCCAGAAAAAACACCGGAGTGACTTTTTTTCAAGCAGCATTCTTATATTTTACGTAATCCGTATCCACCGCTGTGTATACGTTGACCTTGTAGGCATTATTTGCCCTGTAGGCATTTTTTGCCCAGTGTGTTATTCAACCAACTGCTATCTAGCTGTGTGCCCGTGTTCACATTCTGTCTAAATATCCATAATATTACCGTCTCCAGAAAAAACACCGGAGTGACTTTTTTTCAAGCAGCATTCTTATATTTTACGTAATCCGTATCCACCGCTGTGTATACGTTGACCTTGTAGGCATTATTTGCCCTGTAGGCATTTTTTGCCCAGTGTGTTATTCAACCAACTGCTATCTAGCTGTGTGCCCGTGTTCACATTCTGTCTAAATATCCATAATATTACCGTCTCCAGAAAAAACACCGGAGTGACTTTTTTTCAAGCAGCATTCTTATATTTTACGTAATCCGTATCCACCGCTGTGTATACGTTGACCTTGTAGGCATTATTTGCCCTGTAGGCATTTTTTGCCCAGTGTGTTATTCAACCAACTGCTATCTAGCTGTGTGACCGTGTTCACATTCTGTCTAAATATCCATAATATTACCGTCTCCAGAAAAAACACCGGAGTGACTTTTTTCAAGCAGCCATAATAAATTTTACGTAATCCGTATCCATCGCTGTAGTAGTGTATAAGTTGACCTTTTAGGCATTATTTGCCCTGTAGGCATTTTTTGCCCAGTGTGTTATTCAACCAACTGCTATCTAGCTGTGTGCCCGTGTTCACATTCTGTCTAAATATCCATAATATTACCGTCTCCAGAAAAAACACCGGAGTGACTTTTTTTCAAGCAGCATTCTTATATTTTACGTAATCCGTATCCACCGCTGTGTATACGTTGACCTTGTAGGCATTATTTGCCCTGTAGGCATTTTTTGCCCAGTGTGTTATTCAACCAACTGCTATCTAGCTGTGTGACCGTGTTCACATTCTGTCTAAATATCCATAATATTACCGTCTCCAGAAAAAACACCGGAGTGACTTTTTTTCAAGCAGCATTCTTATATTTTACGTAATCCGTATTCACCGCTGTGTATACGTTGACCTTGTAGGCATTATTTGCACAGTGTTTTCTTCAAACCGCCATCTAGCTGTGTGAGCTTGTTCACATTTTGTCTAAATATTGATAATATTATCGTCTCTAGAAAAACCACTTGAGTTACTTTTTTTCAAGCAGCATTCATATATTTTACGTAATCCGTATCCACCGCTGTAGTAGTGTATACGTTGATCTTGTAGGCATTATTTGCACACTGTTTTCTTCAAACTGCCATCTAGCTGTGTGTATTATCGTTTCCAGAAAAACCAACTGAGTTTTTGTTGTTGTTGTTTTTTTAAAAATAATGCCAGGCAAAGGCAGGCCGCCACGCAGAGGCCGTGCTAGGGGCCGTGCTGCTATGCAATCCTGTGGCCCTAGCAAATTGCCCAGTTTTAAAAAGCCAATGACCCTGAACTCCCAAAATGCTGAAGAGGTAGTTGACTGGCTTACACAGCACACCCCATCCTCTACCGTTTCTAACTTTACCACAACATCCTCCTCATCCTCCACTGCTATGGCCACCCCACGTAACACTTCCTCCACCACCGGTGCCCCTTCTTCACTGGAGTCAGAGGAGTTATTTTCCCATGAGTTTCTTGAACTGAGTAATGCGCAACCATTATTGGCAGAAGAAGATGAAGGAGATGAGGACGTTACACCAGATTTAATTCTGGCAGAGAACACGACAGAGATGGACATAATGATGAGTGATGAGGAGGAGGTCCCCGCTGCTGCTTCCTTCTGTGATGTGTCAGAAGAAATTGATGCATCTGAGGAGAATGATGATGAGGAGATTGATGTTTTGTGGGTGCCTAGTAGAAGAGAGCAAGAGGAGGGTAGTTCAGATGGAGAGACGGAGAGTCAGAGAGGCAGTAGGAGAATAAGACTTAGAAGAAGCAGGGAGGACAGCCCGCAGGGATCAGTAGGGCAACAACATGTATCGGCACCTGTGTTCAGCCAGCCAACGCACCCGCCATTGCCGCCAATGCCGCCAACTTCTACTGTTACCGCCAGATCGCACACTTCCAAAAAGTCAGCAGTGTGGGATTTTTTTAATGTGTGTGCCTCTGACAAAAGCATTGTAATTTGCAATGAGTGCAGTCAGAAACTGAGCCTTGGTAAGCCCAACAGCCACATAGGTACAACTTCTATGCGAAGGCACATGAGCGGCAAGCACAAAGCACTTTGGGAGCAACACCTCAAAGGCAACAGGCAAACTAAAAGCCACACTCCTTCTGGTCCAGCATCTTACTGCTCTACCTCTGCTCTCCTTGACCCATCTGAACCACCCTCCACTCCGCCTTCCACCTTGACCACCTGTTCCCATTCCCAGTCATCTGCCACCAGCCAAGTTTCTGTGAAGGCCATGTTTGAGCGTAAGAAGCCAATGTCTGACTGTCACCCCCTTGCCCGGCGTCTGACAGCTGGCTTGTCTGCACTCTTAGCCCGCCAGCTTTTACCATACCAGCTGGTGGACTCTGAGGCCTTCCGCAAATTTGTAGCAATTGGGACACCGCAGTGGAAGGTACCCAGCCGCAATTTTTTTTCTAAAAAGGGAATACCACACCTGTACCAACATGTGCAGAGCCAAGTTACCGCATCTCTGTCACTTAGTGTTGGGCCAAAGGTCCATATGACTACTGACGCATGGTCCTCCAAGCATGGTCAGGGCAGGTATGTCACCTACACTGCCCACTGGGTGAACTTGGTAATGGCTGGGAATGGGAAGCAGGGAATGGGTAGCTCAACAACAACAACAACAGTGGAGTTGGTGTCACCGCCACGGATTGCACGCGGTTCTGCCACCACCTCTACTCCTCCATCGCTCTCTACCTCGTCTTCTTCCTCTTCTTCTTCTTACTCTGCTGCTGGGTCCTCCTTCTCCTCCTCCACACCTGTGCACCCCCAGCTCCCCCTAGGCTATTCGACGTGCCAGGTACGCCGTTGTCACGCTGTCTTGGGGATGACGTGCCTGGAAAGCAAAAACCATACCGGATCTGTACTCCTGTCATCTCTGCAGTCACAGGCCGATCGGTGGCTGACCCCACACCAACTGCAGATCGGAAAAGTGGTGTGTGACAATGGAAGCAATCTGTTGGCAGCGTTGAGACTGGGCAATTTAACACATGTGCCCTGCATGGCACATGTGTTAAATTTAATAGTCCAACGTTTTGTCTCCAAGTACCCAGGATTCCAGGACGTTCTCACCCAGTCCAGAAAGGTGTCGGCCCATTTCAGACGTTCCTACACAGCCATGGCACGCCTTGCTGACATTCAGCAGCGCTACAACATGCCAGTCAGGCGTTTGATTTCTGACAGCCAGACTCGCTGGAATTCAACGCTCCTTATGTTGGAACGTCTGCTGCAACAACAAAGGGCCGTCAACGAGTACCTTTTTGAACTGGGTGGTAGGACTGGATCTGCAGAGCTGGGGATTTTTTTCCCCCGTTACTGGGTGCTTATGCGCGATGCCTGCAGGCTCATGCGACCTTTTGAAGAGGTGACAAATATGGTCAGTCGCACCGAAGGCACCATCAGCGACCTAATACCCTTCGCTTTCTTCCTGGAGCGTGCCGTGCGACGAGTGACAGATGAGGCTGTAGACCAGCGTGACGAGGAGCTGGAAGCGCACGATTTATGGTCGGAATCACCAGAACGAACCCAGGCACCTGCTGCAACGCAGGGAGAGGTGCCAGAAGTGGAGTCAGAGGAGGAAGGTGGCTTTGTGGAGGAGGAGGACCAACAGGAGCAGGCTTCCCAGGGGGCTAGTGGTGACCTTTTGGGGACCCCTGGTCTTGTACGTGGCTGGGGGGAGGAGACCGTGGATGATGCAGTCCTTGATAATGAGGAAGCGGAGATGGATAGCTCTGCATCCAACCTTGTGAGAATGGGGTCTTTCATGCTGTCATGCCTGTTGAAGGACCCCCGTATCAAGAGGCTTAAGGAGAAGGACCTGTACTGGGTCGCAACGCTACTAGACCCTCGGTACAAGCATAAAGTGTCAGAAATGTTACCAACATACCACAAGTCCGAAAAGATGCGGCATTTACAAACCAGCCTGCAAAACATGTTGTACAATGCTTTTAAGGGTGATGTCACTTCAGGAACTCATCAACATTCCAGGGGCAGAGGTGCCAGTAATCCTGCCACGAGCACACCTGCAAGGACAAAGCCCTTTGGCCGGTCTGTAACATTAGACATGCAAATGTTTTTCTGTCCAAGGCAGCGCCACAACCCTTCTGGATCCACCCTCAAAGAACGCCTCGACCGGCAGGTAGCGGACTACCTGGCATTAACTGCAGATATCGACACTCTGAGGAGCGATGAACCCCTGGACTACTGGGTGCGCAGGCTTGATCTGTGGCCAGAGCTGTCACAATTTGCCATGAACCTCTTGTCTTGCCCAGCCTCAAGTGTGCTCTCAGAAAGGACCTTCAGTGCAGCAGGAGGGATTGTAACTGAGAAGAGAACTCGCCTAGGTCACAAAAGTGTCGATTACCTGACCTTTATTAAAATGAATGAGGGGTGGATCTCGGAGGGTTACTGCACGCCGGAAGACTTGTTCTGACTTCTGTGCAGCTGTCC
Organism: Xenopus petersii; assembly: GCA_038501925.1. NCBI lineage: Eukaryota > Metazoa > Chordata > Amphibia > Anura > Pipidae > Xenopus > Xenopus petersii. The sequence continues at coordinate 105,291,671 of CM076675.1, read as the reverse complement.
TTCTCTTCAAGCCTCATGACTCCACACACAGCTGTCCTTTAGCGTCCTCCTCCCTCCGCCACCGTTACAAACTAGGGTGCAAACCCTACTGGTTTAATTTTTTCTGGCCTCAGTGGCTGCAACCAAAAAAACTGGGCAAACAATGTCTACAAGGTCAACGTATGGCGAAAAATGACTATTTTCAGCATTTATATGGCATATTTTTTCTGGCAACTGTGCTTCAGTGGCTGCGTCCAAAAAAATGCATATTTTCTGCATTTATATGGCATAATTTTTCTGGCCTCTGTGCTTCAGTGGCTGCAACCAAAAAAATGCATATTTTCTGCATTTATATGGCATAATTTTTCTGGCCTCTGTGCTTCAGTGGCTGCAACCAAAAAAATGCATATTTTGTCCATTTATATGGCATAATTTTTCTAGCCTCTGTGCTTCAGTGGCTGCAACCAAAAAAAATTATATTTTCAGCATTTATATGGCATAATTTTTCTGTCAACTGTGCTTCAGTGGCTGCGACCAAAAAAATGCATATTTTCTGCATTTATATGGCATAATTTTTCTGGCCTCTGTGCTTCAGTGGCTGCAACCAAAAAAATTTATATTTTCAGCATTTATATGGCATAATTTTTCTGGCAACTGTGCTTCAGTGGCTGTGACCAAAAAAATGACTATTTTCAGCATTTATATGGCATATTTTTTCTGGCCTCTGTGCTTCAGTGGCTGCGGCCAAAAAAACTGGGCAAACAATGCCTACAAGGTCAACGACGTTGACCTTGTAGGCATTGTTTGCCCAGTTTTTTTGGCCGCAGCCAATGAAGCACAGAGGCCAGAAAAAATATGCCACATAAATGCTGAAAATAGTCATTTTTTGCCATACGTTGACTCAACGTATATGGCAAAAAATGACTATTTTCAGCATTTATATGGCATATTTTTTCTGGCAACTGTGCTTCAGTGGCTGCAACCAAAAAAACTGGGCAAACAATGTCTACAAGGTCAACGTATGGCGAAAAATGACTATTTTCAGCATTTATATGGCATATTTTTTCTGGCAACTGTGCTTCAGTGGCTGCGTCCAAAAAAACTGGGCAAACAATGTCTACAAGGTCAACGTATGGCGAAAAATGACTATTTTCAGCATTTATATGGCATATTTTTTCTGGCAACTGTGCTTCAGTGGCTGCGTCCAAAAAAACTGGGCAAACAATGCCTACAAGGTCAATGTATGGCAGTTGTTTAAAGAGAACAGTAGATTACTAGCCAGCAAAGCTACCTAAGCTAAAATGTCCCTCAAATCCCTGCAGACTTCTGTCCCTCCAATACAGAGCAGTATCAAGCAGATTACTAGCCAGCAAACTTACTATCATCTGTCCCTGAAATCACTAACAGCTCTCCCCCTACACTATCTCTTCCAAGCACACACAGGCAGATTTTTCAGATAAATTTTTGCCCTTGATCCCCCTCTGGCATGCCACTGTCCAGGTCGTTGCACCCTTTAAACAACTTTAAAATCATTTTTCTGGCCAGAAATGTCTTTTTTAGATGTTAAAGTTCGCCTTCCCATTGAAGTCTATGGGGTTCGCGAACCGTTCGCGAACCGCTCGCATTTTTGCGCAAGTTCGCGAATATGTTCACGAACTTTTTTTCCGACGTTCGCTACATCCCTAATATTGAATTGGAATACAGTAGATGTTCACTCCTATATAATATATATGAGCATGGCATCAGTTCCCATAGGAGTACTAGGTGCAAATGAAATTGCTAGGAGGATAGTATGACCATGGTTTAGAAGAGTAGAATTGTTTTCCCGGCCCACTAGTACTGGGTGTATGAATTACCATCTTCCTCTTGGCTTCCATCAGTGATAAGGGAGGCTGTAATCCAGAGCCTGGGATACACTGGTAACACTAGTAGAACCCCATTAAATTGTTGGCAAAATATATTATCCCCAACTGTTACCCCCAACTCCAGTTTTTAAATTGCCCCCTGCCAGCACTAGGACCATTGCACTGGGATGTGCATAATGAGCAAATTGCAGCATTCACTCATTATGAGGATGTGTGTGCCCCAACAGGGCTGCTCAAACCAGGAGCTCCCTCCTGCTGCAGGTGGCCGGGCATTTATAAAAAAAAAAAAAAAAAACTTCTGTTAGCTCAACTGATTACATGCTCTATTAGCCGGCCCCTTTGGTTTGGGATAATATATTTTACCAACAGGTTTCCATTAAGGACTCAATTCAATGAAAAAAACCAAATACAGAAAAGAGAGGGTAAGAAGAAGCTCCTAAAATGTGTTTACAAGGAGCATCAAACCATTTGTAGCAGTTAAAGCACCAATTCAAGAATATTGCAGTGAATTTAAAGGCTCAGTGCAGTTGGTCATACAGAAAACTTCCCATCTACATATATAGATGCATAAAGTACTACAGAGCAGCTAATATTCTGAAATGAGACTTATGAGCAAAACCATTTGTTTTATTTTAAGGCATTTAACAGATGAGTTTGTCCCACTGAAGAAGACTTAAGTCCAATTATATAGATCTTATTTTCTTAGCTTTAACTCAAAAGGAAAATGATGGTGTACATTAGGAAGTGTTCATAATAATAAGACTGATTCCTGTATTTTTATATAGAGACTAAAATAAAAGATGTTTGGGGTTTTTGCCACATGAATAAATACTGCTGATTAGCTCCTTGCCTAATATAAATAATTCTGCTGCCACCTTGTGTTCATAATAAAGATTTGTCAGTGTCATCATGTTGAAAGATAAGTCAAGTAATTAAAGAGTAAGGGAGATTCTAGGTATGATGTAACCTGAGGCAGTCTCCTCCATGATCATTACACAAGCAGTCATTAGCTCAACTAGATTTAAACAGATTAACTGGGATTCTATTTGGATTATTTTCCTGCAGCCACTGGTTCTGGAGAGTTAGAAAAAGTTTGTATGAAATAATACAAAAACTATAAAATCCACATTAGATTACAAGACAATACAGTACCCAGTGTATATTCTGATTAATCAGTCTTGCTATATCGGCTTCTGGCAGATATTATTGTGCTGTTTTGATCATTTATGATGACCGCCTAAGCCTCCCAACAGCAGCCCAGACCACACTGAACATATGCAGAGATGTATAACAAAGTTACAAGATGTGACCCCCTGTGGCCAACTTTGAAAGCATAAATCATTTGTGGTGCAGCAAGTTTATCTTTAGTACACACAATAAAGCATTTCTAGCATTATTATATTTTAGAATTTAGTTTCCCTTTAAATAAGGTAAAGAGGCTTTTCTTACCTGAAAACTCATCAGCAATATTCTCTGTATCTCTTATCCTTATATCCATTCTCTTTGCAGGAATTCAACTAAAATTGGAAGGAAAGACTTTAAATAATACATTTATGTTGAATGAGAAACCAAAAATCCAAACTTGCCACACTGGAACAATGGGGGCACCAGACTTGTGCCCAAAGTATTACATATCACATCCCTTAAGTTATGCCATTACCATAACAAAATATTAGCTGCAAATGACCCAATTTGTGAACAGATTCTGTCACAATTGAGTTCATTTTTATGTATAGGATGTAGTTGTGTCAAGAAACACCAGTTACACAGCTGATTTATTGTGCAGTACAGGCATAATGGATTACAGAAGATAAAAATGTTTACTGATAGAAACCACCAGAAAGGCAGTTGTTTATGGTCTTCCTTAGATCCATAAAGATATAGGAAACTTTCTATCCAGTCAATTATCCAGCCTTTGGCAAAATATTCAATTATATTTTCTAGCTAGCTTTGTTCAAGATACGGGTCTCTTTCTGGAATTGTTGAAACACCTTTCTTCATGGATATTAGGATCATATTTAGTGACCATTGACATTTCTTCAAGTTATATATGTATTTACACGGAGGTAGGTCTAAAGTAATAAGAAGTTTTGGTAAAATGGTATTCTGGTGTGGTAGAGTGACCACAAAGAAGGTGTGTTTTTCTCCAGTAGGAGAGGTAAGCTCTGGGAAAAGCATTAATAAATAGAGAAAGCTTTCTCTGTTCAAAGGCTTTAGTTGCCAGATCTTTGAACCTATAGGGTTCTAGACGGAACAGGCAAGCCAGGCACCCCATTCCACAAGTTTGGCTCACATTTTGGAGCTCACTTTACATAAGAAGGCTGTCCTGTGCAAAGGTATTTAAATCTATTGAGAGTGTTAGGAAGGTCTCTTTGAACAGGGCACAGAACAGGAGAGGTTACCTGTCTGTGTTAGGAACTCCCAGAGGGGTTGAGGTGCTGCCTGCCACTAAAAGGTGCAGAGGGAGACGTGACTAGGTGACTCAGTGTGAAAAGTGATTGAGGAAATACAGAAGGTGAGAGGGCAGAGGCTGGTGAACTGGTATCCCTGGAGGGGAGCCTCAACAGGGCTTAGTGTGAAGCCCAGAATATTCCAGAGTGTGGAAGCCTGAATGGCGAGAACCCCAGTGTAGGAAAAGTCTTGAATCAGTGCTGTTAAAACGCTACTGAACTGTGTTCCTCAGTGGCGGAACTACCGGGGGAGCAGGGGGTGCGAGCGGGCCATGGCCCGCACCCACTCAGGGCCCCCCGGCAGTCCGTGCACCACTAACAAATGCGACCAAATGCGGCTGTATGGAGGGGGGCGGGGGCCGGCTGCGCGTCACGCACCAGGGCCCGCCCCCCTCTAGGATCGCGACTGGTGTTCCTGTAACCTTTAAGTTGGAAAGAGTTGCCTAAATATACCTGGGTTTTTGCCTGGAGACCCGGTGTCCCTGTCTTTATGCTCCTGCTCCTCTGCTTACCTGCGTACCATTGCTAATTTCCCCCAAAAATTGCATGTACAAGCAGCCAGCTTGTCACACTGGTAATAACCTTGTAGAATTTTTTTTTATAGACCAAATCTTTTACTAGGTTAATATTTACCTTATAACATCACCAGTCACATATTTCATTCTTATATGTTTGTTACGGCAGTAAATAACACATTTGCACCAAATTTATGAATTGTACACTGTGATCAATCATTGACCATGTGCCTAGACCAACATCGGGTGTGTTCTCCAAAGAGCATGGTCTTGGATATGTATTTTATGTACTTTAAAACCCAAAGGATTGAACATCTATTTTCATTTATCTTGCTTTTTGCCTAGATGGTAGTTTTGACCCCATTAAGAGGTTAATGATTTGGACATGATTTTGGAGTATTATAAAGCAGAAGAGTGATCTGTGCATGAAACATATATATTACATAACCTTTTGATAGATGTAAGAGATAAACAGGGGAATGTAATAAAAGTCACAAAGAGCAAAATAATTTGCACCTATAAGAATAAAATCAACATATCGCAATGTAATATTGTTCCTTAAATGGTTATTGCATTGCGAATTGTAAATGTGCATTGCGAATGTTAATTGTGCACTCTTAAGAAGTGCTTGAAGGTGTCGTAATCTTTTGGAGCAAACATAACGACTTTTTCAGTAAGAAGTTTTATTACATTTACTGCGCATTGGCGCAAACCATAAAATTCCACAGTCGGAAGTGGTTGCTTAACAGTTTCCCGGGTTTGCAAAAGCTATATTAAATTTACGCAAAGCAAATTTTGTTCGTGCAAAGGCATAACTTTTCGCATTGTGAATAGTTTTTCCGTTACCGACTTTTATTACATTCCCCCGAAAGAGATCCCACTCCATTAGAGTTTACAATATAACGAAGAAGGGGATGCGATCAGGAATTAAAGTGCTGGTCAAAATAGCTTGGTAGGTGTATGATTGGGTAAAGGCCGCTACCAATGAAAACAGAATTGGGGGCAGGTCAAGGTGTTTTGTTAGGGGTATTACACATTTACCGGCAGCTACTGTACATTGCCAGTAAATTTGTAATACTGGCCCGGGGCCGGGTGGCAACCCTAATTAGAAGTATGGGACCTGTTATCCAGAATGGTTAGGATCTGGGGGTTTTCAGATAAGGGATTTTTCTGTCATTTGGATCACCATATCTTTAGTCTACTAAAAAAATCAATTAACCCAATAAACTAACAGGATTGTTTTGCCTCCTATAAAGGTTAATTATATCTTAATTAAGTACAAGGTACTATTTTATTTGTACAAAGAAAAAGGCAATAAAAAAATATTGAATTATTTGATTAAAATGTAGTCTCTGTGGGAGATGGCCTTCCTGTAATTCAGAGCTTTCTGGATAACTGGTTTCCTGTAGCTGTACTAGCAAGTAGATTGACATAATGTCACATGAACTAGTTTTCATTTTATATTCTATATTTTTAGATGAAAACACCTGGGTAATTGATGGCAAGAAACACACCCACATCACATGTACAAGGATTCGGTGTGCAGTTCAGCTATTCTCGCAGCACAAAGTAACATTCCCCAGGGACAATTTAAAAGCTGCTATTAAATGTATTTTTTTTTTAATTCTAGACACTAGTTACAGAACAGGAAGTAAAGAAATGTGCAAGAAGTTCATAGAACATTAATTCCAGCGAAGTCTAATTCTAGTTAAAACCTAACACTGTGAACATAACAAGGGTGCAAAAAGAATCAGGGTGCCCCTCGCCCTCGCCAATTTCATGTGTAAAGGGCATTTCTCCTGCACTCATTCTATTGGCATCTAACAAGTGATAAATTATATGTTGCAGAACACCTAGTTAAATTGGGAAAGAGCTTGGATAGTGCCAAAACGTCAGATTGAAGTTCTGTTAATAAATGATTATTTTATTTTATAAGTCCCGAGAGTGAGGATCCTTTGTGAAGTATGATATATATATATATATATATATATATATATATATATATATATATATATATATATATATATATATATATATATATGTCCCTTTTTTTGTGCTCCTAGTTTTACTGCACTGGACTTTTTCCGGCCCATAAAGTCAAAGAATGCAATGAGGACAAAATAAGAAGTTGCTGGATGGTTTAGCCTCATAGGAAAACACAAGCACTCCAGTTGCTAAGAAACAGAGACCCTGACATGGATTCTTGGTAGAGTTGGATGTTGCTCAGAAACTAGATTTTCACTGTGTAACGCAAGTCTACAGACACGCAGACAAAGGCTTCCACAGAGTGTTTGTTTCTGAACTTTAGTAAAGAAAAGACCTACCAGGCATCTTGCCAGAAATGCCAGTGCCAACAGTATGTTCTAGTACCGAGCCAAGAACAGAGGACTTGCTAAATTGCTGAGTTTCAGATAAACATTCGCTACAGTTGCATAATCCCCTCATTCTACATGTGTGTTACTTTTATAACTGTGTCTACAGCTAGCCACGATCTTAATGAATGGACTTATCACAGTGTTCACTTTTAATTACAGGCAGCTGGGTACTATGTTGAGAGAGTAAACTGCTAATAATATCTACACATTTTCTGACAAATAAGATACACATAACAGTAGTTGTCTTTTTTTAAAAAAATCAAACACACCAGAAGGGAACTCCCGGTTGGAGCAGCCATGAGAGAATGCCGCAACTTGTTCATTATGCACGTGACGTTAGAAGTGTGTCATGCGCATGCGTTGTGACTATCATGGCTGCTTGCACCGGGCGCTTCCTCCCAGTGCGTGTGTCCTAGTGCTGGTGAGGGACAATTGAAAAAAGCTAAATTTCAGTATGTTATAAAATTACCAATTCTAAGCAACTTTTCAATTTGTCATCATTATTTTTTATTTTTAAAGTTTTCGAGTTATTTGCCTTCTTCTTATTCTGACTCCTTCCAGCTTTCAAATGGGGGTCACTGACCCCATCTAAAAACAAATGCTCTGTAAGGCAACAAATTTATTGTTATTGCTGCTTTTTATTACTCGTCTTTCTATTCAGCCCCTCTCCTATTCATAGTCCAGTCTCTTATTTAAATCAATGCATGGTTGCTAGAGTAACTTGGATCCTGAAATTGTAAAAACTGGAAAGCTGCTGAATAAAAAGCTAAACTCAAAAACCAATTGCAAATTATCTTGGAATATCACTCTCTACATCGTATGAACTCATAGGTGGAAAACCTCTTTAAGGTATCAGGCCACATAAATGCCCCCTGACTGGGTATAGTCATTACTCGCCTCCTGAACAATAGAAAATGATTTAGTGAAACAAGCGTATACCAGGCACAGATGTGACAAGAGAAAATAAGCAATATTTCAAGGAGGGGGTAAACCTTAAATGCCAGCTCTGTCACTTTTCAGTCAGCTGTTAACTGTACAACTGATGTTTTGTCCATCTTGTTTTATATGGCCCTAATGATAACATAATGACTTCACCGCAGAGCTTCTAAAGACGACTAAATTGTGGTATGCCAGATGTACTTATCTTACACTTAAATGCAAAAGAGAACCTTTACTGTTTCCAGTTTATTTTTTCAGGTACATACATTTCCCTAAATGACTTATTCAGCTGTATGATACGTGCTCATTCTCTCTAACTGCAAATGTTTCTTACAGTGCAAAGAGATATCATAACCAGCTGAACAATATGAATGCCCCTGTTCATCTATAGTAAATTACCTAAAAAAATTACAGTAGGTATTATGTTTTAGATGTTATCATCTTTACCAAAGGTTATTCACTGGATTAGCATGTTATTGTTTGTGAGCAGTTACTAGGATATCTAATTGCTTAATTACCCAACATCTACCCATACATGTTAAACAGATGGGATCTCTTGCTGTATGTCTTACTGTCACTACTGGAGAAGGGCATATTTAAATACCTATATTCACTTGAGAATTATCATGCACGTGAGGTTTTGCAAGGGCAAAATACATGTTGTCTTTTGTATAGATCCTGTACAACTGCAGTTATTGATACACAATTCATTGTTCCACCACACATTTCAGTCCCCACAGGGGCCTTTATCAAAGACGATCATCCTTGATGCTCACCTATATATAATTAGCTTAAATGTGCAGTCAAATAAATCCATACAGGTGTGGGAGCTCCACATTACAGCAAGGCCATCTCCCTTCTACACTTCATCAAATAATTCATATTTTTAACAATTATTTTTTCTCTGTAATAATAAAACAGTGTCTAGTATTTGATCCCAACTAAGCTGCATAAATCCATATTGGTAACAAAACAACCCTATTTGATTTTATTTCATGTTTAAATGTTTTTAATGATTTTAAAGAAGACAAAATATATTGATCCAAATTATGGAAAGTTTAAATATCCAGAAAACCCAAGGTCCTGAGAATTCTGCATAATGGGTACCATTCCTGTATTTGTTAATCTCTGCGGAGCCTCTCTCTAAACAGTCCTGTATTGACCCAACTTCTGCATATAGGCTTCTTAGAAATTAAACTATGTATCCGGAAAAACAGCAGTCGGGTTTGGACAAAGACTGCAAAATGAAAGCCCCTGTGTATATTTTACAGGGAAATTATCACATTTTAACATTAGTAATTTTTAAATTGATTAGTAAAGGCTAATGAAAATATATGTCTATATATTCTATATACAGTGAAACATTTCTTCAGTTTAAGTTTTACACCTTTTTTGCAATATCACCAGTTTACAATGCATTTCAATTGGTGTTTTTTCTGGATTTTACACACTTTACATTTTGGCCTGGTTTTCTAAAAATGCCTGTTTGTCAACTGTGAGTGGTAATTTTAGAGAAATTAACCTTTGTAAAATATAAAGCCACATTTTTTTTCCTGGGTCATGTTTTAAATTGTTAATCACTTACATTGTTAGCTTGTGCATCTGACCACTAAGAGTAGTTTTGTACAAAAGCTTGTAGGTGACTGTACAAATCAAATTGCTGATGGGTTGCTATAGGGAACAACATAAAAGATATTTATCACCCATGTTCGTTATATGCCCATCATTTACATACATATAATTGACATATTCCACAGTGCTATATGAATGTATATTAGAGATTATACATTCACATAAGTCCCTGCCCCAGGAACTTAAGGTCCTATCGCATTCGTATACTATTGGCTATTAGTAAACTAACCTGCATGTAGGTGGGAGGAAAGCCACACAAGCATGAGTTGATAGTGTCCTAGGATTGGACAGTGTTTATATGTGTAAGTTCCTCCACCTAACACTTTTCTTTTGGCTATAAACAACATATTCATGCTGAGTCGCTTTATAAATAAATGATGATGAGACTGGTGAGTCACTTACATTGACTACCTATAGCTGATTCCATTATGAGTCAGGCAGTACCCAACTGACACCATAAGCATGGCTGAGTTGCCAAAATTCAAGTTAAGAAAGCATAATGATAAACCATTTACAGTTGTGTTCAGAATAATGTGTTTAAAAAAGTGAATAGAGCTAAAAATCATTATAATAGCTTTTATTTTCATACACACAAACGCATTGGGAACACTGCACATTCTATTCCAAATCAAAACGTGAAGAAAAATGTATCAAATTTGTGTTATTCCTTTACAGAAAGTGAAGAAAAGGGTATATAAGCCTGTTCAAAAAAAAAAAATAGCACTATCTGCATCCTTCTTTACAAACTCATTCACTGTATAAACTGAAAAATGTTTCAAGATTGTGCTATGTGGCTGTATTGGGGCATATGGCTGCGCATTATGAGGGAGTACCTCAGTTTGCTTGTTATTTTGGATGCGGGGGTGTGCTGACTGATCTCTATTACATTCACACAAATTAAGTTTTGACCCGGTAACCTGGTTTTCAGTAGGGCTAAGAAAAGAAACTCGTTACCATAAAATCATTGTGCACTTTATATAAAGCCATATATTTATTAAGTGTTCTATATACAGTACATTGATTTCTAAAAAGTGACATACTCATAAATATGCTACAGTACTACTATATAACAGACAATATTGATGAAGTTGTGTGTGTTTGTAAATATGAACTACATGTGAAACTTTAATTTAACATATGCAGTTTTTCTTCATTTTACACAGTTTTTTTGTGGTCCTGCCAACATATAATGCATTTCCCTGATTTTACAATTTCCCAAATTTAACACCATTTTTTCCTAGTGCCTTTTATATCTCTTAGGTTTCTGAATCAGCTAACAATATCAACATACCTTACCTTATTATAAAGAATAATAACTTTATAACCCATAAGTATGCATAGTGTTGTTGATAAGCCACATTGCTGACATCTTGGAACAAAGTGCACTACATTCTTTGGATTTAACTAAAGATTGTGGAATGTTATACAGTTACAACTGAAGAAATGAACTTGTTCCATAAGATTATCATGTGCTTGTCCTTTGATGGTTTAACTTTGAACTCTACTGTAGCATTAACAATTGTGGCAATTTCATGTTTGTCACTGAATGTGTCTGAATGTACACTGCAAAACCATATGGTTATCAGCACAGTGCATTATAGTACTGTTAAACTGGCCATAGACGCAAAGACGCAAAGAAATCTTTCAACCTGTCCGATCGAGCAAACGATCGATCTCCGCCGGACAAAAAATGTCTGGACTCACACATTCCGAAGATCGTACAAATCCCCGTTTCGTATGATTTTCGGAACGTGTGAGTCCCGACATTTTTTGTCCGGTGGAGATCTGTCGTTTGGTCGATCAGACAGTTTAAAAGATTTCTGTCGGCTGCTGATAATATCTCTGCATGTATTGCCGATAGTATGATTTTCAGTGGGAGACTGTCACTAGCTTTGGTTGGACATAACATTCATACGATTGCTGTCAGGGGCAGAACATCGGCTGTTCTTTTGTACTTTATTTGATCGGAATGGTTAGTGGCAGGTCGGGAGATGGGGAAGTCCGATTGTAAATTTAATTTACGATAAAAAAAAGATAATTTACAGATTATCTTTAGGTGGCTGCAAGGCCACAGGAAATATTAATGAATGGGTACCTTTACTAGCAAGCAAACAATGATAACACATGGATTTGAAAGTTGTTGTTTTTTTGCCCTGTGACTGGCTAACATGATACGACAACCTTACCTTTATTTTACAAATAATATGTATTGATACTCATATGGAAAAAAGTCAAAAATTGCCTGGTCTGTCTGTACATTTTTACCAGTATGCAGAATGCTTCTTAGCATAACCTATGTGTCCAAGATCATTAACTAATATTATCGATTACAAGTAAAGCTATGTGAAATCACAGTGCTAGTCAGCAGCATAACTAGTGTGAAAACAAAATCTTCAGAAGGTCCAAGCAAACAGATTTCCCAGAACCCCACCATTATCTTTCACACGCTGTGTCCTCCCTCCCAGCTTGCAGGTAGTAAAGTGGCCAGAGAGGGGGAGTTTTTTACTGTTATGGGGGAAGCAGACCTTACGGTCCGGGTTGCTCAGTTCCCTATGGGGTCTGCTTCTTCCATAGTTATGGCAGTAGTCCAAATGAGTTGAAAAAGTTTATCTAAAACAAACAAAAATTACAGGGAGTCCTCAATTTACATACACCCGACTTGCATAAAACTCATACAGTACAGCTATTACAGTAATGTACTGTGGTTTGCTTGGCCTTTATTAGCATTTAGCTTTAATAAACCACCTGCCCCAATTCCCTCTGGTGTGTGTGTTGTCTACTGCAGAGCACAGAAATACAATCTTAAGACAAACATGTGTCTTGTTGCATTTAATAAGTAAATGTATATGTTTCAACATACATACAAATTCAACTTAAAGGGATACTGTCGTGGGAAAACGTGTTTTTTTCAAAACGCATCAGTTAATAATGCTGCTCCAGCAGACTTCTGCACTGAAATCCGTGTCTTTAAAAGAGCAAACTGATTTATTTTTTTTATATCATTTTGAAATCTGACATGGGGCTAGACATATTGTCTGTTCCCCAGCTGCCCCAGTCATGTGACTTGTGCTCTGATAAACTTCAGTCACTCTTTACTGCTGTACTGTAAGTTGGAGTGATAACACCCCCCCCCCCACCTAGCCTAACAACAGAACAATGGGAAGGTAACCAGATAGCAGCTCCCTGACACAAGATAATAGCTCCCTGGTAGATCTAAGAACATCTATAGAAAAAATCCAGGTCCTACTTCTACACATTCAGTTACATTGAATAGGAGTAACAACAGCCTGCCAGAAAGCAGTTTCATCCTAAGGTGCTGGCTCTTTCTGAAAGCACATGACTTGGCAAAATGACCTGAGATGATTGCCTACACACCAATATTACAACTAAAAGAAAACACTTGTCGGTTCAGGAATGAAATTTTATATGGTAGAGTAAATTATTTGCAGTGTAAACCGTGTAATTTATAAATAAAAACTACACCATATAAATCATGACAGAATCCGTTTAAAAACAAACCTACAGACCCTATCGCTTACATATCCCGGGGACTGCCTGTATCATCACATCATCAGAATCCAGGCTGCAAATGGCTGCACAGAGAGTTGCTATCCCAAACCATATGCTTTCATTTTTATGGGAACGTCAAGCTTTAATCCCCTGTACATTCCAAGAACTGTTCTTAAATAGCAATTCTAGTTGTTTCATACAAAGAATGTTTTCATGAGTGCTGTGTTGCCTGTGATACCATTCAGCATATTAGATGGTCACCCAAGGCAATCCAAAATCAAGCTGAAGCCATTTTTACAAGTCCAGAAGCATTCAAATCCATACCCCTTGAAGCAGAATGGAATGTCACTTTATTGTTTTAATTGCAACAGCCACGATAACTGAACAGCTAAGGATTAAACTAACATTAGGTTAGAGATCATGATTTTTAAAGCGGTCAATAGTTTCCATATGGTTATGCAATTTAATATATATATAACAACTGCAAACAGGATCAGCACTCTCGGGTCCTAAAATTGTAGAAAATATTTTTACTAATAAATTGGCTCAAGACTAACGATATATATATACTTCCAAATATTTAGCACAGCAGTTAACATTTCCACTTTGAATTCCCAGCAATTGAACAAAAACGCCCCCTATTTGCAGGGGTAGAATGACAGACACACAATGGTATACTAAAAACAAGAGAAAGCAGTAAAACCCCACACTACCTTACTAAAATTAATTGAGATCTAATTATATAAGTGCTTAGTGCTATTATAAACATATGCTTAGTTCTCAATCAATTTAACACCAACATACAATTAATGGCATTTCAATCGATTGTGTTAATACAAATAATTATGATTAAAGTGCTTAAGTGCTATAAATTAGGTGCTGTGACCTTCAACAAAATGTATCTACACACAATTGATGAATAATCTAAAAGTTCAATTGATTGAGAACTAAGCATATGTTTATAATAGCACTAAGCACTTATATAATTAGATCTCAATTAATTTTAGTAAGGTAGTGTGGGGTTTTACTGCTTTCTCTTGTTTTTAGTATCCCTATTCTGGTTTATATACCTCGACACAGCCTGAAATTGGTTAATACAAGTGAGTGAACATTAATTACAAGTGAACTATATTTTTGTCTGAGACACACAATGGTACCCACATTACATAGCATATCGCAGCCCTCAGCATTGCATGACAGATACAGTGGCGGCCCCAAGCATTTCCTGACAGACCCTTTGGTTTTTATCCTACCCCCACCTCTTAGTGCTCTCTCCTTCTTTTTGCAGCCTGTGTTTTGACCTTCACATTTGCCTGTTTTTCTCCATATAATCTTTTATTCCCCAATAATTTTCCTCACATTTACATACCACATTTTCAACTTTCCTTTCACCTCACTCTACAAAAGCCTTGTCAGGCAGGCGGAAATGTTGGCAGGGACCAGCAGGTGCTGTGATGGTGATACCTTTTCTGGAAATCTAATATCCAGAGTGATTGAATTAAAAGAAGGCCATCTACTATAGTCCATTTTAGGCAAATAATTCTAATTCTATATTACTTGCTAGCGCTTTTGTTTATTACTTTTATCAGAATTAATCCTGTTTAAAGCTATAAAATATTCAGATAGGAACATCATGCACCAGTTTAGTTAGGTTGAAAAAGACACGTCCATCAACGTCAACCTTTTATGTCTATATAACCTGCCTAACTGCTAGCTGAACCCAATTTGAAGCCTCTTCAATTTGCCTGAGAGGGCAAAAAAATTCCTTCCTGACTCCAAAATGGCAATCAGACCAGTCCCTGGATCAACCTGTACTATGAGCTATCTTCCATAACCCTGTATTCCCTCACTTGCTATCTTATCCTTATCCTGCACATACTTTTGCATAACTGCTCATTCACATGGTTGACTTTGTTGCTTGGACTTTACTGCCGGAAGAAATAGGTTTCACTCTTATGTTCAAACTGCTACAGCCAGTTGCCCAATATAATAAGGTATTATTTATTCTATCATTATTCACACAAGAGATTTCTGCATGCTATAATGGCTTGTGACATAATCTGAGGCATGAGTGATATTCCTAATTTACTACTACAGGTATGGGATCCATTATCCGGAAACCAGTTATCTAGAAAGCTCCAAAATACTGAAATGTTGTCTCCCATAGACTCCATTATTATTAAATAATCCCCATTTTTTTAAAAAAAAATATTTATTTTTTCTCTTATAATAATGTTCCTTTTCTTTGTAATAATGACACAGTACCCTGTACTTGATCCAAACTTAGATATAATGCATCTGAAACAAGCCTATTGGGTTTAATTATTGTTTAAATGATTTTCTAGTAGACTTAAGGTATGAAGATCCAAATTACGAAAAGATCCATTGTCCAGAAAACCCCACGTTCCGAGCATTCTAGATAACCAAGAATTATTCTGGTCCTATACCTGTATTAGTACTTGGTTAGCAGCAATACATTCCTATACACACACAAAATGTTTTATCATTTAATCTAATATTAGCGTAACCTTACTAGTATGACATAACATATCAATCACAAGAAGGATTCATGAAAATAAATATTTTCCATGCATTTTCAGAGACTCATAACATTGATCCAAATGTTCATCCTATTGAAGTCGAAAATAAACCATGACTGAGGGACTCCAAAGACTATAAACTCCTTTATTGCTCACACCCATACCCCCGAGAGACTGAAAAAAAGACTGAAAATACCATCAGTGTATAATAAATATATTTAACGCTATTCATCAACATACTCTGTTCCAATGCCCACCCTAATAAGCATTGCAAAAGTGAAGTACAACAATTTAAGTACATTCTGTTGTGGCTTTTTTTTTGGTGTTGCTTTTTACAACTAAATTGGTACTGCCACAATATAGCAAAATGCAATACAGTTGTGGGGCCTGATATCCATAATGCTTTCCAGATAAGGGGTATATCCATAATTTGAATCTCCATATGTTAAGTCTACTAAAAATCTTTTAAAAGTTGAATAAACCCAGTATGATTGTTTTGCCTTCAATAAGGATTAAAGGAAAATTATACCCTGAACAATGTAGGTCTCTATAAAACTATATTGCATGAAACAGCTTATATATAAACCCTGCTTGAAGTAAATAAACCATTTTCATGATAATATACTTTTTAGTATGTGGCATTGGGTAATCATAAATAGAAAATCGCCACTTTAAGATCCAGTGGGATTCAACTATTCATGGGGGAAACACAAACAAATCAAACAAACCATACATGTTTATGTTGCATGAGCCAAAATTCTGTTCCAGTTAAAGTTGTAGTATTTCTGGTCAGGTGATCTCTGAGGCATCACACAGAATATCATAAAACTGGGGCTCAAGTGAAAAGATGTAAAAGGGCAATATTTACTTAAATATATATACCAGTTTGGTAAGATTCTTTAATATGGCACTTAATTTGATGTAAATTACCTGTTGAATAAATATTCATTTTGGAGGTATAGTTTTCCTTTAATAATAGCTTAGTTGGTATTAAGTACAATGTACTGTTTAATTACAAATTAAAAGGAAATCATTTTCAAAAATGTGAAATATTTGCTTGAAATGGTCTAAAAAGTCTATGTGAAATGGCCTTCCCATAATTTGGCGATTTCTGGATAACAGGTTTCCAGATAACAGATCCTGTACCTACCTGTATAAGGCAGCATTAAAGGTAAATTTGGACCTAGATATCTGAGGCTTGATCACAGACCTATACAGGGCAGGTCACAAAAATGGATGCTAATTTTAATCTATAATGGTACTTTGCACACAAGTTGCTATAAATGCAGTTTAACATGCTCAGCAGTTAATTAGCACTTTTATTCCCCTCTGTTGAGATTTTCTCCCGTTATTTCATCTACTCTCACTGTTGTGAATACTGTACTCTGTAACTGTAGAAATCTTCTTATTTCTCAACAGAAAGTTGTCAAGATCATGTTTAGAAAGGATTTGTTTTAAACAAGCTTAAAGTCTTGCCTGTGTGAGTGAAAATCAAGAGGAGATCTGTGTATGTAGTGTAGGCCATGTATTTGTTTTAACGGTTTTATGATTTCATTTGTTCCTCCTAAAATACAGATTATATAGATAATACAGATTTGAAAAAAAAAATCACAAAAAATCAGTTGTTCAGGTAAAGTTTTCAGACGTTTTTGATTATTTGGTCATTTTTCTGACAGAGAGGTCTTCAGGACTATAATAAGATGGCTAAACTGCCAATCAACTTAAACAAGGGCCAATAACTGAAATAAGTTCAGACTTACTTCAAAAAAGCATTAGAAAGTTGTAGGTTCACACCAGAGTTTAACCAGCAACAACACTCTCTAAGTACAGATATGGGATCTGTTATCTGGAAACCCATTATCCAGAAAGTTACAAATTAGGAATGGCAATCTCCCATAGATTCCATTTTATCCAAATAATACAAAATGTTAAAAATGATTTCCTGTTTCTTTGTAATAATAAACGGTAGCTTGTATTTGATCCAAATTAAGATATAAATAAACCTTATTGGCAGCAAACCCTGACTATTGGGTTTATTTAATGTTTACATGATTTTCTAGACTAGACTAGACTAGAGCTCAATTATACGGAAAATCTCATTCTGGATAAGAGGTCCCATACCTGTACAGAAAACGCATCAGAAATGACCAAACTGTATGGAGCGATTGGAACATAAGATGCCAAACATGCT
Source organism: Xenopus petersii (assembly GCA_038501925.1). Lineage (NCBI taxonomy): Eukaryota > Metazoa > Chordata > Amphibia > Anura > Pipidae > Xenopus > Xenopus petersii. The sequence continues at coordinate 105,273,675 of CM076675.1, read as the reverse complement.
ATAATACTGGAGACGTTAGCCTAGGTGTGGTCAGCTTATTTGTCATCAGTAGCACTGCTGTACTCAAGGAAATCACGGTTAGGAAGGAAGAACTAAGCTACAACACATAATGATCAAAAAAATGTTTTCCTTTCTCTCTTTAAAGGGATACTGTCATGGGAAAAAAAATTTTTTTCAAAATGAATCAGTTAATAGTGCTGCTCCAGCAGAATTCTGCACTGGAATCCATTTCTCAAAAAAGAAAACAGATTTTTTTATATTCAGTTTTGAAATCTGACATGGGGCTAGACATATTGTCAATATCCCAGCTGCCCCAAGTCATGTGACTTGTGCTCTGTTAAACTTCAATCACTCTTTACTGCTGTACTGCAAGTTGGAGTGATATCACCCCCTCCCTTTTCCCCCCGAGCAGCCAAACAAAAGAAAAATGGGAAGGTAACCAGATAACAGCTCCCTAACACAAGATAACAGCTGCCTGGTAGATCTAAGAATAACACTCAATAGTGTAATAACTTACCCCGGTAGGGGTGTTGGAGGTCGGCAGGGACGCCCGTCGCACTCCAAGCGGGGACGCCCGCAGGGTTCTTCGGCGCCTAGGGCGCGCGCGCCGCATCTGGTTGCATCTTAAAGGCGCAGGCGCGCTGACGTGTGACGTCAGCACGCAAAGGCGCGAATTTCAAATGTATTTAAGGGTACAGTTTTACTTTATGCATTGCCCGTGATAGGATATTGTTTCCTGGTGCTTCTGAGCCTTGTGCTATTCATTGCTATATTCTGAACCTGTTTGATTCCTGTTTTTGACCCCTGCCTGGCTATTTTTAAACTATTCTGACTTCTGGATTCTGACCCTTGCCTGATTACCGACTACCTCTTCTGATTAACCCTCTGATTGACTTCCTGGTTTGACCCTTGCCTGCCTGATAACGTTTATTCTCTGCCTGCCTCGACCCGGCCTGATCTGACTACTCTTTTGCTTAACGCCTTGTACTACGATCTTCTGTCCAAAGACTTTGCTTTGCAGTCGTGCCCCTCTGCCTATCCAGAACCCTCATCTTGCACCTCTCGTTTAAGTCCAGGTGGCATCCAAGTAAGCCGAGGTCTCCTCCCGAGCCCAAAGGCGGTCACACTACTGGTGAAGCACGAGCCGAGACCAGGGTGCCTGGTGTTTGTTCTGGTGTTGGGTGCCGACCGTGACAAATAATAAAAACCCATGTCTCACTGAGACACATTCAGTTACATTGAGAAGGAAAAACAGCAGCCTGCCAGAGAGCATTTCTCTCCTAAAGTGCAGGCACAAGTCACATGACATGGGGCAGCTGGGAAATTGACAAAATGTCTAACCCATGTCAGATTTCAAAATGAATATAAAAAAATCTGTGTGCTCTTTTGAGAAATGGATTTCAGTGCAGAATTCTGCTGGAGTAGCACTATTAACTGGTGCATTTTGAAAAAAACATGTTTTCCCATGACATTATCCCTTTAAGGTCACATGTATGATACAATTAGGATTTCTATTCCACTTTCCTTTGTTGTGGCTGGCATCAAACTACTGTTCAATATTCTGTATTGTTCTATTTAAACCTCATCCCTGGTTACCAGACCTTTACAAAGATTCTCTGGCATACCCATATTAGTGTCAAGTACTAAAGCTGTTTTTATTTAATTCACTGCATCCAGAGCAGCTTTACTTGTCCTTCTATACACTATGGCTTTTCTGAACACAACACCCCTCAGGATACTGCCGAGCCTACAAAAGAACTGGGCCTCTAAAAATAACATTCCGAAGCTGGCAAACCCACAGATTAGGTTTCTGGAAGATAATTTGACCTGGCGTATTTGTTTTACATTGCATTGCATTGAACATAATACCAGGAACCTAGGAACAATTAGTGATGATCAGTTTAAGAATACTGCTACTAGAGCATACAATACTGACAAAATGTTTTTAACTGTAAAAATATAAGCACATATAAGAGAATATTAGATTTACAGTGTTCAGAAGGGAAGGCATTGGCTCTTACTATCTTTAGTATCCCATTTTCTCTAAACACATTTACCTAAACCTGAAATAATAGTTACTGTATTTATGCCAATATACTATAGATATAGGATCTTTTAACCGGGAACCCATTATCAAGAAAGCTCTCAATTATGGATGGCCACCTCTCATAGACTCCATTATAATCAAATAACTACATTTTTTAAAAATAATTTGCTTTTTCTCTGTAGTAATAAAACTGTAACTTGCACTTCATTTTAACTAAGATACAAACAAAGCAACAACAATCCTATTGGGTTTACATATCCGTATCATGTTTAAATGATTTTTAGCACACTTATGGTATGGAGATCCGGATTAAGGAAAATGTCTAAAAAAAAACCCAGGTCCAAACACTGTACTACAGTATGTCAATCATCTGAACACAGCCACTACATGACCGTTAAGAACCTGCGCTGCACTTATTCCTGGCTGTCCCATGTTAGCATATCTCAATGCTTACCTGTGAAATGGCATATTTATGTAGTCTTAAGGTCACTAATATTGTGGTGGCTGCCAGGGTCACTTTGATAAGGACTAACCACACAGAGGTATAGTGACAATATTTAAAGGATGCAGATCATTAGTTTCATAAGGGCTAATGTACAGTATATGTAAAATTGCACAGAATAATATAAAGTATGCATAATAACCAATATGGTTTGAATTACTCTTTAAAGGGCCAGTGAACAATGTGCTTAGTACAAATGCTAAATAACTCAGTTGGGCACATTGCTTCGAATTGTGATACGTGAAAAGTGCATATTGGTAAGGTGCAGGCCAGCCCTGGCCTTACAGGGCCCTATTGTGCTTCTCCCTTCTTCATGAATACAGGACTGCCGAATGTCAGAAGTGATCTTCTGTTAAAATCTGGCTTACAGTAGTTATAGTAAATCTTAAAGGGATACTGTCATTGGAAAAAAAAAATTTTCAAAATGAACCAGTTAATAGTGCTGCTCCAGCAGAATTCTGCACTGAAATCCATTTCTCAAAAGAGCAAACAATTTTTTTTATATTCAATTTTGAAATCTGACATGGGGCTAGACATATTGTCAATTTCCCAGCTGCCCCAAGTCATGTGACTTGTGCTCTGATAAACTTAAATCACTCTTTACTGCTGTACTGCAAGTTAGTGTGATATCACCCCCTCCCTTTTTCCCCCCAGCAGCCAAACTAAAGAACAATGGGAAGGTAACCAGATAGCAGCTCCCTAACACAAGATAACAGCTGCCTGGTACAGTAGATCTAAGAACAGCACTCAATATTAAAAACCCATGTCCCACTGAGACACATTCAGTTACATTTAGAAGGAAAAACAGCAGCCTGCCAGAAAGCTTTTCTCTCCTAAAGTGCAGGCACAAGTCACATGTCAGATTTCAAAATTGAATATAAAAAAATCTGTTTGCTCTTTAGAGAAATGGATTTCAGTGCAGAATTCTGCTGGAGTAGCACTATTAACTGATGCATTTTGAAAAAAACATGTTTTCTGATGACAGGATCCCTTTAATAAAACTTGTAAAACTGAAGTGATCTATTTAGTGATCGCTAGGTTTTGAAGACAGCACAATGTCATGCTTCCACCTTTAACAGCCGCCTATCACCTCGGGAGGAGCCCTCGGCTAATCGGATGCCGCAAGGTCTTAATAAGACAGGAGCCAAGCGAGGGTTCTGGACGAGCAGAGGGGCATGATTGTTAAAGTCTAAGACGTAGAGCGTAGTCAAACAGGCCGGGTCAGTGAGGGCAGAATTCAAGCGAAGTCGGGCAGGCAAGGGTCAAAACCGGAGAATCAATCAGAATGGTCAGACAGGCACGGGTCAGATAACAGAGTTCAAAATAGTCGGATAACAGGCAAGGGGTCTAACAGAAGTTAGAGTAGTCAGACAGGCAGGGGTCAAAACAGGAATCAGATAATCAGGATTACACAGAAATAGCATCAGGAACTCACAGAGATGAACCTAACAACGGGCAAACATTACACTTACAAGGTCCCTTTAATACTATTTCAATTTGGCGCCTTTGCGCGATGATGTCATGACGCCAGCGTCAAATGCGCATAAAACACAGAAGTGCACGCCATAGAGAAACCGGCAAAGCAGGAAGAAAGATCAACGCGGCAGGCGTCCCCGCCAGCCCACTATACCACCAGGGTGAGTGTTTCTCACACATACATGTCAACTTCTGCATATTTTTTAATTGATATACAGCAATTAATAAATATGCAGACTTTTCATGATTTTTAATGGTTTCTGACAGTTCCCTGCTCTTCTGCTGATCTTTCTGACAACTTTGCTGAACTGGCTGACTACTGTTACTTTGTATCAACAGCCATTTGTGCTAAGACTGCATCCTCCAAACCCCACAATTCCCTGTACATGTGATTTCAATAAGGAACGGAACACCACAGTGCAATGCATTGTGAGTTATGTAGTTCCTGCATGCTGTCTGTAAACTGTGGAGAACTTGTTACAATTTGTAACACCAGTGTTTAATCCCTCCTTCCCTGCCAGGATTGCAAATGATGCAGAAAGAACTGTTAAACAGCTATATTTCAGCATAGAAAATGTCATTTATTCATACTTTTTGAAGAAACAATTAACTGTGATGGGTATATTAGGGGTTTCTGTGTTATGTGGGCCTCTTTATCAAATCTTGGTTTGGAAGCCGGAGTTCCCCTTTAAGTATAAATATTTAATACAAACCAGGCCATGTTTAACTTTAGTTTAGATAAAAAATAAGGTTTGCTTTATAACAGGAAACATTTAAAAAAACAAAAAAAAAATTTTTACCAATGACTGTCATGGAATCTGATGGTTCAAATGTCTGTTATATGTCCTATTCTAGAAACTTTCCAATTGGAATTTATATTTGTTTGGATTATTTGCCTTCCTCTTCTACTACTTTCCAGCAAATGGGGATCACTGAAGATCATTTGGTGGTCACTAAACTCATGATAATTTGACAGATCGCACTAAAATCCATCATTTAAGGTGACCATACACAGGGAGATCCGCTCGGTTGACAATGTCGCCAAATGGGCATGTCTCTCCCTGATATGCCCACATTGAGGTGGGCGATATCGGGCTGATCCGATCAGAATGCAGACAATAGAAGCAGTCAAATTGCGGGGCTGCATCAATGAACAGATGCCACATCAATAAACAGACCCTGCATCTGGCCGACTTTCCGCCAGATATTGATCGGGGATGCCCCGTTGGATGGCCCCACACACCGGCCAATAAGCTACCAACTCGGTCTATTGGCAGCTTTTATCGGCCGTGTATGGAGTCTTTTAGGAATGAAAAAACTTAACGTCTATGGTGAACTTTAGTGTGCCAGGATTTCTCATTTAAAATCTGGTAACGTCCATGACTCTTAGATCTCATAAACCCTACCCTATTCAAGATAGATGTCCAAATGGCTTTCAACAAATTTGCTAAATTATCCCTATCATTTACAGTACTACTTTCAGAAAAAGGGTTACAGCTCAGTTGTTTTTTCAGTTATGTCTTTAACCAATACACAAAATTACTTATTTATTTAAATCTTTAGAAATAATCGAATATTTCGTTTTGACACCTTTCAATAACGACAGTGAAAAGCTAGACTGGTAGGTGAAAATGAATAACCTGAAATCCTGGACTCTGAAATAAGGGCTTAAGTACAGTATTTTGTTTGGCAAATAAAATATCTGTTAAACACTTCATAATTTACTGTAAACTGTTAAAACAGCAGTGTACCAGACAGATAATACACTTCTATTACTGTATATCCACTTCCTTGTTCTAGATTTCTAAAGGCTTAATATTTAAGGTCATCTTTATCTGGAAATATAAATAATCACAGAGTTTGTAAAACTGGTAACGGGCTCTTTTGTTGGTGATAATGACACTGAACAGATTACCAATCTAACTCCACTCAGAAGAAGGAGAAAGTATTTCCTCTATGCTGGGCAATGTACATCAGAAACAGGATGCCAAAGGTTTATGACAGATGAGAGGTAATTTACATTTTTATCCCACTGTATGTACAGGAATCATAAATATACTATTGGGAATCAGTAGTTACACAGAAATCATACTTCCTTTTAGTGCCATGTTCACCATGACAATGATACTGAAGTCAGAACTTGTGTTTATACATAAAACCGAGCTCATTTACTAGAGAGGGTAAAGTATAAACATATTTGCCCCAGCACCAACCAACAGGCTCTAGAAGCAGCACCTGCAGAAACAAAGTGCAATAGGAGCTCTGTATAGCTACTTATGGTGATTCTTTGTACTCTAGTGCATTGTACTTTATTATTATTATTATTATTATTAACATTTATTTATATAGTGCCAACATATTTCGCAGTGCTGTAAAGTAAATGTGTTTATACAACCAAATCGCATGAATTACATACATAAAACATAAGGAGTTACATACTTCACAATGAATACCAGTATAAAAGGTGAGGATGGCCTTGTGCAAAAAGAGCTTGCAATCTAAAGGGAAGGGAATAAGACACAAGGTGTGGGAGTGGGCAAGATCAGAATTAATTGGGCGAGAGATCTACTAGAGTATTGTATGTGGTATTGCATTTGGTAGTTAAGCAGAGTGAGAGTAGGCTGATCTAAATAAGTACATTTAAAAGATCTTTTGAAAGCAGAAAGGTTGGAAGAAAGTCGGACAGACCGGGGGAGAGAATTCCAGAGGAGTTTACAGCCCTTGCAAAGTCTTAAATGCGAGCATGTGGGGAGGTAATGAGAGAACAGTTGAGTAGTAGGTGAGTAGAAGAGCATAGTAAGCTGTTGGGTGAGTATATATGTTGGATGAGTTCAGATATGTAGGGGGGGGCAGAGTTATAAAGTGCTTTGAATGTCAGGGTCATTAATTTAAATTTTATTCTGCAAGGTAGCTGAAACTAGTGCAGGGATTGGCAGAGTGGCGAGGCAGAGGAGGAGCGGTTTATGGGGTTTATGAGCCTCCCCAGGCACTAGGAAATGGCAAATTGCACAAGTGCATAAACTGTACCTCATAATAAATGAGCCCTATATTATGTCCCTATATTTTTATACTTTTGTTAGTCTATAACATAATATACCTTCCACTAAGTACATACCACTATATTCAAATATACACGTTATGTTACAATTAAATGCATTACTATGCAAAACCATTATACATTGAGAAATCCTTCTGCAACAGCTCTTTTATCCACCCTCTACAGATTCACTTAAACACTGCCATAAAGAAAGCACTAATTGAACAACATATTTTATTTACAACTATTCAAATGAAGGCTTTAAATGACATTCAAACTTCATATTTATAATGCCACATACTGATATTTTGTAATATTTTATTTCTGATAAGTAAATGCATACAGTTAAAAAGGCAGATAGACCGCATAACACTGCCTACTAAATATAAAGCACAAGCTGGCTGAACCGAATTGTCTCAGACAACCAACAGAAAGATGAGTTCACAGTACTCCTGTACACATTGGGCTGTTACAGGGCTGTAAAGTAACTATTACTTGTGAAAAGGCAAAGCAATGCATGTGTTATAAACAGGAGGGGCACATAGCAACATACCTCCAACAAAACACGTATCTAAGGCACAGTTGTGCAGCATACAAACACTTCAATGAAACAGATACTGTGTATGTTTGGGTTGTAAAACTCTCATTTATGTACTCCAATTAAGCTTTGAGGTAAATTGCCTTATTCCCCATAGCACGCGTGTGGGCTTATACACGTATCCCTTATTCAGAAACCCATTATCCACAAAGTGCCTAATTATAGGAAGGTCATCTCCCATAGAGCTTGTTTAAAGCAAATGATTAAGATTTTTAAAAAATATTTCCTTCTTCTCTTATAGGAAAACTATACCCCCAAAATGAATACTTAAGCAACAGACAGTTTATATCATATAAAGTGGCATATTAAAGAATCTTACCAAACTGGTCTATTTATTTAAGTAAATCTTTCCCTTATACATCTCTTGCCTTGAACCACCATTTCGTGATGGTCTCTGTGCTGCCTCAGAGATCAACTGACCACAGCGCCGGATTTTACTTCTGGGCGCCCCTAGGCCGCACGGTCCGACCAGGTGGCCGCGCGGTCCTAGCGCCCGCCTTCCCAGCGGAAAAACGCCGGCGCAGCTGGTGCAGTTGAACGGCGGCTGGGCGGCATGCCGCCCCTATTTCTTTGCCGCCCTAGGCCCGGGCCTATGCGGCCTTGCCGCAAATCCCGGCCTGACTGACCAGAAATCCTACAACTCTTTCTGTAACAGGAAGAAGTGTCTAAGCAAAAGACAGAACTGTCTGTTAACTGGCTCATGTGACCTAACAAGTATAGTTTGTTAGTATGTTTGTGTGCACAGTGAATTGAACGATCCCAGGGGGCAGCCCTTAATTTTTTAAATGCTCAATGTTGTAGCCCCAGTGCCGGGCCTACTCGGTCGGGCGCCCTAGGCAACCCAGCCAAGTACTTCGCCCCGCTGCTCGCGCATGCGCATAAGTGTGCAATGAAGAGTGAGTGCGCATGCGCAGAAAATGCGAGCGTGCGCATGTGCAGAAGACCATATATTACGCAGAACTTCAGCCACAGCTTCTGAACACAGCGGTCAGAGCTAGGGGAAGTCATCAGAAGAGGTACGTGCCTGGCGCCCCTACGCCCTAGGCAAGTGCCTCTTCTGCCTACCCCTAGTTCCGGCCCTGTGTAGCCCCCACCCTTCCCAGCTATAGTCAGGTGATCCCACTGGTGTCTAATAAAAGGGCAGCCAAGATTGGGAGTTTTACTTTGAAAGCAGCTAGTAAGTTGCAGGTAAAACTTGTCCCTGTGTAAAATGTATAATGAAGCAATAGAATTCTTAATGAATCAGATGAAAATTGAGTGTAGGACTGGCCAGATATGGGATGACTTTGACGTAGTTGGCCAGCTTAAATATATTGCAATTTAAGGACAAACAATCCCTGTTATGTTTAAAGGGTAAGGCATTTTTCAGTAGCAGTATGCACAAAATATATTGATCATGGGTTGAGTGCAGAGGACCTCTTGTATTTGTCTATATGTATTTGTGGTCACAGCCTCATTGCACCCCCGGCCTCATGGTTTTAAAAATTAGTGGTGAGCACAACTTTCCTTGTTTGTTAAAGATATTAATACGACAGAAATGCTACAATAAGAGTTAATCTCCTCATTTCCTTGCATTACAACCATGCAATATTTTCCATACTAGTAACAAAATAGATCTTTACATATATCAGATGATCAAGTACAGAGTCATTCTCATGACAATAAATTACTCTAGGGATAGGCCAGTTTTTATCAGGTAATCCCACAAAGGCTGTACGTCATTTGTACATTCTCAGTTGCCTTAAAGGGGCAGTCACATTTCCAAGTACCTCTTTAAAAAAACAAAAGAACACACTGTTAAAAACACAAGACTCCATATAATATCAAAAGCCATAAAAGCATTTGAATGGCAGGGGTTTCCAGGTTCCATTTTCTAACACTGTGTTGCTGCAACTAAAAAGGGAAAATAACTCTTTGGAGCTCTCTGCTTTAGCGACCTTGCAAATTCCAAGAAAATTAAAGCATATTGTAATATTCTTGCACAGAAATCACTGACAGGAGCTCCCCGCCCCAGGAATGACCTTAAAGGAAGCAAGTTGTTGCATTTTTTAAGCTTCATTGGTCAGAAATTGTTGCAAATTTTAACTTTATCTGAAGGTCCCCCCAGTTTCAATTGCCCTGTTTCATCATTTTGCTTTTATAGCTAGCTAAATAAATAGACAGAGACATTTAATAATAAACTTTTAAAGATACCAATGTTTTTAACAAACTTTGGAAAGGCCAAAAGCAGTGCAATACATGCCCATCTTAAAGGCCAGTTATGGTGAAATCTAATTGTGCACTCACACTGCTGAGCTGAAGCTGCAGTCAGCACGGAGATGCCTCCTGTATTTGGGCTGACCACAGTTTCAGCTCCACTGTGAGTGAGTGCACACTGAATAGATTCAAATCAATACAGCAGGGGCACTGAGCAGATCTGCTTCTCTCAGCTGGCAAAAATATGCAGCCAGAGCCTTCAGCCTGTGTGCCCATAGCCTAAAGGCCCCCATACACGGGCCAATAAGAGCTGCTGACAGACTGAGTCAGCAGCTTATTGGCCCTTGTGTGGGGCCATCCGACAGGCATCCCATATCAATATCTGGGTGAATTTAGGCCAGATGCCGAGCAGGCAGGGTAAAAAATCCCGTCGTATAGCGGCCGCAACTTTTCGTTGATGCGGTCCCGCAATCCGACTGCCCGCATGGCCTCCATTCTGATCCGATTGTTCTGGCCCTATCGCCCACCTCAATGTGGGTCATTGGGACATCGCCAAACGTGTGGATCTCCCTGTGTATGGCCACCTAAAGGGGTGAATGCTTATATGCTGACTGGAACTACAAGAAAGCAACCATTCCAACGATGTTTTCATACATAACCCTGTTAAGAGCTAACAGGGACATCAAAAGTGCACTGTTTCCTGTTTGGCTCAAGTTGACCGTAACATTCATTTGATATCTGAGGCAGGTTTATCTTAAGTAAATAAAGATGACAGGAAGAAACTTTGCCTAAGGAAAAAGACAAGACTATTCGTTTCCTAGCTTCTAGCACAGACTGTAAAATTATTTTTAGTCTTATGTGTCTGATTGTTGTTGAAATTAGCAGTTATAAGTCCCAACACTTTGGATATATTCAAAGGCAGTAGGGGGACTTTTTTACTAACAGTGGAGAAATCTGTCCTGGTGCAGAAACCTATAAAAATTAATACATTTTAAAATTACCCTTATAGTAGGTAGATGAAATTTAACTGTGGATTAGACAATTTTACACTACATCAAGGCAAATGAACTTAGTGGTAGTGAGGGGAGAAGGCATGCAATATTACACACTGATACAATTACTCTATGTGCTGGGGTTACATGCACTTTCCAGGCCCTTTCTGTATAGGAGCCCCCTGGGGTCTGCTCCCCCATAGTTACTCCACTGAGCAAGTGTCACAATTTATCATGAAACGAAATTGAGAAATCTGAGCATAAGTATGAAGCTTTCACCATTAATTACTAAACCAACAAAAAAACCCTGTGATATCAGTTCCTTGTGAAAGATTATCCGATAATCAATGAGTTACTGTTCGTGTGCATTTAATATCAGGAGATGCCAGGGTTTAACTACACAACATTGCACTGCACAGAAGCAGTCACCATACTGCAACCCTGTGAATACCACCAACAAATTTTTCAAAGGGTGAAGACAGAGTTAAGCAGTGGAAACATTCTTAGCTCTATTAAAATTATTATTAAACTATTGTTGAATAGCTTATACATAAACTAAGGAAGGGGGGGGAATCATAGAGTGCTGTAATGTCTCTCACTGAGGGAAAACGACTGTATACAATAGGAGCCAGCAGCCTTCAAATACTTCTTTCTGCAGACTAGTCTATATGTACAGACATGCAGACAGGCAGATAGACAGGCGCACATTTCTACGTTTCCAGAGGTTTGGATAACACAGACACACAACAGGCAAGTACAACACACAAGACTGCAGCAGCATAATGGAAGCGATTTGAAGGCACATGCCACACGTGAAGATGGCAGGGTATTCCATTTTACTTTGCATTGTAATCTATTTATTTTTATCCATCTTAAGTATGCTTACTTGTGCAATTACTATGCACTGTTATTATTTGTCACTGTGCATTTTCAAATGGCAATAAATATAAATGTAAGACAGCAGGAGACCCTATGACTTTGAGAGAGCCAGTGGGATTTTTACCTGTTGTGCAGCTGGAATTCGTAACCACCTCTCGGTTTCAGGGGCTCTACTCCATGGGAGATCCCCCAGTCCTGTAAGAAGAGAGAGAGAAGCCACAAAAAAGAGAGTTGAACCAGGCTGCTGCCTCTCAGCTCAGAGTCTGTGCGTGGGCGGGGCCAGTCAGGTTTCTTGTCACAGCACAAGCTGAATGGCAGGGGAAGCGGCTGCCAATCCAGGTGTGTGGAACTATAGGGCTTGGAAGAGCTCCAGCTCTGCAACAGGTGCAGCCGGATTCCCAACTGGAACTGTGGCTTCTGTTAGAAATTGAGACGCAAGGAAGGATGTCGATGGAACACAACAAGGGAATGACAAGGCCTCCCTCTATTAAGTTAACTTTTAGTATGTAATAGAATGGCAATTTCTAAGCAACATTTCAATTGGTTAGCATGATTTATTATTTATTCTTTTTTAATTATTTGCCTTTTCCTTTGGACTCTTCCCCGCTTTCGAATGGGGGGTCACTGACCCCATAATAAAACAAATGCTCTAAAAGTCTACACATGTATTGTTATTGCTATCTTTTATTACTCATCTTTCTATTCAGGCCCACTCCTATTGATAATCCAGTATCTCATTTAAATCAATGCATCATTGCTAGGTAATTTGGACCCTGCCAACCAGGGTCCAAATGCTGAAATTGCAAACTGGAGAGCTGCTGGATAAAAAGCTAAATAACTGAAAAACCTCTAATAATAAAAAATGAAAACCAATTGAAAATTGTCTCAGAATATCACTGCATCATATTAAAAGTTAACTCAAAGTCTTGCCGTCCTAAGAACATGCCTACTCTGCCTACCCCTAGTTCCAGCCCTGTTGACAAGTGGTTTTAGAAGCTTAAGAAAATTTTAATTATAATATGATGGTTTATGTTTTAAGATAACTTGCTCACTCCAAACAAATTGCTATATGCACCCCAATACTATTCAAAATTATTGCAAAGTATGATGGGATTAGTTTGCAGGTTGGACATTACATACTGTCCTAAAGATAGAAATTGTAACCAGCAGTGGAAAGGAGTAGTTGATGCAGAATGTTTTGGGGAGAATTTGCTTTTCTCTGTTATACCCTAGCACATACTGTAAGGTAGAAAGGTTCTAAACCTTTTACCTATCTTTCACCATAAAATAAATGTAGTTGATACTTGGGCCCAGGTCCGGCCTGAGATCCAGAAAAGTACACACTGTGGCATAATTACCAGGGACGCAGGAGGAACTACAAAGGCTCAGTAAGTAGTGACTGTCTATGGTATCTTATAGTGGTTTAAGAACCTTAAGAAAGTTTTAATTATAATATGATGGTTTATGTTTTAAGATAACTTCCTCACTCCAAATAAATTGCTATATGCACCCCAATACTATTCAAAATTATTGCAAAGTATGATGGTAGTAGTTTGCAGGTTGGACATTACATACTGTCCCTAAAGAAAGAAATTGTAACCAGCAGTGGAAAGGGGTAGTTGATGCAGAATGTGCAGCAGTGTTGAAGGGCGTTATCTAATGCCACTGAATTTTCTCAATTTACAATGAACATGTTTAATGTCAGTGATGCCAGGCCCGGACTGGCAATCAATGAGTTCTTGCGAATGCCAGAGGTCCCATAGACAGTCACTATTTAGTGGGCTGGTGGAGGACTTTTGGGCCTCTGTGTACTTGGAATGCCAGGACCTATTTTGACTTCCAGTCCAGACCTTCAACCCTGCTGTGCTACAATGCTTTCCTTCTTTCTCTGTCATCCTGGGAAAAGCACATTTCCCAGATCATCAGTCAGAACCTGTTTGGGCTTAGGACTGTCATCAATGCTGCCGTATGGGGCAAATTCACTAAGATGCGAAGTTGCGCCAGGCGCAACTTCGCCGCACTTCGCCAGGCGTAGTTTCGCCAGCGCTCCGCAAATTCACTAAAATCCAAAGTTGCGCACAGGGGTAGCGTAAGGTTGCGAAGTTGCACTAGCGTTGATTCGCTATGTAAAGCGAAGTTACGCTAGCGAAGGCTAATTTGCATACGGCGCAAAATTCAAATTTCAATGGAGGAACACGTATCAGCACTACAAATGCCTAGAAAACCTTCAAATCAGCAAATAAAATTTTTATTTTGCCCTACACATGTGCCCACTGTCTAGGTAAGTTGCCATGAGCCAGGAAATGTAGGGGGGAGGAAGGGGAGCCCCAAAAAAAATTTCGATCTTTTTCAGCCTATAACCCATCATGTAGAAAACACGCCAGCGTTTTTTGGGACTTAGAAAAAAAATTGACTTTTTTGGAAACAATCCCCATCTACTCTATTGCGCTTCGCCAGGTCTGAGGTGGCGAAGGAAGTCTAGCGTAAAAGGTAGCGTTCAGTACACTGCGCAAGTTAGTGAATTTGCGTAGTTACGTCGCTAGCGAAAAATTCGCCTGCCGTAAGGGTGCGAAGTAACACTAGCGAAATTACGCCAGCGTTCGTTAGTGAATTTGCGCAGTAACGAAAATGCCAAACGCTAGCGAATTAACGCTAGCGTTCGGCGCTTCGGGGCTAAGTGAATTTGCGCCTATATGCTTAACAGCATGCCTGAAATCTAAGCAAATTTAGCTATATGCTGCCCCCTGTCTGCCCACAATTCCTTTTCATTGTACTTTGTGGTAGTCAATATGAATGTGTCCATTTAATGTTAATGGAGGGAAGGGAGTGGGTTCATCCCCTTATGTGTGTCCCTCTACAGTCTCCATTTCTGAAATCAGCTAGTTCAGAGTTGCTCAGTCATTATATCAGCAACTGAATGGCAAAGACATAGTATAGTAGTTGTCTAATATTTCTGGATCCTTACATTAAGGTGTTGGAATATGTGCTACAAATGTATACTATCCATCAAAACTCCTACATTGCATATATAATAGTATTTCTCTAAGAAAAAGCTTTATTCCACAGCAGCCACTTGTGTTTTTAATAAATTATTAAAAAATTTGAGAAGGTGTGAGCCATAGCTTCCTTCTTTTCATTTTTAAATGGTGTTGCAGCTCAGGAGGATTTTAAAAAGACTTTTCTGAAAAAGTTTAAAAGGTAGGACATTGTGTGCACTTGCTTCCGCATGAAGCACCACTTTCATGCATCCCCAAGAATATGTTGTTTATAATACAACTTGTTTCTTGCATGTTTGGCTTCCATGATGACTGAGAGTTTAAGGAGAAAAAAAGCATCACCAGAACCACACACATTTGCCCCCAAACTTTGCCTGGCAGAGTACTGCAGCAGTGTTGAAGGGCGTTACCTAGTGCCACTGAATTTTCTCAATTTACAATGAACATGTTCAATGTCAGTGATGCCAGGCCCGGACTGGCAATCAAAGAGTTCTTGCGAATGCCAGAGGGGCTGCTGTAAGGTCCCATAGACAGTCACTATTTAGTGGGTTGGTGGAGGACTTTTGGGCCTCTGTGTACTTGGAATGCCAGGACCTATTTTGACTTCCAGTCCAGACCTTCAACCCTGCTGTGCTACAATGCTTTCCTTCTTTCTCTGTCATCCTGGGAAAAGCACATATTCTTTAAGAATATTTTATCTGTGATAATTCAGCTACTCAAATATCAAGGCCGCTGCAACTATTTGCAGCCATGTAAATCAGCTTGCTGGCTGTGTGTTTTGTGACCAGCAGCCAAAATGCCACCACTGCTAAAGGGTGCAAAATGCTATACAGCTGCAAATAAGGGTGTTGTGAAGTTGTCCTTTTAAATTCAATGTGTAGTTTTGTTGAAAGAAAAAGGTGCAGTTTGCAAAGTCACACATTTTTACTATGTTTTATTCCTAATATCTTCCATGAAAGGAGAAGGAAAGTAAGAATCACTGGAGGAAACCCTCTCAGTGATTATGATCACTAACTTTGGACTCTGGGCAAGAAAAATGCAGCAACATGGGTTCCTATCAGTTCATACAAAGTCAATTCAGGGGATGAAGGTATATGGCACTGGCCTAGCCACTCACCAGTAGTAAATCCAAGTAGAAAAGAATGCCAATACCTGTAGTTGCAGCAAACTGGGTGATCCCAAATTTATTCAATGGTGCTATACAACACTTTTCAAACGATCAAACGTTTAGGGACCGCATGGTCCTTCCCCAGTGATACCCAACCATAGAGATTGTGCATATTTATAGACAATTAAACAGCGACCTCTTGTGGTGTTCATTGATACAAAATATTTAAAACAAATGTGCAACAATTTTCTATTCATAACAATTTCGCAACATATTTACCAATGTTAATCTCCTCCTGCTATTATAAAAAAAATAATAAAAGGACTTCCGGGGGGCGGACCCGCAAGATGGCCGCATTTTATTGAGCTCCGTTACCAGCGCTCAAAATCTGAAGCTCAACACACTTCACAGCTTCTCAAACCCGAGCTATATACTTGAGACTGGTATCCGGATAACAGAGAGGTGAAGTGCTACACTCCATTTGCCGGCTCACCCTCACCTTGCAACGGATAGCAGCACACCTATACTGCGGACCAGGACTGCCACGCTGTCCCCTAAGCCACATGCTCTCACTGCATTTGGCCCACGCTGGGTACCCATTGCGTCAAGCGCAACCATCGGGGAGATAGTGTCGGCTGCAGGAGGACGGGTCGCACTTGAATACCCGCTGCGCCTCCATCCTGCGTGCTAGAGGCTGCCTTCTGAGTTTGCCAGACACGGGCCTACACCACGTGGTTACATCCGCGCGCCATTGTGCAAAAAATGTCGTCCACATACCGGCATTACCAAAATATATAATGGGAAAACAGTATATTCTGTAACACAATTTGCTCCTCATGATCATACAGTACATGAATATGTTAGCATAGTTCGGTGCCATATTAGCACACATACTGGTACCTTGTTTTTGTAGATAATATTGTGTACCAAACCTGAAATAATTACTTGTGAGAACAATTTGTCACTCTCCTAACACGATGTCAGGCCTCCCGAAAAGCCAACTGATGCGTTGTAAGCGCATTACCTCTACCAATGATAATTACTTGAACAGTAAGGAAAATATATTAGACATGTTCAGAAAGAAAGGTTACCCCAAGCCAGTCCTACGAAAAGCCAAAGATGAAGTAGATAAGCTCACAAGGGAAACATTACTGTCCATTAAGAAAAAGGAAGAAAGGTGCCAAAGGATACCTTTTGTTTCCACCTATGATACACATTCAAAAAGGGTAAGAAAAGTGGTCAGAAAATACTGGCCAATCTTAATGAATGATCCCACAACGTCAAGGGTCTTCAGTGAGTTTCCCTTGTTTGCTTATAAAAGAGGTAAAAATGTAGGTGATTATGTAGTTCACACAGACATACATCCTCCTGCAATAGCTAAACAAAGGTTCCTTGGAAAACCAGTAGTAGGGACCTTTCCCTGTTTATCGTGTCAGAACTGCAACAGCATCATAAAGGGAGATACTGTATTACATCCCACACAGGGAACCCCAATTAAACTACGAGGGTATCATACATGCTTATCCAAAAATGTTATATACTATCTAAAATGTCAGTGTGGGAAGGGATATGTAGGGAAAACAAACAGAATGGTAAGGCTACGTTTAAATGAACGTAGCAAGTGTTAGAAGAGGTTAAATCTGATTATACCAATTCTGACAAAAAAAACTGCTGCAGCGTGAGTGTTTTTGGATATGGAAGCTGGGGACCTTAGCCCCTAAGGGATTGAATAAAAGTTGGGGACTGAACTGTTTTCTTTAACTTAAGGCAGTAGTACTATTTAAAGGAAAACTATACCCCCCAAACAATGTAGGTCTCCATTAAAAGATACTGAGTAAAACAGCTCATGTGAAAAACCCTGCTTCATGTAAATGAACCATTATCATAATAATATACTTTTCTAGTAGTATTTGCCATTGGGTAATCATAAATAGAAAATTGCCATTTTAAAAAATAAGGGCCGCCCCCTAAGATCGTAAGATTCACTGTGCACACATACAAACCACATGTAAGGTCACATGAGCCAATTAACAGACAGAGTTCTGCCTTTTGCTTTCTCACTTCTTCCTGTTACAGTTAGTGTTGTAGTATTTCTGGTCAGGTGATCTCTGAGGCAGCACAGATAGAGTCACGAAATGGTGGTTCAAGGCAATAGATGTAAAAGGGCAATATTTATGTAAATTTATATTCCAGTTTGGTAAGATTCTTTAATATGTCATTCAATTTGATATAAACTGTCTGTTGCTTAAGTATTCATTTTGGGGCTATAGTTTTCCTTTAATGATTAACCCGCTTATGTTTTCCTTACAGCCATAGAATGAGAAACATAAAACTCTACTATATGAAGTGAGATATAGACATCTTTCCACTAACTGTACTGTAGTCAGTGAGCAACAAGCAACAGTATTTTTCTTGATTAAGAGATTCACTCGGGTTATATAATAATGGGTTAAATTAGCCACTAGTAACAAAAATTATAAAATTACAGGAAACAGAAAAAATTGACGATTGTACACAAAGTGTTTGGTAATGTACTTTTATTACTATTTATAATAGCAGGAGGAGATTAACATTGGTAAATATGTTGCGAAATGGACATTGACACATTGTTATGAATGGAACATTGTTGCATATTTGTTTTAAATATTTTGTATCAATGACCACCACAAGAGGTCGCTGTTCAATTGTCTATAAATATGCACAATCTCTATGGTTGGGTATCACTGAGGAAGGGCCATGCGGTCCTGAAACGTTTGATCATTTGAAAAGTGTTGTATAGCACCATTGAATAAATTTGGGATCACCCCTTTTGCTGCAACTACAGGTATTGGCATTCTTTTCTACTTGGACGTTCCTATCAGTGACATGTCGCCATCTTTATACCCTCCCCAGTGGTCCCTTTTGGTTCTGTGTGCATGTGAAATATTCTGCTCTTGCTGTACTACACATCACCCCAGTGATTCTCACTTTATTTGTGTTGTTTTGGGTAGCCGAGGATGAGTAGAGTATAACAGTGCTTTATTAGCAGAGTCTCATGCAGCCATTACACAACAGTAACTTTTACTTTCAAGCTGTCAGGAAGTATGCACAGTATAAGTCTGGGCACAGTGACATCTACAGGCCTTTTGAATAAACACCACATATTCCCCCTATAGTAGGAAAGAATTTGGGCAAATGTAATAAACAACAATGAATCTTAAAGCAATAATATACATTATTCACATCACATAGTCCTGGGTCCATGCAGGTAGTTTTCTGATTCTCTCAGTACGCCTTATAGGTTCACTTTCTTCAGGCCCATTGCAGTTGGCATCAGGAGTAGGAAAATGTCCTTCATCAAAGAGCTTCTCCAAAGTCATATCTAACAGGAGCAAGATGACTTGCATTCCATATGCGTCCATCTGACAGTTCATATGTGTATGGTGCTCCCTGGCATCTCACTTCAAGTGGTGTAGTAAATTTAGATTGTCCTTGTTTTAGTATTCCTGGTTTCTTAATTCAGACTAAAGATCCAGGCTGAAAGTGTACTTCTCTTGTGCCACGTTTTCTGTCAGTATAAGCCTTGCATTTGGCTTGATGATATTTCACAATGTCAGCAGTAGATGATTTTGTAGGCACAGGATTTTGTGGAAGCTTGATGTCTGCAACATGTAACTTAGTGCGCATCTGTCTGCCATGTAATAATTCAGCTGGAGATGATTGGGATGTTGCATGGTGCATTGCTCTGTAGTTATGTAGGAACTCTATTGTAAATACTGTACAAGCCGGAGAGGATTTATAGTGGATGGCAGATATGTATTCCCGGTTTTTAGGTTCTGAGCCATCCATTTAAGAATGTTCCCTTTAAGAAACACCTGAGGGTTAACCAGCCAGAAGGTGGGCTAGACAGCCAAGGGGTGTTTAAGGGAGTCAGCAGCAGGTGTGCAGTGTGTGAGAGAAGGAGCTGCACAGGAGGGCTGGGCTATTGGGTTGGAATGGCTGTATTTTCAGAGACCTGTGGGGCCTGATAGCCAGATGGATATTTTCCTGGTGTTTTCCCCACAGACCAAGCCTGGATAGTACCTTGGGGTACTGGAAACATTTAAAATGCTGAAGTAAGCTATTTTGTTTATTGCTGGACTTTATGTTGCGGAATGAAGCTGTTTTCTTTCTGTTACATTTTGACTGCTGCTGGAAGCTCTTTGTGTTCAAAATAAATGGACTGTTTTTCTTTTCACCTTGGAGTGGCCTGCATTTATGCTAACAATCCCGCTGTGATCCCCCCCAAACTTCACAATACTTACAAACAAGATTTCCCAGTAAGATTTGCGGTCTGTAGTGCTTCTTTCAGACTTTTGTTGAATCGCTCGATTTCTCCATTTGCTTGTGGGTAATACACTGAAGATTTCCTATGCACAATATTCCTCTCTCTCAGAATTCAAACTCATATGAGACAAACTGTGGTCCGTTGTCTGATATTAACTCCTTTGGATTACCTTCTCTGCTGAAGACTGTAGACAGAAATGTTATAACTGTAGCTGATGTTATATGAGAAACAAATGCAGATTTCAGGTTATAGCAAATCTGCAGTCTATAGGAGCATCTGCAAAAGGACCGACAATATCAACAGCAAGTTTTTCCCATGCTGAATAAGGAAATGGTACTGGTTTTACATCTGGTCTCAATTTAACTTTGTGTACAAAGTTCTATGCACAACCCAGTGGCAAGCAACCAAGCACAGGGATTGGATCCTTTAAGTAACTGACCAGTTTCAGAGCAGGTTCAAAGTGGATCTTTTGCAAAGTATTTGAAGAAAATATCCTTTGGTAGTAGAGAAACAGCTGAACCTGTATCAAGCATCAGGTTAATGGAGTGTCCTTTGTCAGCAGAAGCAGAACTGACACTGACAGTGCATATAAACTTGTCTGGAATAAATGTCAGCTTTATCCACACTTAATAATGTAACATTTGTAGAAATTACTTCTTGAACATCTTTAGCAGAACTACCGCAGATCTTAGCAAAATGTCCTACTTTTGTGCAGTTGCAGTACCGTTTAGCTTTTGCAGGACATGTAACATGATTTGCAGTGTGTTGTATTGAACCACAACGAAAGCAGTATTTTCTATTTATATTTGCTGTATGGTTTTGCAGTGTAGGTGAATCCCTTTCCTTAGCACTGTATTTTGCCTGTGACTGTGCAATATTAGGCCACAGTGCTAAATTCACAGTCTGTACATTCCCAGCAGTTCCCTGACTGAGAGTTTTAGGCGCAAATTCACTAAGTGTTAATTTGCTAGCGTTTGCCATTTTTCTTTACTGCGCAAATTCACTAACGAACGCTGGCGTAGTTTCGCTAGTGTTACTTCGCACCCTTACACCAGGCGAATTTTCGCTAGCAACGTAACTACGCAAATTCACTAACTTCCGCAGTGTACTGAACGCTACTTTTTACGCTAGACTTCCTTCGCCACCTCAGACCTGGCAAAGCGCAATAGAGTAGATAGGGATTGTTTAAAAAAAAGTCAAAATTTTTTCTAAGTCCCAAAAAACGCTGGCGTGTTTTCTACATGATGGGTGATAGGCTGAAAAAGATTGAAAATATTTTTGGGGCTCCCCTCCTTCCCCCCCCTACATTTCCTGACTCATGGCAACTTGCCTAGACAGTGGGCACATGTGTAGGGCAAAATAAAATTTTTATTTGCTGATTTGAAGGTTTTCTAGGCATTTGAAGTGGTGATACGTGTTCCTCCATTGAAATTTGAATTTCGCGCTGTATGCAAATGAACCATCGCTAGCTAAACTTCGCTTCGCTTGGCGAATTAACGCTAGCGCAACTTCGAAAACGTACGCTACCCCTGTGCGCAACTTCAGATTTTAGTGAATTTGCGGAGCGCTGGCAAAAATACGTGTGGCGAAGTTGCGAAACTTCGCATCTTAGTGAATTTGCCCCTTAGCCTCTTGCCCCTGCTGTTTCAATTTGGCTAGCAACTGTAATAGCCTTTGCAAGGGTTAAATGTGAGGTGAGTTTGTTTTTTCCACTATTTGGTCTCTTAGCATTTCATCTGTTAGAGTCCTAAACTCACAGGTAACAACCAGCTCTCTCAAAGCTGCTACAAATTGTTCTGTGGATTTGCCATTCCGTTGTCCATATTGGCGGTATTTATATCTTTCTTTAATATGTCATTCAATTTGATATAAACTGTCTGTTGCTTAAGTATTCATTTTGGGGCTATAGTTTTCCTTTAATGATTAACCCGCTTATGTTTTCCTTACAGCCATAGAATGAGAAACATAAAACTCTACTATATGAAGTGAGATATAGACATCTTTCCACTAACTGTACTGTAGTCAGTGAGCAACAAGCAACAGTATTTTTCTTGATTAAGAGATTCACTCGGGTTATATAATAATGGGTTAAATTAGCCACTAGTAACAAAAATTATAAAATTACAGGAAACAGAAAAAATTGACGATTGTACACAAAGTGTTTGGTAATGTACTTTTATTACTATTTATAATAGCAGGAGGAGATTAACATTGGTAAATATGTTGCGAAATGGACATTGACACATTGTTATGAATGGAACATTGTTGCATATTTGTTTTAAATATTTTGTATCAATGACCACCACAAGAGGTCGCTGTTCAATTGTCTATAAATATGCACAATCTCTATGGTTGGGTATCACTGAGGAAGGGCCATGCGGTCCTGAAACGTTTGATCATTTGAAAAGTGTTGTATAGCACCATTGAATAAATTTGGGATCACCCCTTTTGCTGCAACTACAGGTATTGGCATTCTTTTCTACTTGGACGTTCCTATCAGTGACATGTCGCCATCTTTATACCCTCCCCAGTGGTCCCTTTTGGTTCTGTGTGCATGTGAAATATTCTGCTCTTGCTGTACTACACATCACCCCAGTGATTCTCACTTTATTTGTGTTGTTTTGGGTAGCCGAGGATGAGTAGAGTATAACAGTGCTTTATTAGCAGAGTCTCATGCAGCCATTACACAACAGTAACTTTTACTTTCAAGCTGTCAGGAAGTATGCACAGTATAAGTCTGGGCACAGTGACATCTACAGGCCTTTTGAATAAACACCACATATTCCCCCTATAGTAGGAAAGAATTTGGGCAAATGTAATAAACAACAATGAATCTTAAAGCAATAATATACATTATTCACATCACATAGTCCTGGGTCCATGCAGGTAGTTTTCTGATTCTCTCAGTACGCCTTATAGGTTCACTTTCTTCAGGCCCATTGCAGTTGGCATCAGGAGTAGGAAAATGTCCTTCATCAAAGAGCTTCTCCAAAGTCATATCTAACAGGAGCAAGATGACTTGCATTCCATATGCGTCCATCTGACAGTTCATATGTGTATGGTGCTCCCTGGCATCTCACTTCAAGTGGTGTAGTAAATTTAGATTGTCCTTGTTTTAGTATTCCTGGTTTCTTAATTCAGACTAAAGATCCAGGCTGAAAGTGTACTTCTCTTGTGCCACGTTTTCTGTCAGTATAAGCCTTGCATTTGGCTTGATGATATTTCACAATGTCAGCAGTAGATGATTTTGTAGGCACAGGATTTTGTGGAAGCTTGATGTCTGCAACATGTAACTTAGTGCGCATCTGTCTGCCATGTAATAATTCAGCTGGAGATGATTGGGATGTTGCATGGTGCATTGCTCTGTAGTTATGTAGGAACTCTATTGTAAATACTGTACAAGCCGGAGAGGATTTATAGTGGATGGCAGATATGTATTCCCGGTTTTTAGGTTCTGAGCCATCCATTTAAGAATGTTCCCTTTAAGAAACACCTGAGGGTTAACCAGCCAGAAGGTGGGCTAGACAGCCAAGGGGTGTTTAAGGGAGTCAGCAGCAGGTGTGCAGTGTGTGAGAGAAGGAGCTGCACAGGAGGGCTGGGCTATTGGGTTGGAATGGCTGTATTTTCAGAGACCTGTGGGGCCTGATAGCCAGATGGATATTTTCCTGGTGTTTTCCCCACAGACCAAGCCTGGATAGTACCTTGGGGTACTGGAAACATTTAAAATGCTGAAGTAAGCTATTTTGTTTATTGCTGGACTTTATGTTGCGGAATGAAGCTGTTTTCTTTCTGTTACATTTTGACTGCTGCTGGAAGCTCTTTGTGTTCAAAATAAATGGACTGTTTTTCTTTTCACCTTGGAGTGGCCTGCATTTATGCTAACAATCCCGCTGTGATCCCCCCCAAACTTCACAATACTTACAAACAAGATTTCCCAGTAAGATTTGCGGTCTGTAGTGCTTCTTTCAGACTTTTGTTGAATCGCTCGATTTCTCCATTTGCTTGTGGGTAATACACTGAAGATTTCCTATGCACAATATTCCTCTCTCTCAGAATTCAAACTCATATGAGACAAACTGTGGTCCGTTGTCTGATATTAACTCCTTTGGATTACCTTCTCTGCTGAAGACTGTAGACAGAAATGTTATAACTGTAGCTGATGTTATATGAGAAACAAATGCAGATTTCAGGTTATAGCAAATCTGCAGTCTATAGGAGCATCTGCAAAAGGACCGACAATATCAACAGCAAGTTTTTCCCATGCTGAATAAGGAAATGGTACTGGTTTTACATCTGGTCTCAATTTAACTTTGTGTACAAAGTTCTATGCACAACCCAGTGGCAAGCAACCAAGCACAGGGATTGGATCCTTTAAGTAACTGACCAGTTTCAGAGCAGGTTCAAAGTGGATCTTTTGCAAAGTATTTGAAGAAAATATCCTTTGGTAGTAGAGAAACAGCTGAACCTGTATCAAGCATCAGGTTAATGGAGTGTCCTTTGTCAGCAGAAGCAGAACTGACACTGACAGTGCATATAAACTTGTCTGGAATAAATGTCAGCTTTATCCACACTTAATAATGTAACATTTGTAGAAATTACTTCTTGAACATCTTTAGCAGAACTACCGCAGATCTTAGCAAAATGTCCTACTTTTGTGCAGTTGCAGTACCGTTTAGCTTTTGCAGGACATGTAACATGATTTGCAGTGTGTTGTATTGAACCACAACGAAAGCAGTATTTTCTATTTATATTTGCTGTATGGTTTTGCAGTGTAGGTGAATCCCTTTCCTTAGCACTGTATTTTGCCTGTGACTGTGCAATATTAGGCCACAGTGCTAAATTCACAGTCTGTACATTCCCAGCAGTTCCCTGACTGAGAGTTTTAGGCGCAAATTCACTAAGTGTTAATTTGCTAGCGTTTGCCATTTTTCTTTACTGCGCAAATTCACTAACGAACGCTGGCGTAGTTTCGCTAGTGTTACTTCGCACCCTTACACCAGGCGAATTTTCGCTAGCAACGTAACTACGCAAATTCACTAACTTCCGCAGTGTACTGAACGCTACTTTTTACGCTAGACTTCCTTCGCCACCTCAGACCTGGCAAAGCGCAATAGAGTAGATAGGGATTGTTTAAAAAAAAGTCAAAATTTTTTCTAAGTCCCAAAAAACGCTGGCGTGTTTTCTACATGATGGGTGATAGGCTGAAAAAGATTGAAAATATTTTTGGGGCTCCCCTCCTTCCCCCCCCTACATTTCCTGACTCATGGCAACTTGCCTAGACAGTGGGCACATGTGTAGGGCAAAATAAAATTTTTATTTGCTGATTTGAAGGTTTTCTAGGCATTTGAAGTGGTGATACGTGTTCCTCCATTGAAATTTGAATTTCGCGCTGTATGCAAATGAACCATCGCTAGCTAAACTTCGCTTCGCTTGGCGAATTAACGCTAGCGCAACTTCGAAAACGTACGCTACCCCTGTGCGCAACTTCAGATTTTAGTGAATTTGCGGAGCGCTGGCAAAAATACGTGTGGCGAAGTTGCGAAACTTCGCATCTTAGTGAATTTGCCCCTTAGCCTCTTGCCCCTGCTGTTTCAATTTGGCTAGCAACTGTAATAGCCTTTGCAAGGGTTAAATGTGAGGTGAGTTTGTTTTTTCCACTATTTGGTCTCTTAGCATTTCATCTGTTAGAGTCCTAAACTCACAGGTAACAACCAGCTCTCTCAAAGCTGCTACAA
Source organism: Xenopus petersii (assembly GCA_038501925.1). Lineage (NCBI taxonomy): Eukaryota > Metazoa > Chordata > Amphibia > Anura > Pipidae > Xenopus > Xenopus petersii. Next base: position 105,247,803 of record CM076675.1, on the reverse strand, counting down.
ATTGTTCTGTGGATTTGCCATTCCGTTGTCCATATTGGCGGTATTTATATCTTTCAGGAACCACATTTACTCTTGGCACGAAAAAGTTCTTTATAGCAGTAAGAGTAGTTTCATAAGTCTCATCAGGTAATGGTAATGTGTAGAATATACGCTGTCCCTCAGCTCCCAGGCAGTGAATAAGTAAAGTACGCTTTCTAGCAGCAGAAATCTCCCCTTGGTCAGCAGCAATAATGTAATTTTCAAACATACGGATCCAAGCAGTAAAAGGTATGGTAGGCTCACCAGGGTTTGGAAGAAAAGGTGCAGGCTGCTGCAGAGGTAGAAAAGCCACCCTGTCGCCAATTGTTATGTTTTGGGTAGCCGAGGATGAGCAGAGTATAACAGTGCTTTATTAGCAGAGTCTCCTGCAGCCATTACACAACAGTAACTTTCACTTTCAAGCAGACAGGAAGTATGCACAGTATAAGTCTGGACACAGTGACATCTACAGGCCATTAGTATAAACACCACAATTTGTTACTTAGATCTTCTATTAAACTATGGATTTCAAAATGTAGTTTAATTGATGTCAAGCAGTAAATTCCACATTCCATTTACTGCTCTGTTCAGCTGACCACGAACACAGGTTTTTAGTCCACGTCCTCTAGTCACCAGCCAATCTGGTTTCTTCCTTAACCTGCCTGCCCCCCCAGAACCAGTGATTCAGTCCGGGTGCAGGCACAAGCAATGGATTTCTGTACAAAATTTCTGGTTTCAGAGGTTTTGAAAGGTGATACCTTGACACCTTAGGGAAAGCTTAGGAAGTAAACCTTCATTATACCTGTAGCTAGAGATTAAATGGAAATAGAAAAATAAGACCGAGTAAAAATAAACAATAATAACATTTATTAAATTTAAAGTAGTACAGAAAAAAGTTTACTTTCCCAAACCACATGAATGTATGCAATAAATATATAGCTGAAAAAGCTCAACATAGCAATTCATTGCAACAAATAATCTTTAATATAATACAAAGAACACACAAAAAAAATTTGGCACAACGTGAGAAAAGGCTTGACTTAGTTACTTGTCAGCTAATATAAACGATACATTTTTTTCATATGTAGAGGAAATCATATTTCAGACCATATGTGATTGAGTTCTCTGTATGTGAAAAAGAAACACTTTCATTAAAGTCAACAGGACAATGCCCTTTTGTAAATATGGAGAAATAATTTTACTACAATGAGCTGTTAAGCAAATTGTTTTTCATATGTACAAAAGTCATTCTGAAATTAAAAGACAGGATGGCACAAATAAGGAGGGAAACAGCTGATGGACCTGGTGGGTTTCTCTTTTTCACATAGCGTCTTTTGAGGGCAAAATGTTTTCCTCAATAAATGATGTTGGTTTAAAGGAAAGTCCAATACATTGTGGGGCATGAATATTTTGGCACCCCAGTGAATTATATTCTTGTGCAGATATACCTTCAATAACGGATGAGCGTTCGTGCGGTGCCACTAACCATTCAGAGAAAATAAAGTAGTAAAAGAACAAATCAGCCAATGTTCTGCCACTGACAGACTTTTTTTTAGGCAGGTATGGAGATCCAAATTATGGAAAGATCCATTATCTGGAAAGTACCAGGTTCCGAGCATTCTGGATAACAGCTCCCATACCTCTAATATATTGCTGATTTAAAGAAAATGATCATTCACATAAAGACTAATCATGGACAATATTATTCGACACCAGCAATGCCTCCATATTCTTTACTGAAATTTGTTCACTGGCAAGTTGCTTCCTGAGAAGTTCAGTCTCATTCTAACTCATCCTGCAACTAATCTCAACATAGACAGAGCAATGCTTAACATAAGGAACTACATGTCTTAGATTTAATACCATGTGTTATATATACTATCAATATATAAAACTATACATAGTTTTTTGCTACAGATTAAATTCTAAAAAAAGCTATTAAAAAAAAACGATTTAAGTTTAAAGTTTAATTTAAATTATTATATACAATATACAATTTAAGTTTAAAGTTTAATTTAAATTATTACTGTAGATACAATATACTTATCAGAAAAGTTGTTTGCCACCATGTTTTTTTTAAAAAAATTGTATTAGACCTGCAATTACTGTTTGTATAGCTGTGGTGATTGCTTTAGTTATTTTAAAAAGTTTTCATGTCTGCAGCCTCTATGTTCGATAATGAAATTTGTATAGATATTTGACCCATTGGTAACTTTAATATTTGTCCTCATTTTATTACTTTATCACTGGGTTAAAACAATTGAATAAAAGATAAAGTAACTATAAAGTAATGCCGAGTATATGAAGTATCTGAGCAGAATTGGTGGTACCTAAGGGGTGATTTAATGCATGAAATAAGTGTCCTATGCATTCAAGATATCTGTGTCCAACAGGGAATTTTTTTTATGGAGTGCCACGGTGGAGGGAAGTGTGGCTTGACCAGGCCCAGACTGGCAATCTGTGGGTTTTGGCAAATGCCAGAGGGGCTGCTATAAGGTGCCATAGAAAGTCAGTATTTAGTGGGCTGTGGGGGCTGTTTGCGCCTCTGTGTACTTGAAATGCCAGGGTCTATTTTAATTCTCAGTCCAGACCTGGGATGACATTGCCCCTTTCTGTAGATAAAATGCTTTAATATGTAGATACTTGATAAAGACCTGAATGTTGCCTCTGGCATGAACCAAACATATTCACCTTTCAGGCAGCAAGTGGCCAGTTAAACGGGTCGGCAAAAAGCTGCCTCTTGTAACTTTAAGAGACAAATGTTTCCAGGAAATTCTGCTCCACTAGTGCAGACAGCAATATTGGGCTTATTGCACTAGCGATGCTGCCCCCCTACGATGCTGATTTTTAAGAGCAGAGCAGGATAGGGGGGAGGGCGACATCAGCCCCAGGATCACCCTGTCACCTTTGATATTTGATGTTATTTTCAGTCTGATATATGAATACCCCAAAAAGTAAACGTGGATAAGAACTTGGTACATAGCAAATATAATTTTGTTTATTTATATTGTTTATCTCCTCATACCCAAGTATATATGCTTATGCACTTGTTCTCCACTGGTTTTTAAAGTATATATGTAATTAAATATTATAAAGAGCACAACTGCAGTGATAAAAAATATCACATTGTGTTCATCCTCCCACAAAACACTATATTTAATGACTGCAGCCACGTTCACGTTCCATGGTCCTTAGCTGGAATTCTGCTATGGTGCAAATAAAATACAACTTTGGTCCAACTGTGTGAATGTCATAGAACATTATTAGATGTGATTTTTAGAATAACATTTTGGGATTATCAAAGAAAAGAATGAATCCAAATGAATTAGATGATATTCATATTGATCATATAATTCTCTAGTCACTTGTATGTAGCGTTGAACCCCAGGAAAAAACACGATGGGCAGCCTCGTTGAACCAGGCCCACGCTCCAGGAACTTTGAGAGCTCCTCCCGGTTCCCGTTCCAAGCTGCAAGTAAGAGTACTTGGCTTATTCGAAGGCTGAGGGGAGGTGTAGGCAGATGGTGGGAGTTTGGAAAAGGATGGGCAGGGAGCATGCTGCTGTTATGTAACCATGTACAAATCATTACTGAGTGAATCGGTAGCTTAATCTTGAAGTCTGGCCCGACACTGTTCAGTAATGGAGTTACTGCTGCTGCGCAGTAACTTATCAGCTCAGGGTCAGTTTATTTCAAAACGACTAATCTGCTTAGTTCCCTGACTCTGACAGTGTCCTACTGGGGCTAGAGTGCGACTAGATGATGTGTACAGGGTAACAAAAAAGCAGCATGCACTAGGTTTGTTGTACTACATAGGTGACATTGCTACTACAAATTGCATGTATGTCAAGTAACACCAGTGATCCTTGTAGACAGTGGGGAGGGGAGAGAACAAAGTATAAAGAATAATGCTCAATACAAGAGAAAGCTTGAATGTATGTCATGTTAGAGATAAAAGTTGATAACAGCAGGAGTTAAAACAAAATAATATCACAAGAAAAGTGGATTAAGGTGGGAAAAAAATTGTACATTTGAGTTACTGAGGGAAACCTGCACATATAGTGCATGGAAGAGAATGGCACATGGAAAGAGAGAGAGAAGTAAATAGAATAGAAATGGAAGGCAGAAGAATAATGTTAAAAATAATCAAAAAGTATCAAGTGCAATGAGGCTGTGACCACAAAATACATATAGACAAATACGAGTCCTCTGCAATCAACCCATTATCAATATATTTAAGACATTGAGACATTTTGTTCATACAGCCACTAAAAAATGCCTTACCCTTTATACAAAACAGGGATTGTTTGTCCATATATTGCAATATGTTTAAGCTGGCCAACTACGTCAAAGTCATCCCATATCTGGCCAGTCCTACACTCAAATGGCATCTGATTCATTAAGAATTCTATTGCTTCATTATACATTTTACAAAGGTACCAAGTTTTACCTGCAACTTACTTGCTGCTTTCAAAAGTAAAACTCCTAAACTTGGAGTAGTGATAAACTACTAATAAACTACTTAATCCATGTGACAGCGTTTTTGTTTCTGTGAATAATCTCTTATGTCAAGCAACTAGCCCTCCTTATATCATTGCTTTGGAATACAGAAGATGATCTGATATAAAATATCCCTGTTATTATTTTAATCCCAGAAACAGGGGATTATCAAACTGTTTAAGATGAGCAAGCTTTACATTTATTGTGGAGCAAAAACTTTCCTTTTAGTGCATGACTGTGCTGCTCCTATTCAATATAGATACAAAATTGTACTTTAGTGTGAGTTAAAATAGATGTATTCATCCTGCTTTTAATAGCATACAATTCAATGAACCATATTCATGGTGTACAAAAACATACTTTATTTAACAAAATCCAGGGACATGTTTCACACTATGATTCAACTAATTTTGTCTCAGTTGGCTGCAGTCTTTTACGAATCACAAGCTCCCCCGAACTCTTCAGAAATGTATCAGAAATATCTTCTTCTGAAGGTATTCCATGTGGCAGTTTCAGAGGTTGAACCCTGGAAAAACCATAGCGGATGTTAGAACATGCCTATTTTTATTTATAGCCAAAGACAAAGAAAAGATTATACAAACCTGACTAAATGTTTGATTGTTTTAAGCTTCGCATTGACTGCAGGAATATTCTTGTGCACCACTGTCTTGTGAGCCTACAAGTACAAGAAATATAATGGTTATGTAAAGACAAGTTTCTTTTGTTTTAATGAGAATTTCCTTTAAAATGTTATGTTGGCAAGCAAAGGTGGTTACATGTGCCTTATAAAAATTCAAGAACCATAATATGTTGAATAAAGTTGCCAGTTTTATAGTCATCCCAGTCTATGAAGTGCGCCCTTGGATTGTGTCTTTCAGAATCAATCACTCACAAAAGACAATCTTTCTACATATATATATATAAAACCTTTATCAGGGGAGATGAGATGCATAATATTTTGATTACTGTATTTATTTAGTTTTACAGATGCAGAATAACGCATTTCTTTGGAACTGTAATACGTCAAGTAGAAATTGTACTGTTTTGCCATGTACCGCATGTGCCAATGTTCATAATACAACTTTGATTTAGATGAATTATATGCTACCATTACTCTGCAACAAAAAACATGGTGGGCTAAAGCTGCTTATAAATTCCCATATTTGATTGGGGAGTTTTCCTCAATCCTATAGTAAATCCTATGTAAAGTCTACTTTAACATAGGTCCCAAATTGAATCAATGCAGTTACACAGAACAACACAATCAATTATTATGGGTGTATGATAACTTTCTTTCTTAAATGCAGTCACAATGAGTTACAGACATATGAAAAAGTTTGGGAACCCCTCTCAGCCTGCATAATAATTTACTACACTTTCAAGAAAAAAAGATAACAGTGGTATGTCTTTCATTTCCCAGGAACGTACTGAGATGTTTTCTGAACAAAAATTTTTAGTGAAGCGGTATTCAGTTGTAAGAAATTAAATCAAATGTGAAAAACTGGCTGTGCAAAAATGTGGGTACCCTTGTAATTTTGCTAATTGAATGCATGTAACTGCTCAATACAGATTACTGGCAACACCAAATTGGTTGGATTAGCTCCTTAAGTCTTAAACCTCTGTTGGGGTGACCAGATTTATAAACCTGTCTAATTTTGTTATGATGCATATTGCATATTTTCTGTTAATCCAATAAACTTTATATCACTGCTGAAATACTACTGTTTCCATAAGGCATGTTATATATTAAAAGGAAGTTGCTACTTTGAAAGCTCAGCCAATGATAAACAAAACTCCAAAGAATTAAGAGGTATTCCCAAACTTTTTCATAAGACTGTTTATGTTTGCTCTGGTTCCCTTTGTCTAATATTACATTTTGAGAACTAATTCATTGTGACAAATATGTAATAGCAGGAGGAATCAGGAAGGTATATAAAATACATCATTTTAACTGAGCAAATTGTTCAAACTGCTGATTGGTTGCTAAGTGATACATGTTCTTTGAAACAGTGATGGAATGTTGTGCATAATACCTTTTGCAAGCCAAGATGTTCCAGGGTTTCCTTCTCCCAGTATGGCCGACCAACTCCAGATCTTATTCTAGTGACAAGATGCAACTTGTGTGGTTGCTGAGAATCTCCTCCATATTTTTCATGATCCCCAGGCTGAGGCTGAAGAACCTTCAGAAACAAGCAAGTAACAATACATGTGTATACAACTACAATAAGATACAGGTTATATGGAGCAATTTCCAAAGTAATCTTCACAATAGCTTTCTCACAACCCTTGTAAATGGTAAACTGAAAAAAAGATGCCACAGATGCTTCCCTGGTTCTTCAGAGCAGTTGCAGGACTTACACTTATGTAAGTTTATGTATGTGGACGGTAGTAAGTGTAAAAAGGAAACTATAATAATATGCCATCTGTAACAGCAAAAATGAAATAAACTATTTTTTTTCAGATTAAATGAAAAAACATATTTCTGTGCAAGCCCTTTTAATTGGGCAGTGTTGAATACATACATCAGTGTTGAATACATCTGTGCAGACCTATAGGAAGAAGATGGCATAAACAGCTGACTTGATCCTTACCTGATACTCAAAGCTGCTCAATAGATATTGCCCCAACCCTGTCGAAATGGCAGCTGGGCAGGCCAGCTCTTGGCAGTATAGTCTGAGCTGGTGTTAGTCAGTGTCAGCATCAATATTCTTCTTGATGTCTAGTACTGCATCTTATACTGGTACTATACAAGACATCTATCTGCTTGTTTTTCTTTCTTATGTTAAAAAAATCTGCTCAGTTTTCAAGTATTATACTCACTTCATCTGGAATCCGTGACTTTGTGAATTTATTGCGGATCCAACAACTCCATGTTAATGACAAGACAGGATGCTCAGACCAATTCTAAAATAATCAAAATGGTTGTTGTTAAAATACTTTATAAATATTAAAAGCTATAGTTAATGTGTACACCTGTACAGTAACTTAAAAAAAGTTGCAGCTCTTTATTTGTTTTTCTTCCATGCAACATTTCAACATACACTAAGGAATGTGTTTATCAGACTATTTTAATGAAAAAGTCAGACCAAACTAGAATCCAAGATTGGACCTTATTTATTATTAAACGATTTAATTGGATAGTTGACAAACACTAATAAAAAAAAAAAATCGAGCGAAATTTCGAATCGTACAATTTTTTTCCCGAATAGCTTGAGTTTTCAGTTTTTTGATTTGGACTTTTTCCATCCTTGGGGTTTAATAACCTTGGGGTCACGTTTATGTGATTTGTTAAAGATGTGATGTCAATGTGATTGATGATGCTTGACAAAGGGGTTGGAGCTCCGAAACTTTGCATGATCATCTTGACCTTGGTAAAATTTCACTTTATTTCACCTACAATTGGTCTGGACAATCACTGCTGAAATACTACTGTTTCCATAAGGCATGTTATATATTAAAAGGAAGTTGCTACTTTGAAAGCTCAGCCAATGATAAACAAAACTTCAAAGGATTAAGAGAGGTTGCCAAACTTTTTCATATGACTGTACATATTAAAAACTCTAAGAAAAAAATAAAATTTTAAAAACGATTAAAAATGATTTAGCATTCACTAACTATAGTTGAGTGGATTTCTTTTATAATAGCAAATGTCCCCCTGCCCATTTTTGGAAGGGGGTTAGTTATGTGTATATGTAACTGCTACTGAAAGCAATATCTGTCCTTCTGTCTCTTTTTATTGTCTACACTGCTGGTTGTGATAATTAAGCAGAAACCAGCTGATTAACATGGAAGGAAATTGACTTATTGTACAACATCAGAACCAGTAGTGTTGGCAAAAAAATAGTGAGAGATAATCAAATGAGGTTTATATCTGCAATTATATTTACAAAAATGGCTAGAACCATTAAAAATGCTTATAGGAAAGTTGTTTAGACTTTCTACATTATGCAAAACAGTTTATTGAGTTGAGATCCCTTTAACTGTTTTTATTTTGGAAAGTGTCCTTTTTGGTTAAAAAGTAAAAAAAAAAAAAAAAACTCATTGATTATTGTATGGTTGTTATGATACATGGATTCTATGTTGCTTCCTACAGTCAGCAGCCGTATGCCTCCTATGTTGCCTTCCAGGATCTTCTAGCACCACCCTCCCCCAAATCTACAGGGTCATGCATTGGGCACCACCTCAGAGTGTAAGCTACCACTGTGACAGGGTTCTGGAGATGGATGCCAGTGCTAGAGGAACCCAGTAGATTAAATGGCACTGTGCACTGACTCTAATAGGCATAGGACTACTAAAATTAATACATAAAAGGAAATGTATTACAAATACCTTTGATTGAAATGTATTATTTTGCACAATTTTTCTGCACAGTCCAGCCATTACTATTTTCAGTACTGTGGGGGAAAAAACATGTATGCATTAATAAAGTGAACATTTACAGTGTTGCATGTATTTAACATGTCACTTTAATGAACAAATATTCAGGCAATGAACCGGTTATCCAGAATCCCAGATCACTCTGAAACCAAGTTTGATTTCATTTAACATGCAGCACAAGAGCATAGTGAATGGAGAGATATTTAAAGTAAAAATAACTGACGTATGTTTAATTCTTGCATGCTATATGTACTAGTGAGCAGACCCCTAAATGTCATACATGCATCAGTACCAAAATCCACTGACAACTGTACCAAATGCCCCAGTGGTTAGGAAATGCTTGCACTGTCACAAGCTCCCCAACTAGGGGGCAAAATCACTAACCTCCGTAAATTCGCTTCGCTGACATTGCAACACTTCGGCAGGCGTAGATTCGCCAGGACAATGCTAATTCACTAAAACCCGAAGTTGCGTCCAGGGCGCTGAACTCTGGCGAAGTTGCGCTGGCGTTACTGCGTCAAGCAAAGCGAAGTTGCGATAGCATTGGCTAATTTGCATTCGGCGGAAAGTTAAAGTACAATGGACGTATATGTTGCAGCAAATACATTACACTACACAAGCCCAGGGAAACCTTAATAAAATAAAATAGAGTTGTTATAATGCCCTACACATGTGCCCAGTCTATAGATTATGTGCCATATGTTAGGAAATGTATGGGGGAGCCCGGGTACCCAAAAAAAACAATTACGGGCTTTTGTAGCCTATCACCCTGAAAAAATTAAAAGACGCCAACGTTTTTTGGGACTTAGGAAATTTTTGAACTAAGAATTGATGAAGCCCTTTACATTCCATTGCACTTCACCTGGTCTGAGCTGGCGAAGGCAAGTCTGGCGGAACAGGTAATGTTCAGTAAAATGTGCATCTTAGTGAATTTGCGAAGTAACGCTCTTACACCAGAGCAAAACTTCACCTGGCGTAAGAGTGCGAAGTAGAGCTAGAGTCTATCTCCTTCGCTAGCAAAGTACCAAAATGACGTCACGCTGGCGAATTTAACGTTAGTCACTTTGCTCTTTAGTAAATTTGCCCCAAAAGTGTGTTACTGACTGGCCTCCATACATTCAGGAGCCCCATTCTTGCAAAATTCTCCCCATAACATTTGCCTTGAAAACTGAGTCATATTATTAACATGCTGACTATGGAGACAGCAGGCATTGCATATTAGCCAATCCTTTACATGCATAAAGTGCAGCCTTCAGTGTGCATACAAATGGCTACTTTTACATGCAGCAAATGCAATCTATATATGGAATATCACATTTCTGTCACAAATCTCTAAAACATAATATCCAAGAAAAAAAATAGGATTAAAAATAAACGGTGCCTGTACAGATGGTATCATAGAATGTGAAGGGCACCAAGGTACATGAATCCAGCAATCTTTAGACTAAATAGAATGACAAACAGCAACGCTGCCTTCAATGGATTCACAATGCCCCAAAGCCACACGAATATATCTTATGGGGGTTAAAAAACAAGAAACCCGAAGGTTAACCAATTAACTACTCACCAGCCGCACTTGTGCCCTCCTAGTCCTGACAGCTATTCAGGCGGAAGGTAATGGCGACAATAAGACTGGACGCGTAGTATATACGTCACCATTAAAAAACAAAAGTTGAAAGGTTGCAGCTTGGTATTAGAGTGGTTTGTTTTGACAGAATACCTTGTGGAAATTTTGGCACGTATAGCATGTTCTAGACTAATGTTAATTGTATTAATGTTTCTAAAAATCACAGAAATATCAACAAGTAAGAGTTTGCCCACTAGTAAAATGGCACAACTATATAAAATGTTTCCGCTGTTTGGAACGCGGAAGTGCATGTGGATAATCAGAGTTGTATTTTTTTTAGTTGTCTGGTGTAGTTATTTTGTGCGGATGCCTCACTGTGTAGGGTGGAATATTCTGCTGCTACTGTATTACGAAGGGCTGGGCCTGTGGAGTTGGACGGAAAGACACGGTACTAGGAGAGCCTTGTTTGTTATCAAGAGGGAATTGAGCTGCTGCTACAGGTGTTGAAGGGTCAGTTTGGGCTTTCCCAGTAGCTTGGTCGATATGCTTATTAGTTCTTCTATTAAATCGTAAAGTAAAAGTTTTGAGATCTTTCTTTTGGAATATACCATCACCATCATCACCCATCTAGTTTGTGGTGTAGCATTTGGTTGCCCCCCCCAACAAAAAACTCGACATCATAGTTACATTGATGTATCCCCAGGAGTATCCAGAACAGCAAGTCAGTCTGCCCTCCCCCCAGTAACACCCTCAGGCTGCAACCCCCCTGCCCCTGGTGGGGCCAGCATCACAGTTTGGGAAAATATACTGAATAAAGTACCCCCTCTTGTAAATTATAAAGATATTATAAGTTACCGAGGAGTTTCATGACCATTTCGCCTTATACAGGTCGTAAAACTCTGAGGTAACTTTTAATTGCCTCATATTTTGCAACAGGGTGTACTTTACTTATTATAATACACAAATTTCAGTGAGTCATGTGACAGACATGACATCACTACTCACCGTTTATAACTGATGACATCAGTACTCACCGTTTATAAGGATATACTTTACAAGGTATTCATGGCTTTTGCGTGTTATAAAGAATATTCTACTATCTGACTCTTTGATCACTTGTCTGTTGTTTAAATATGTGAATTACATATGTATAATATTTTTTCAATCTAAATTGTTATGTTCTGGGTAGCCGAGGATGTGTAGAGTATAACAGTACTTTATTAGCAGAGTCATGCAGGCATTACACAACAGGAACTTTAAGCAACCACATTTACTCTAAGTTCTTCATAGCAGTAACAGCAGTTTCATAAGTCTCATCAGATAATGGTAATGTATAGAATATACGCTGTCCTTCTGCTCCCAGGCAGTGAATAAGTAAAGCATGCTTTCTAGCAGCAGAACATACACATCCAAGCAGTAAAATGTATGGTAGGCTCACCAGGGTTTGGAAGAAAAAATGCAGGCGGCTGCAGAGGTAGAAGCCATCCTTGTCACCATTTGTTATGTTTTGGGTAGCCGGGGATGAGTAGAGTATAACAGTGCTTTATTAGCAGAGTCATGCAGGCATTACACAACAGTAACTACTGTTATACTCTACTCATTCTGGGCTACCCAAAACATAACATAAATGTTAGATAAAGTAGCAGACCAAAACTTTGACGAATATTTTACGTATTCTTTAAGCCCTTTGAGGTTGTTTTACCTAAATCATGAATCTACAACCACTGGTTGCCAAGCTACACATATATGGAAATTGCTTGTCATGGCCAGAAAGCCCAAAATACTTCTGTTCCCCCTAGCAAAATAGGAAATAGGTTTTTACCCAAACTTTTACCCAATGTGTATGTCATGTTAGGTAGTTGCATGACATCTGTTGTTAAAGGGATTCTTTCATGATTTTTATGATGTATTTTTTATTTCTAAATTACACTGTTTACACTGCAAATAATTCACACTACAATATAAAATTTAATTCCTGAACCAACAAGTGTATTTTTTTTTAAGTTGTAATATTGGTGTGTAGGCAGCCATTTCAGGTCATTTTGCCTGGTCATGTGCTTTCAGAAAGAGCCAGCACTTTAGGATGAAACTGCTTTCTGGCAGGCTGTTGTTTCTCCCACCTCAATGTAACTGGAGGTGTCACATTGGGACCTGGATTTTACCATTGAGTGCTGTTCCCAGATCTACCAGGCAGCTGTTATCTTGTGTTAGGGAGCTGCTATCTGGTTACCTTCCCATTGTTCTGCTGTTAGGCTGCCGGGGGGGATGGAGGGGGATGATATCACTTCAACTTGCAGTACAGCAATAAAGAGTGACTGAAGTTTATCAGAGCACAAGTCACATGACTGGGGCAGCTGGAAAACTAATGATATGTCTAGCCCCATGTCAGATTTCAAAATTAAATATAAAAACATCTGTTTGCTCTTTTGAGAAATAGATTTATGTGCAGATTTCTACTGGAGCAGCACTATTAACTGATGCTTAGTTTTAAAGGTGGCTTTTCATTATTTATTAAATACATTTTTATTAGTGTGCTACACTGTGTATTCAAAGGATGCCAGGCCACTCTTTTTTTTGGGAACTCTATTTAAGTCTGAATTAGGGATGCACCGAATCCACTTGTTTGGATTTGGCCGAACCCCTGAATCCTTCGTGAAAGATTTGGACGAATACCGAACTGAATCCGAATTTGCATATGCAAATTAAGGGTGGGAAGGGGAAAACATTTTTTACTTCCTTGTTTTGTGACAAAAAGTCACGCAATTTCCCTCCCGCCCCTAATTTGCATATGCAAATTAGGATTTGGTTCGGCCGGGCAGAAGGATTTGGCTGAATCCTGGCCAAATCCCGAACCGAATACTGGATTCGGTGCAGCCCTAGTCTGAATGTTTGCTTTGTGACTCAAAACACTGGGTTAAAATTACCTTATTTTAATTACTATTGACTATTGTAGTAGAACATGTACCTTTAATAATGAGGGTTGTGCAGGTCCACCTTAAACAGCATGGGGAGCCAATTCTCTAAACTGTGCACACTGTGGGAGTCCCTGGCTGGAGAGTGAGCATGCTGCAAAAAGGAACACTGGACAATTTTTTACTAAAAAAATTATATTCTCAATCTATATTGTGTTACTTCTGAATGAGGTTCAATGTTGATAAATGCAAGGTTGTGCACTTTGGCAAAAATAATATAAATGCAAGTTATACACTAAATGGCAGTGTGTTGGGAGTTTCCTTAAATGAGAAGGATCTAGGGGTCTTTGTAGATAAGTTGTCTAATTCTGTGCAGTGTCATTTTGTGGCTACTAAAGCAAATAAAGTTCTGTCTTGCATAAAAAAGGGCATTAACTCAAGGGATGAAAACATAATTATGCCTCTTTATAGGTCCCTGGTAAGGCCTCATCTGGAGTATGCAGTGCAGTTTTGGACTCCAGTCCTTAAGAGGGATATAAATGAGCTGAAGAGAGTGCAGAGACGTGCAACTAAATTGGTTAGAGGGACGGAAGACTTAAATTATGAGGGTAGACTGTCAAGGTTGGAGTTGTTTTCTCTGGAGAAAAGGCGCTTGCGAGGGGACATGATTACACTTTACAAGTACATTAGAGGACATTATAGACAAATGGCAGGGGACCTTTTTACCCATAAAGTGGATCACCGTACCAGAGGCCACCCCTTTAGACTAGAAGAAAAGAACTTTCATTTGAAGCAACGTAGGGGGTTCTTCACAGTGAGGACAGTGAGGTTGTGGAATGCACTGCCGGGTGATGTTGTGATGGCTCATTCAGTTAATGCCTTAATGGCTTGGATGATTTTTTGGACAGACATAATATCAAAGGCTATTGTGATACTAAGCTCTATAGTTAGTCTAGGTATGGATATATAGAATTTAATTAAAAGTAGGGAGGGGTGTGTGTATAGATGCTGGGTTTTCATTTGGAGGGGTTGGACTTGATGGACTTTGTCTTTTTTCAACCCAATTTAACTATGTAACTATGTAACCTCAATCACTGCTACCAGCAACTAAACAAATACACAGTATGAAATAATTTATGAAACCTTAAGCCCTATCTAAATTTTCATATGGGATCTGTTTTATTGTAGGCACAAAAGATGATGCCAAGAAAGCACATTATAGACTAAAACTGAGCAGCTATATTGATCGAGCTGAAGAAATAAAACAGCATAGTGCTCAAATAGAAAGAAGGTCCGTTTTCAAATTTACAGCGGCCCTCAGCCTCCATCATGAAATGAGTAATATTGCAGCCCGCCAGCATAGTGTGATCAGGAATCGCATAGCCGTAGCAGTAATATTTGGTGTTATCAATAGACACATACTGGCACGTACTGATGCGCTGCTCTTGCATACTTCTTTAGGGCTAAAGGTGTCAATAGACGTTCTGATGTGCCAGTACAGTAAACAAAGGCGTATGTGAGAGTGGTGCATTACTACGTGCCAGTACATGTCTATTACTAACACCTTCAGCACACAGGCAGCAGTATAAACCAAGTGGCAGATCATTTCACTAATGTGCCCAAATATTACGGTTACCTGATTCCTGTAATTTAATGTTATATAATGTTAATGGTTCAAAGAATGTCGGGCTGAATGGTCGGCTCCCACGCATTTTCACCTCACCAAATCTGGCCCTCGTTGCAAAAAGTTTGGACACCCCTGGTCTAGCTTTTCATAAGAAAAACATAGACCTATTTTGTCCATTCCATCAATACATCGAAGGGTTTATATCTGTAAAAATGTGTCCCTTCACCAAGGTGTGGGCTAATTGAGCCTGCACTCCAGTTGGGGCAAGAAATACCATTTTGTGCTAAATATTCTCATAAAGAATGCTGTCTGCTTCTCCCAACAGGGAGCTCCTGGTGTGGGAAGCCATTTTTAGTCACACATTCACTTAAATAGCCTCCCAACTTGCTCATTATGCACGTGTGTGAAATGACATCCATGCACACAATGAGCAAATTGGAACACCAAACATTATTTGCATGCTTGTGTCCCAACTGACATGGCCATCTGCAGGTGGCTTAGCACTGTTTTTTCTTTTTTCATATATTGTATTGTTACCCCCATCCACGATGCAGACTTTATCAGCCTGTACCTCTATCAGGAAAACAAATTCCACCAATTGGTGCCCTTTAATGATGAGTAACTAATGTGAAGCAGGCTACTATATCGGATGTAGTGTTATGTTTGGTCATAAAAGTATCCAAATCTACTTCTCATGCTGCTCTTTAGAACCTTACTGGTTTCATGATGTTCATATTTTCTGATTTGGGAGGCTATAGAAGCATTTAGCATCATTCTTGTGTTCATGAAACAAGTGTTTAAACTGTTTAACAGTTTGTATCTGTCAATATGATCTTGACAAACTGGAACATCCTTTTCTTTGGTTGTTATATGTTTGAAGAGCTATTTTAGAATTGTGAGAAAGCTGCTGGTACCATTGTGGGTTGACTGTGGGTGCAGAGTAAGCTGGTCTTGGTTAAAGAAACAATAACACCAAAAAAAAGTCTTTTAAATTAATAAAAATATAATGTACTGTTGTGCTGCACTGGTAAAACTGGTGTGTTTGCCTCAGAAACACGGCTATAGTTTATATAAACAAGCTGCTGTGTAGCCATGGGGGCAGCCATTTAAAGCTGAAAAAGGAGAAAAGGCACAGGATACACAACAGATAACAGATAAACTTTATAGTATACAATGGGATTCTTCAGAACTTATCTGTTATCTATTGTGTATCCTGTGCTTGAATGGCTGCCCCATGGCTAGATAGCAGCTTATTTATATAAACTATAGTAGTGTTTCTGAAGTAAACACTCCAGTTTTACCAGTGCAGGGCAATACTACATTATAATGTCATTCCTTTAAAACACTTTAATTCGTTGATGTTACTGTTCCTTTAATCAAGTATTTTGTAGATCAGTGTGTCTTAACATTATAAACTCACTATGTATGACATTTTAAATTCATTCTCTTTCTGGCTTTAAGCAGTTTCATTTGCTTTTTTATATAATGAAGTTAGAATTTAATTAGCATTTAATATTTAACAGGATGAACACATGCAACATCATGTTTTAACAGTTTCTAGTTTAATAAATTTCTGCTCATGTAGTAGAAACCCAGGTTTTGGGTCTCTGCTATCAGTTCATGTGTAATACATTAGTATCTGCTAATGAGGATTAACAATGTTGTGTGTCTGAATTCAATTTTTGAATGAACACAGAAATATGTTTTCATTAATATGATTTTCAATATTTTGTAAGAGGGAAAATACCACAAGCAGATAAAAATTTTAGAAAACGCAACTGGTTACAGCAATGAAAACCTTTTCAAGCCTTACGTGAATGAAACATTAACAGAGGTGTGGGTGGAAGATCCTTACATATGCTATGTGCATCAAGTAAGTTCATGGAAATAGAAGATTACCTGTTGGTTTCCTTTTAAAGCTGCAAATAATACCTTTCTATGCATTCGCTTCTATTTTCAGTTATTCAACTTATTACGTTTCTGTGAAATGCTTATAAGGGGACCATCAATTGTAAAGAAAATCAACTTAGTGGGGGTCATTTATCAACACAGGGCAAATTTGCCCATGGGCAGTAACCAATCAAATAGCTGCATTTATTGTTCTACTTGCAGCTGGCTTTAAAAAGTAATCACTGATTGGTTGCTATAGCTAACTGCCCTTGGGCAAATTTGCCCAGTGTTGATAAATGAGCCCCACTAACCTCTATGGATGAAGTAATAGTTTGATTTTATTTCTTAAAATTCTTGTTTTCATGTATATTTCTACCTCGTAATATGTGTTTTAGTATTAGCAAATTCAAAATTTTACTGAAATTGCTACATTTTACTACATTGCTCCACCTTCTTTTAAACTTAAATCTATGCACTGTGCATGGTTAGAAGTTTAGAAGAAGACAGAGCAATATGATGTACTGTATAGTGTTTTGCCACCTCATACTGAGTCAGCAGCTTAATAGCTGGTTTATGGGGCCAAAACCAACATCTTGCTAGGGATTGATGGCAAGATTCAGATAAGTACAAGCCACAGGACCTGTGGTTTTTCCGGATAAGGTTTTTTTCCTGAATTTGGATCTCTATACTTTGTCTACTAAAAATCATTAAACATTATATAAACACATTAAAAAGAAAATATGTATTCAAATGTTGAATAATTTCATTAAAATGGAATCTGAGACATGGCCTTCCTGTAATTCCAAGCTTTGTGGATAAAAGATATCCAAATAACAGATCCATAACTGTACTTGATATTTACTAGCTGTGTTGTACCCAAGCAGCTTTTGCCAGACTCTCCATCCATTTTGTTTGGGCATCAGAATCCTGTGACCAGTGAATAGGCTTTTAGCCTCCACATTTATTTTGATATGGTCATGAAACTTCTTGTTGGGTCTTAATTTTATAGTCATGATAAAGGATGCATTATTTCATGTATATTCTTTATACCCTGAAATTTGAATATTATTTGTGTAACATTGCACATTTTTTTATTTACAGACTAATGGAAAAGCCCAACAAGCCTGTGGCCTTCAAGAAATCAAGAGTTCACTGCAGGATTATGGTGTAATACTCGAGGTAACACTTTTCCTCTTCTATTCATGACCGGGAAATTAGGTGAGCAGTCTTCAAGTATGGATGCACAAATTCCTATGGTACTGCTGCCTGGTGGTGCAGAGCTCTCTAGACAGGCGGCACACGTCAATCATATACGCGAAGCATTGGAATAGAGACACACTCTCTTCCAATGCTACTCGTTTATATTTATAGGCCTTATTTACAACTTCATCTTCAGTTGCAGTGGCAAAGAAATGGACAGAGTTGTGTTCTTATCCAGTCTTCAAGTATGGATGCACAAAAGCCAAGGTCTTATATTTATAGGCCTCATTTACAAATTTAACTTCAGTTGCGGTGGCACAGAAATGGACAGAGTTGTGTTTTAATAAACATAATTAATTAAAGATACTTGCATGCAACGCCACTCCATGCATCTGTGTATTTATGCTCAGCACTGCTGCGTCAATTGCACAACATGTAAGTGTTGGAGCTACTGCCTCCTTTAAGTTGGTGGTAGCTCTTTTTTTATCTAAAAAATCTCTAGCAGATATCTTTTGAAACCAAGAACCAGATATTACAGCATTCACAGTCACAATTGTGCGCATTTTAATGCATCGAATACAACTCCCCATTGTTGTAAAGTGAAAAAACACTGCGTTCTCTGTAAAAAATAGCAAATTGCACCCCATTGCAATTTTCATGGAGCACTTGCACATGACCATTCCCCTGGAGCCATCAGTTCATCCCCTCTGCTCATTGCCCAATTTACATTACTGGTGGCAGTATGTATTCGGCATTTCCAGTCACAGTCCAGACTGTTATGTTTATCTTATGTATGTTTATTCTAAAGAATGTCTCGTGTTTTTTTGTTTGCCGATGTAAAAACAGGGATTTTAAAAGAAACCACTTAGCCCTTACATCAAAACAATATTAGCAGTTAACTTCATAGTTAAAGATTGAGGTGTTCTGCTTCTAATATACTTTATTCCATACAGTAGGTCTTTCTAATGTCTATAATACTGTACTGTTCTTTCATTAATGCCATCATTTTATACTCGTAAAGCAATATGTGAATCTAAGGCACTTCATAAATATTAGAGATGTATGAAGTTTAGGATTTGGTTCTGTGGTTCAACCAAGTCTCTGCATTTGTTGCTGGATTTGGAATTGGTCAAACTGAATCCAAACTCTTATTATATGACTTTAAAGTACTGGACAACTGGGGGATGACATTTTTATTTTCAGATGATGCAGCGCTTGTAATGATAAATATGTTCTACAGAAGCTGTAACTTTTTATTGTTGTCAAACATTGATCGTTTGTCCTATTTTTGTTTGGTAAATAGAAAACTCACCAGTATAATTACAAATTAAGTTTTGAAATGAAGTTGTAACAGAATATACATTATGTAATTAAATCACTCGCAGTTTGGAAATATTTGTGTTACATTCAAATTTCAACTTTCACAAAGAAAAATGACACAGTCCTTTAACGACAGGTTCAACAATGGTTGGATGATCAAGATTGGACGAGGTCTAGACTACTTCAAAAAGCCTCAGGTATGATCAATCAGATACAGAGACAGATATTTAAATATTTCTTTTCAGTGCTCCAGATAATATTTAGTTTGCAAAAGCTTCTGAAATTCATGTTCCTAAAAGAATTATTGCATCATTAAAGTAGAACTAATGCTTAACAAAGTACAGGTATGAGACCTGTTATCCAGAATGCTCAGGACATAGCGTTTTCCGGAGTAACAGATCTTTCCATAATTCAGATCTTTATACCATAAGTCTACTAGAAAATAATATAAACATTAAATAAACCCAATATGTTTCTCATTCCATGAGATTGAGCCAAATACAGGGAGCATCACATCTCACTCACACTCTCACCTCCATGCTGCACGTAACATCCATCCCCCTCTGGGTCAAATCCATGAAGTTAGCCAATACGGAGCACTCGAAGTGGCGAGAAGCCATGAAACGTGTAAAGCGGATGATCTGAAATTTTGTATGCTGTTACGCTGTTATCTTTTAACATGGATTATAAAAATTTAATGATTTTAACACATCACTCCGAGTGCTCCGTATTGGCTAACTTCATGTTTCTCATTCCAATAAGGATTAATTATATCTTAGTTGGGATCAAGTACAAGGCACAAAGAAAAAGGAAATAATTTTTAAAAATCTGGATTATGTGGATAAAATGGAGTGTATGGGAGACAGGTTTTCTATAATTCATAGCTTTCTGGGATAACAGGTTTCTGGATAAAGGATGCCATATCTGTATAGCTCTAGACATGCTGTACCATATGTTTGCGGATTTCATACCTTCTGAGGCCACATGAATCATGATTATTCTAATAGGGCTATCAAATGTGGTAACATAAATTAAAGGGATTGTTCACTTTTAAATACATTTTTAGTATGATGTAGAGAGTGATTCTGTAATAATTTATTTGTTTTCATTTTTTATTATTTGTGGTTTTTGAGTTATTTAGCTTTTTATTCAGCAGCTCTTCAGTTTGCATTTTCAGCAATCTGGTTGCTAGGGCCCACATTACCCTAACAACCATACACTGATTTGAGGAAGTGATTTAAAGGGATGCTGTCATCGGAAAACATGTTTTTTTCAAAACGCATCAGTTAATAGTGCTACTCCAGCAGAATTCTGCACTGAAATCCATTTCTCAAAAAAGCAAACAGATTTTTTTATATTCAATTTTGAAATCAGACAAGGGGCTAGACATTTTGTCAATTTCCCAGCTGCCCCTGGTCATGTGACTTGTGCCTGCACTTTAGGAGAGAAATGCTTTCTGGCAGGCTGCTGTTTTTCCTTCTCAATGTAACTGAATGTGTCTCAGTGGGACATGGGTTTTTACTATTGAGTGTTGTTCTTAGATCTACCAGGAAGTTGTTATTTTGTGTTAGGGAGCTGCTATCTGGTTACCTTCCCATTGTTCTTTTGTTTGGCTGCTGGGGGGGGAGGGGGGTGATATCACTCCAACTTGCAGTACAGCAGTAAAGAGTGATTGAAGTTTATCAGAGCACAAGTCACATGACTTGGGGCAGCTGGGAAATTGACAATATGTCTAGCCCCATGTCAGATTTAAAAATTGAATTAAAAAAAATCTGTTTGCTCTTTTGAGAAATGGATTTCAGTGCAGAATTCTACTTGAGTAGCACTATTAACTGATTAATTTTGAGAAAAAAAATTTTCCCATGACAGTATCCCTTTAAGTTTTTAGAGACATTGGAAGACCTCTCCTTAATCTTTGCTCCTAGATCACTAAACTCACTTTCTGTGTATGGCCTTTTTCCTATTGTTAAGTTAATTTGACCCAACTGCCCCAATGATCAGACCTGCACAAAGTAGAAAGGAGTTGTAATTCACTTCAGTATTCAAACATGTTACAAGAAGGTCTGTTTCAATGGCTGCTCAACCTGGCATATATGTTCATATGGCTGGGAAGTTTGGTCAGAATTGGTCTAACTGCCCAATCAAACATGGGTGTGAATTGCCTTCTTTAGGTGACCTCCTTCCTCTCCCTACCCACATCCTCCTTCCATTATACTTAGTTCAATGTTATTATTTGTAAATAAATGCAAGATTCATTGTCTTAGGTTAGTTATTTACTCCAAATAAAACATATTTATCATGTACAGAATCTACTTCATTATAATATAAAATGTTTGACCTTGATAAAGCATAAAACTCTCCAAAATTAGTAGATAGAAGTAAAGCCCATTTCATTTCCTACAGAGCATGCAGAATTAAAAGCATTTAATACCACAGAAAAAAAAATCCAGGTTAATTAGTATCCCTTGTTTTTATAAAATTTTGCTCGAGCTACAACATCATTGGCGTAGTCTTTTCCTGTAGTGCGAGTGTCCACATCAAGGCTGATGACGTTTCCTGGACCAGCATTATATGCTGCAATAGCACCTAAAGGAATGAAACCTCTGTTAGCATGATGTATGAATGATTTCACGGGCTACTGCTAAATAGATTTTATTGGCACCTGATAAATTAAATATTTAATTAGATGTGTTTAAAAAAAAACGACTTTTTGTGAATTTAATCAAGTAGGCAGGATGGATAGGAAGGAGTATCTCTAACAACAGAAATAAGCTGGTGTGCCTTTAGACTGTGTGCTGGTCTGACCACAATATTCTTTTCAAAATATCTAATTTTCTATTATTCAGGAGAGACAGTATTTTGCAAATATTTCACCCTGACTCATCTGCCACGTTTTTAGGAATTTATAAAATGCATTTTACATAGAAATATACCTTTCAGATGCTGTTCTGTTGACCATGTAGGAAATTTTCTTCTGATGGAGTCAAACATGCCGATCAGAATGTCTGTTCCTTGTGTAACATGCTCTTCGCTGTTCCAGGCCCCGGTAACTGTATGGAACCTTTTATCAACCTATAATAAATAACTTTTTGCAATTTATTGTATTCAGTACAGGTATGGGATCTGGAAACCCATTATCCGGAAAGTTCAGAATTATGGAAAGCCTGTCTCCCATGTTATCCAAATAATCCACATTTTTAAAAATGATTTCCTTTTTCTCTGTAATAGTAAAACAGTATCTTGGTTCAAGTTTTAAGTGTTACCTTACCTACAAATTTCTATAAACGATGTTTATAACTAAATGTACAGTGGTGTGCAAAACTATTTGCCCTCTTCCTGATTTCTTATTCTTTTGCATGTTTGTCACGCAAAATGTTTCTGATCATCAAACACATTTAACTATTAGTCAAAGATAACACAAGTAAACACAAAATGCAGTTTTTAAATGAGGGTTTTTATTATTTAGGGAGAAAAGAAATCCAAATCTACATTTTCATGTGTGAAAAAGTAATTGCCCCCTGAACCTAATAACTGGTTGGGCCACCCTTAGCAGCAATAACTGCAATCAAGCGTTTGTGATAACTTGCAACGAGTCTTTTACAGCGCTCTGGAGGAATTTTGGCCCACTCATCTTTGCAGAATTGTTGTAATTCAGCTTTATTTGAGGGTTTTCTAGCATGAACTGCCTTTTTAAGGTCATGCCACAACATCTCAATAGGATTCAGGTCAGGACTTTGACTAGGCCACTCCAAAGTCTTCATTTTGTTTTTCTTCAGCCATTCAGAGGTGGATTTGCTGGTGTGTTTTGGGTCATTGTCCTGCTGCAGCACCCAAGATCGCTTCAGCTTGAGTTGACGAACAGATGGCCGGACATTCTCCTTCAGGATTTTTTGGTAGACAGTAGAATTCATGGTTCCATCTATCACAGCAAGTCTTCCAGGTCCTGAAGCAGCAAAACAACCCCAGACCATCACACTACCACCACCATATTTTACTGTTGGTATGATGTTCTTTTGCTGAAATGCTGTGTTACTTTTACGCCAGATGTAACGGGACGCGCACCTTCCAAAAAGTTCAACTTTTGTCTCGTCGGTCCACAAGGTATTTTCCCAAAAGTCTTGGCAATCATTGAGATGTTTTTTAGCAAAATTGAGACGAGCCTTAATGTTCTTTTTGCTTAAAAGTGGTTTGCGCCTTGGAAATCTGCCATGCAGGCCGTTTTTGCCCAGTCTCTTTCTTATGGTGGAGTCGTGAACACTGACCTTAATTGAGGCAAGTGAGGCCTGCAGTTCTTTAGATGTTCTCCTGGGGTCTTTTGTGGCCTCTCGGATGAGTTGTCTCTGCGCTCTTGGGGTAATTTTGGTGGGCCGGCCACTCCTGGGAAGTTTCACCACTGTTCCATGTTTTTGCCATTTGTGGATAATGGCTCTCACTGTGGTTCGCTGGAGTCCCAAAGCTTTAGAAATGGCTTTATAACCTTTGAAATTGAACTCAGGTGTGATAAACCACAGTTAAGTTATTTTTTAACAAGGGGGGCAATCACTTTTTCACACAGGCCCATGTAGATTTGGAGTTTTTTTTCTCCCTTAATAACGTAAACCTTCATTTAAAAACTGCATTTTGTGTTCAATTATGTTATCTTTGACTAACAGTTAACGGTTTTTGATGAGCAGAAACATTTAAGTGTGACAAACATGCAAAAGAATAAGAAATCAGGAAGGGGGCAAATAGTTTTGCACACCACTGTATATAAATATTGGTTTGCTTATTAGACAAGGTCATAACGTAAAATTTATGATATGTTTCTGACACATCTAATCTGAAGATTTTAGCCTGTGCAACTAGACTGGATTTTGATTCATCGGGGAGACAACTCCACATTGGAATTGCTCACATTTCCTTCAGTTGCATGTCCATGTTTTAACTGTAAAATATAGGTTGACAAACGCATATATTCATGTTTTGGATGCTGAATGGATAAATACTGTATTGTATAGAAAACTTTTCAGAAATAAAAATATTTAAAAAAAAAAACAGTTTCTTGTACTTGATCCAAACTAAGATATAATTTATCCTTTTCGGAAGCAAAACCAGCCTATATGGTTTATTTAATGTTTACATGATTTTCTAGTAAACTTAAGGTATGAAGATGCAAATTAAGGAAAGATTCGTTATCCGGAAAGCCCCAGGTCCCAAGCATTTTGGATAACAGGTCCATACCTGTACCTACTTACCGTATATACTCGAGTATAAGCCAAGGTACCTTATTTTACCTGCAAAAACTGGGAAAACATATTGATTCCAGTATAAGCCTAGGGTGAGAAATGCACTGTTGGTGGGGTGGGGTGCATGGAAGTAGTAGTTCAGCTACAGCTGGAGGGCTGCAAACTGTTACACAACATAACATATTTCTTTATGCAAGTTCCTGGAGTCAGAACATTTCTTTTCATTGAAGGGAAAGGGAATGAGACAGCAGGCAAGGTCGTGGCAGACTTGCAGGTTTGCTAGGAACTTCCAGCAGTCTGATCAGAGGCTTAAGCTCGGGTTTCACTGGCAAATGAATGAGAGCCTCCCACAGCCCGAGCGCTGCACTGAAGTCAAATTCCCTCCTCCCTCAGTAACACACAAACGTGCAGCCGCTTGCCCGCTATCCCTGCACTTTTCTTGCTAATTCCGCCTGCTCGAACTCTTGTGAGGACTGAATTGAGTCCTAGTTTGCTCCCGAGTATCAGAGCCCCCCACGTGTCCACACTGGCTGGTCTCTTCCAACAACTTTATCTCCTTATGTCCCCACACAACCCAATGCTTACTGTTTTTATTTGGAGGAGCCACAGAGTTCTTTCAGCACATTTTGGGTGCTGAAAAACTCTGCTTATACTCGAGTCTATACGGTAGCTCTATTTCCGTTGTAGACAAGGAAACAAATTATATATTGAAGTAACAGTATAGGCTGAATGGAGCTAGTTCAATGAAATAAACCAACTTCTGTGCTAGAGAACTATATTCGACATTATGATCAGATCATGCAATTGTCTAGAATTGATTTTTGTGATGTTTTTTTTAAAGGTCTACTTGTTAAACTGCATTTGTTACACAAAGCAGCCCAGTTCATTGCTTTTTGTAGCAAAAGGTAAAATATGTGCATTAATTCACACGTGTAGTGACTTGTGGATTATACAGCACAGGTATTGGACCTGTTTTCCAGAATGCTTGGGGCATGGGTTTTCCAGATAAGGGATCTTTTCATAATTTGGATCTCCATACCTTAAGTCTACTAAAAAATCATGTAAACGTTAAATAAACCCAACAAGATAGTTTTTCACCAATAAAGGATCCATGCAGCTTAATTACCCTCAAATACAAGGTATTGTTTTACATAGAAAAAATAAAACCAATTTCTGGTAAGGCCACCAGAATTTAATGAAACTGGAGGTTGTTTTAAAGCACTTGAGAGTAGTATCTAAAATGGCTGCATACTTTAAGGCAACTTTGCCATTTTAGGGGGATATCAAGTTGCCCTTATTTTACTAAGCTTTTTTGAGGTAGAGAGGAACTGATTGGTGATGAAAGGGGTTTTTCACCTTCAAATACTTTTTTCAGTTCAGATGTTTGTGGTACCTTGACCTACTGTTGCCTGACCCTTTTTAATTCTGATTGCCAAGGGACTGAGAAATAGAGATGAAATGAATATCTTTATGTACAACTTTACGTATGTTCCCTTTATATCTGCTATATCAGGCAGAGTCTGCCTTCTGGCAGAGGTATACATCATTAAAGGGATACTGTCATGGGAAAAAACATTTTTTTCAAAATGAATCAGTTAATAGTGCTGCTCCAGCAGAATTCTGCACTGAAATCCATTTCTCAAAAGAGCAAACAGATTTTTTTATATTCAATTTTGAAATCTGACATGGGGCTACACATTTTGTCAATTTCCCAGCTGCCCCAAGTCATGTGACTTGTGTTCTGATAAACTTCAATCACTCTTTACTGCTGTACTGCAAGTTGGAGTGATATCACCCCCTCCCTTTCCCCCCTCCAGCAGCCAAACAAAAGAAGACCAGATAACCGCTCCCTAACACAAGATAACAGCTGCCTGGTAGATCTGAGAACAGCACTTAATAGTAAAAACCCATGTCTCACTGAGACACATTCAGTTACATTGAGAAGGAAAAACAGCAGCCTGCCAGAAAGCATTTCTCTCCTAAAGTGCAGGCACAAGTCACATGACCGGGGGCAGCTGGGAAATTGACAAATTGTCTAGCCCCGTGTCAGATTTCAAAATTGAATATAAAAAAAATCTGTTTGCTCTTTTGAGAAATTGATTTCAGTGCAGAATTCTGCTGGAGCCGCACTATTAACTGATTAATTTTGAAAAAAAAAAGTTTTTTCCCATGACAGTATCCCTTTAAGAATACAGCACAAGGTGCATAGTGCAGTGAGAACAGGCACAACATAAACCTGAGCACCTTCTATAGGGTATTAAAATGGCTTTAGTTAGTCATTCTTTTGGCACAAGTCTGTTCACATATTCATACATCCCTCTGTTGGTGGTGCATAGTCTTGCAGAAAAAGCAGGACAGAAACCATGGCACTTGGTGCAACGTAATGTAATTGCAAAGAGCATATTTGGATGCAAGTGTCTTTATTGAATAGCACTAATGCATGCAACAAAGTCCATTTTAGCACAACCACACTTGTGGCTGTATTCATAAATTAGCCTAAAAATGTCTGCAACTCTTTCTTACCTGCATGAGACCAAAAGCATTGCCATGGTCACCCCACCCATTAACAAGAACATTTCCGGCACGTGATTCCCGAGATATGATTCCAGCAATTAAAGCCGCATCCATGCCTTTCTTCTGAGACACTGACTGAATTATAGACTTGTATCTGTTCATCCTTGTTAGGTCTGTCTGCGCCATAGTCTCAGAAGCCTGGACACCTTTATAATAAAGCAACATTAGAATGATACAAGAAGCAATAGAACAAAGCTATATAGTAAAAATTAATTTAAAACTGTCAGTGCTCTAAATAAAACACAAAAGATCCAAGAGTAACAAGAGCCTGAAACTGAGTTTGAAGTTTTGGCATGAACCTTTAGCATCCTCGCCAATGTTATAAGCTGAAACAGAAAAGCAGTTTGCAGTCAAGTTCTGATAAGTAGGTATTCACAATGGTTACTTTCCAGAAAATGGCTTTTTAGAGACAAGAAAATGAATTTACAAACGTCTGTGCTAAATTGCACAAGTGCAGTAGCCAGGAGCAACAAATCAGGTATTTGCCTTCAATTTTTTTAACTTGCAGTAGACTGTTGGAAACTGATCGCTGATTGGATGCTATTGGCAGCTGTACATTTGTTCTCAATAAGCCCCAATGCACCAGATAATTTGAATGATATTCTTTGGATGGCAAAATATAAGTAGGATTTCAGTCTTTCAAGTACCCAACATTATTTTAAAAATCCCTTTCACCTGCTCACACAGTATATCTAGTGCTATGAAACAGTTTTTCCTATTTACTTGTGTTTTTTTAGTTTCCCTATATATTTAAAGGCATGTTTTGGTGACAAGGTACTCACCACAGATTGTCAGCTTGTCTTGTTTAGCTGTTCGGCATGAAGCTCCTGAGGTCTGAACCTTGTTTATTTCGCCGAATCGTCCTGATGCACTTACACTGCCTGTAATAGAAAAAAAGCTCTGCTGCTTGACTAGCAATATGTCTAACAGTATTCCAAAAAGTTAAAATGCTACTAAATGCTCAAATATATTACACATAAAATTTAGGAAGGATCCTATGGTTATGTTATTAGGAAATAAACCAAAATATCTGACAAAGCCAGCTTACAAGCTTAGCCAGTACTTATGGCAGCCAGATTGATTATAGCCAGTAATTGGAAAAAGAGAACGATCCCTTTAAGATACTTGAAAGCAAAGATAATCTGTATAGCGACCAATGAAAAGCTTAACTACATGTTGCAAAGTGATATGGGAGCATATGATACAAACTGGACGGCTTGGCTGATTTATGAAAAGGATGCCCTATTGACATTACTATTACATGTTTAAAGGGAAAAGAAGAAAAAGGGGATAAGGGAGAGAGTTTGAGATCGAGAAAAGAAGAGGGAAGCCCAGCCGCCAATTAAGGGGAATAATTGTTTTTTTTTTTTTTTTTTTTGATGATTGTCTTTGTTTGTAACAAATGAACCAAAATGTTAAGCATTAGAATAAGTGTAGTATTAAGCATTGTCTGGAAATAGGTATAAATATTTTGGATATGATATATCAAGCTGTTAATCATCTTTTTGTTTTTAAAAATAAAAAGTGAAATTAAAAAAAAAAAAAATGCTACTAAATGTAAGTTGCGAACAGAGATTTGCCATGAAATCATACTTACATAGCAGGAGGACAAATGGGAAAATCTCAGAGAACATGTTTCCTTCCAAGACAATACATATAACAGTAATAAGCAAGAGGGCACAAGATTTATAATGCAACATGTACTTCCCATTGTGCACTGCAGCCCCCTCCCCCTGCAACTTTTCTTTACCCATTCCAGGAATAGTTCTGCTTTTCTGCACAACGCAATCTCTATATGGCAATATACACACGGATGGCAGTGATGAAGAAATCCAAGATCAAAGAACACATGAACCTGAATAACAAAGTGTTTTCTTTATTCTGAACAGCACTGTAATTTCCTAACAGCACTTTATACCCTGTACTATTGCACAAAATGCCAAATTATTTAGCTGCATTTCTTGACTTTTAAAAATGTTCCAAATATATAAAAATCTAACATTTAGCACTTACAGTATTCAGTGGATAAAGCCCCATGAACTGTAGACAAGGTTTTTTGGGATTCGGGTGTTATTCTTCCTTTCTCTGTAGTCACATTAGCTGCTATATCCAGTCTTGAGCTTACAAGTGGAGTCACACAGTTTCCTTCCCAACTACTATTTCACACGCTAGACTAGAAGAGGCAGTTTAATGAGCCCACTTGAGCCAAAAAGGAAAATCTGTTGAGACTACAAGGCTCCCAACCATGCTGACAGAATCCTGGGACAGAAAGAAACTGTATGCAGGACTTCCTCAGTAGTTACATTACATATCCCCCCATACTTTTCAACCCCTGGTTGGAACACATGATCCAAAGAAGAAATATGCCTGGAGAAAGTGTCTGCTTTATACATCTACGATCTTCAAGATCCTGTCCTTGAAGGTCAGGAACCAGCAAGTAACCCATCTCTATGTCCTTTTCACTGGATATATCCCTTATGAATTTGAATTTCCTCCCAAAGAGATATCTGAGCCCCTCTAGTTCCCGCTTTATAGTCAAATACTTTTTGGAGTTACAAAAGCAATTTCACTCTGGGAAAGGAGTATCTGCCGGTAAACTTTTGCAAAATCCAATGTGGTTGACTATCGATTAACTTGTCAGCAGGGATCATAGGGTAAAGGGCAGATTTTGACACATCAAAAGTCCAAACAGTCATTGCAAAATCTCTTACTACCATTTGGTTAAGAACAATCAGTTGCACACCTGTTGTTATGTGGTTTGAGCCTGAACCATATGTTCTTTTACAATTGCCATTATTGCTACTATTTTGTCCTGCATTTATAAGATCTACTCAATGACACTTTTATCACAAGACCATTTGTCTAGCCTGCTAGTCCAATGTTTGGAGGTCAATAACTTTTACCTAGCTCTATCCAGAACATGAACTGGCACCTTCATCCATAATGATCTCATTGGGTATACCAACTCCTGCACCAGCTCTCTGACCATAACTTTACCATAACTATTATGTAGCGAGATGGCCTGAGAATAGATGGCTTAATGGATTTGGTGCATCCCTACTGTAAAATAAGAAAAACAGGCCCTGTCATGGGTTCAACAAGCTTCCCATCAATCATATTTTCACAAGCTCTAACAAAGATGATCTTTTAATTGTTCAGAACCAAAGTTTTCCCAGTGTGACAGCAAAAAAGAAGCTCTATGGTACCTTGGGATCAATTACCCTGACTAGCCCCCAGATTATCCTTACTACCTGTCCATGAATCATTTGCAAGCAAAAGAAAGTGGAAAACAGAGGGTTCAAAAGTCAAGTTATCAAAACGCACTGCTGTCAGTATGTTCACTTTCAGGTGAATCACCAACCATGGTGGTAGGCTGCCATAATGATTTTTGTGTAGGTTGAGCCAGAAGCACCAGAACAAGGAAAACCTCTCCCCAACAGAAGCTGGTTAACTGCCCCAACTGGGCAAGTTGGTCCCCATTTATAGATACTGCAGTCATTTTTTCTTTTTGACCACTTTCAGCAGAAGCAACGAGATTTGCTTATACAGGTATGGGACCTGTTATCCAGAATGCTCGGGACCTGGGGCTTTCCGGATAGTGGATCTGTAATTTGGATCTTCATACCTTAAGACTACTAGAAAATCATGTAAACATTAAATAAACACAATAGGCTGGTTTTGTTTCCAGTAAGCATTAATTGTATCTTAGTTTGGATCAGCTACTGTTTTATTATTATTATTATTATTACAGAGAAAAAGGAAATCAAAAACATTTGTATTATTTGATTACAATGGAGTCTATGGGAGACGGCCTTTCCGTAATTCAGAACTTTGTGGATAATGGATCCCTTACCTGTACCAAGGGAACTGCACTCACAGAATCCAACAAAGCATGATGCACACATGTAGTACACATTGTTTTTTTTTTTCTTAGCCAGCATTACAAGCAAGGAGAGACTGTCGTCCCTGTGAGAAACAGCATTGCATGTTTTCACCAACAAAAGGTCAATATGTAGCAATAGGTCCCACATTTTTTACAACCCAGATGCTCAGTCTTTTAACAGGTACATAATCCTCAAGTTTTGCCTGCAACATAATAGGTAATGTGCTGACTTTTTCCACCACCTTCAATAGCAGTAGCTTTCTCCCCCAGGATAGTCTTACTTGTGGTCATGAGAGTCCAATTCTTGTTTTTGGGATGTGTATTGATGATCTTTCTTCCTGGAGCCGAAGAGCCTCAGGCTGCAGATAGTTTTTGAACAGACCAGGTCATGCATTTAGGAGCAGGAGAAGTTGGCCTAAATGTAGACCCAACTTTGGACTCTTCAAGCTCATACAGACATGGTCACACCCACACACAAACGTATCTCAACTTGAAGTTTATCGTAGTTAATTACCTCCTCTGGAGAGAGGTTAAAATACGGTAAAACCATATTTCCCCATTTTACATTGTGTTTCCACCAATATTTAATGCCCGATTTTACTTTTTCCTGCATTTTATACAATTTTTTCTGGTTCCTTAAATTTTTTTTAAAATAAGGGGTCTATTGTAGGCCTTTGAGGTTCTCCTGTAAGAATCTGAGCCAGAATCTCACCCATTTTTCCTTTGGCCTTGACTCTTTCTCAGCAGTGCATTCAAAAGAATAAAGGAATGCCCCAACTACTTGAAGAAAGAAAACTGCTGTGTTTAAGTTTCCTTTGTCATTTATTGAAGTGATTGTTTCGTAAGTCTTCATGAAAAGTAGATTATATTTGCAATATGTAAAAGGGTTTCTCCAGTGTTGGGAAAGCACAGAAGTTTCACAGAATTATTACATAACTGTATTTTACCTAAAGGCTTTTGTTTTCTCTTCACGACTGCCAAGCTATTGGCCTAGTCAACAATTGCAGACATTACACTTTACATGATAACTTGCAGTCCTCATGATTAACAGATATTTACCTTATTATGAGCATACTGTAACTGTAGAGTTTAGTTATTAATATTACCAATCCCTATAGAGCCATGGCAACTGTCTCAAATGCAAAAAGTCTGGAATAAAGTTGCTAATTTGGTACATGGGCAGGGAGTATTTGTTGAACCTGCCCTGACGATTTTTGATAGAAAGGTAAATGAAGAGAAATCCAACCTATAGCTCACAAGCAGTGTTGCAGCCAGTCTTAGGCTAGTGCCACACAGGGGTTGAACAACCTGTTGAAATACAGGCAACAGCCTTCTGATTTATGCCCCAGTGTGAGACTAGACTTTATCTTAGAGACACACAACACAGAAGCAGACAGTTTTCCTTAGGAGACAAATGATAGTTTGATGCAAGAGTTTCAAAATTTATTTCAGATCTGTCCAGACATTAAGATATATTAATATGAAAATGGATATTGCTAACAGTGAAGTAACAGATTTAAATAAGGCTCAGTGAACTGTAATAATTCCTTTTCCATCATTCCATAATTTTTTTTAATCTTTGCTTCCTTTTTTTTTTCTGATTCATCAATTTTGTTACAAAGATGGTGCACCAACAGCACAGTACATAAAGTGTGGCCCAAGCTGCTCATGTAAATGTTTCAAAAAATATTTTATGCATATGAAATGGAAAAAACCCCACAATCTTCCCATTTCAGTTTAGTGGTCATACAAATATCCGAGATACTTGTATACATTTTTTCTTTACAAAAAGCATAGATGTTTATAGTTCTCAGACTATAAACATGAAAATGATTGATGAACAGCTTTACTAAAGAAAGAAGTGTACAATTGACATACCATTCGAATCCTGTGACAGTTATCTAAAACACTGCACTTGTTAGGCCTGGTTTACACATAACTAACATTGTGTGACAGATCACACAGGCAGGTGAGATTATTTCCTATGGCAAATTCTGGCGTTTATAAGAAAAACAATCTAGAAGTAATTTTTTGAACATTATATCTTTTTAGCTTGCTCTTTTCCTGTGCTAATTTCTGGTCCTAAGAAAATCTGGGCAACAGTCATAGCTATTAATAGCGGAGTAATGTAACTAGTGGAGAGGAATAAGTGCAACTTTATTCACATGGGATTCTCACCCCTGTAAACCAGGCCTAAGAGGTAACCTAAGACTCCCACGTACAAATAAGTGCTTAAACAACTATTCACAAATCTAATCATCGGAATCTGAATCATACTTTGTTCCTCTTATAGTTTTCTTTTCCAGCTTTGTAAAATGTGTGCCATATTTCTTCTGGTTTTGAAAAGGTGGCTCCATTAGATTCCCACTAGAACAAATATGAAAATGAAAATATATAGTTTTAATATAAAATCACAAATATAGAATGTGATGAAATAATTCCATGGTTTGGTCATACCTAAAACCTGTCAAATGTTCTGGGATTTGGCCAGATTCTTGATTTATTTCATTAAATCTTTAACCTTATGTGTAATAAAAAGCACTACATTTGCCCAGGTTCAGTAACCTATAGCAACCAATATATTTGCTTTAAAAAGTAGACAAGTGAATTCTACCTGCTGATTGGTTGCTATGGGTTAGCACCTGGGAAAACAGTTTCCCCACATTACAATTTTTAGCTTATATGAAAGCATGCAAGTTTGGTCTTTGGCTAGATTCTAATGAACAAGAAGATTTCAATGACAGCTGATTCTGCAAGAACCTAGCATAAACAAACCACCAGGAAACACAACACAGCAACATCTATTGACTATACGCCTTAGTTTAGTTAGAATCCATTAGTATCTTGTAAAACAGAATTTAAGGGGCTATTGGCTATTCCCAGGTTTCTCAGGTTTTTGCTGAACATTACAGGCAACAAGAATATTTAAAATCCAAAAGTTAAATTGATCTTGTTTTATGTAAGTAATAGTGCTGTACCATGTGAGAACTTTGTGCAGCATGTTAATGGCCAAATCAGGTAAAGATATGCAAATTATGCAAGGTGACTAAATGACTGGATATTATGTATGCCTGGCACATGGGAATTCTTGCTCTGTTGCCAAAGAAATGTAAAGACTCTGAAGGAGAATCAAAACAGCGGCAACTGGCAAGTGGCAGTAAGTGCATCACACATTTCCAGAGAAATTGCAGAAAAATTACTTTGTATTTAATGGACATTTCTAGTCCATGAACACAGAGCATTTTATACTCATTCTGAATGCAGGAACTAGGATACTCAAGAATTAAAATGATGTTAATGATCAAACAAACCACAGATTTAAATTTAGAGCTTAAGAAAAGCTGTATTCTGGTTTCACTACATTTACATACACTGAAAGTGCAAATAACTCCAGTTGCAAACGTTGCACATTCGCACGAAATAAACAGCAATTGGTAACCCTGCATTTCAACTGCCTCGAGTGCCAGTGTATTTCTATACTATTGACCTTTTGGGGGGGTTGCTGTACCCTCATGCACTGTGCACCAGGCCACCTTAAGGAAGGAAAGTGAAGAGTGTGCTCAGCTTTACCATGTTCTATTTCAGTATACAAGTATTTGGCCATTTTTCTACAGTTTGATTGATTCAATGATCAGAACTAAGGAGTTGTGGTTCCTCTTCACTTGCTTCATTATTACCAACAAACATTTTCAGTCAGATAAGGGCGTTATGGTCAGAAATCAGCTAAACTGCCTGACTAAACCTGGCCATGTATGGGCATGGTACCACTGTGGTGCAGATAAACTACGTCAGAATGTTACATGCAGTTATTCTTTTCTATCCAAGTATAGCCATACTATAGCAGTCTTACTTTACCTGTAGTTTATAATTTCAGCACAACCAAGTCTCCACTCTAATGTCTCTGTGGTAAATTCATCTGTGTTTCCCAGATCTGCGAAGCCGACAATGTAATCTTTAGTCTTGCCATCTTTTACGAGTGCCAGCGTAGGAATGACTTTTAGGCGCAGTCTCTCACACAGGAAAGGTGCTTTCTCCACATTCAACTTGAGAAACTTGGTCTCGATGTGCTTTTTTGCAACCACTGCCAAATGTTTGTCCAGAATTTTACATCTGCTCACAAACAAGAGAGAAATAAATAATAATAATAATAATAATAATAAAATGACTTGTGAAAATGAAAAGGCACAATCCTGTTTGTTTTATTTAAAGGAGAACTAAAGCCTTATTAAAAAAGTAGGCTAGAAATGTTTTACATTATGTTTTGGGCTTCTGTACCGGCCCAAGGTAACCACAGCCCTTTAGCAGGGAAGATCTGTGCATCCCAATGATGCCCCTGCAGCTTCTCATCTTATTTTCGGCTGCACATGCTCTGTGATGCTGTCACTTACTGAGCTTAGGGAGCGACTCACACTATAAAGTAAACATAGAATATAAGTGTCACAATATAAGGCTAATTAGTAATTAAGATAGATAACTAACAATTGGCAGCACAGAAGCCAGTGCAACTAGCATCAGAATTTAATAAACAGCCCTGTAGCATCAGCTTATATTACAAGCCAACCTTATTTTCTGCTGGATAATTTGTGACAACCCCTAAACTTAGCTTCTCAACAGCTGCTCAGAGATCACTATGTGAGTGTTGCAGACATTTTCCAAGATGGTGACCCCCCCTGTGACAAGTTTGAAGTCAATCATTGCTGCTATTGAGAAGCTGAAACTTTAGGCTGGTGCAATAAGTGCAGTATATATAATATTGCAGTTTCAGCCATACAAACATGCAAGCAAGGCAGCAGTTACTAAGGACACTTTGTAAAGCCAACTCCACCACTTCTAGGGGTTAACAACTGACAAAAGAAAACCTCATATTGCTTTTTGATTCTGTCTAAAGAGACCTTTTGATTTGTGGCAATTTATCCTTTAACAAATTTAACTTCTGTAATTTTGTCATCTGACAAAAAGTATGGAATACTGCTTGTCAACTTTATAATAGAAGTAAAGTAGTCAAGGTTAACTGCTCTTTCATGGACAATAGAAAACTGCTAAAAGAATTGGATAGATCGTATCACTGTTTTGCTTGCTAAGCTTTATGACCATGCATGTTTTACAATTCACAAAATAAAATGTGGTGCACACAGAGACATTAGCTTGCATATACAAAATTGTGCCTTGTATCAGATTGTAAAAATCCAGTGTGGGTGTTTCCAAAAAGGATTGCTTAGTACTTCAAATTACACACAGTACAGTATGGACAACTTTTGCAGCTTCTCTAAATACTGAATACAATCAAATCAGAAAAATAAAGGGAGGGGCAAACAAGCAGCGATTACTGGAAACCAGAATCTGTTTAAAGGGCACCTGTTGGGTAAAAATGTTATCCCCAACCAAAGGTGCGGGCTAATAGAGCACGCATTCTGGTTGGGGATAACAGTAGTTTTTTTTTTTTTTTTTAACAAAATGCCCCACGCCAGTGCTACTCTACCAGCATAATGCGCATTAAGCATGCAAGTGACCGGACATGGCTGCTCGCACCAGGAGCTCCCTCCCGGTGCTGGTAGCGTAGCTTAAAAAAACTACGGTAAAAAAAAACAACTACGGTTATCCCCAAATGGAATGCAGGCTCTATTAGCCTGCACCTTTGGTTGGTGATAACATTTTTACCCAACAGGTGCCCTTTAAACTGTTCAAACCTCTTTTCTTTCTTTGTGAGAATACATGTTTAATTGTTATACTTTTTTATTTTTATATGGGGGCTCCCTCCTATTCATCTTCCATTTAGACTTTCAAATTGTTTCCTGGGACCTTACCAACTACCTGGTCTTACTTAAAGGGATTCTGTCATCAGAAAACATGTTTTTTTCAAAAGGCATCAGTTAATAGTGCTACTCCAGCAGACTTCTGCACTGAAATCCATTTATCAAAAGAGCAAACAGATTTTTTTATTTTCAATTTTGAAATCTGACATGGGGCTAGACATTTTGTCAATTTCCCAGCTGCCCCTGGTCATGTGACTTATGCCTGCACTTTAGGAGAGAAATGCTTTCTGGCAGGCTGCTGTTTTTCCTTCTCAATGTAACTGAAGGAGTCTCAGTGGGACATGGGTTTTTACTATTGAGTGTTGTTAGGGAGCTGCTATCTGGTTACCGTCCCATTGTTCTTTTGTGTGGCTGCTGGGGGAGGGGGTGATATCACTCGAACTTGCAGTACAGCAGTAAAGAGTGATTGAAGTTTATCAGAGCACAAGTCACATGACTTGGGGCAGCTGGGAAATTGACAATATGTCTAGCCCCATGTCAGATTTCAAAATTGAATATAAAAAATCTGTTTGCTCTTTTTAGAAATAGATTTCAGTGCAGAATTCTGCTGGAGCAGCACTATTACCTGATTCATTTTGAAAAATTTTTTTTCCCATGAGTATCCCTTTAACACAGTATATTAACAAATTACTTTAACTTGGACATTTACCTGAAGGTGGAATCTTTGTAGAAATGGCAGACAACATTTTTACTCTCCTTTACTTCCTGGAAGAACTCCCTTTCACTGGGTATCTCTCGATATTCTCCATGTCCTTTGGATAGCCATTCCTGAATCAAACAAAGATGAAACGTTAGGCTATATTAACAACACTTAAATCTATATAATTTTACCCCATCATAGGTCTCTCTATCTAGAAGTAGAGAACTCCTTTACTGTAAAAATAAAACACTCTCAATACATATACCCACCTATTCTGGATTCAATGCACTCTCTCCTTTACACCAGCATATTCACACTCGGCTTCTATTATTAAATTGTAAAGATTATGCAACGATAACATGGCAGCTAGCATATAGGAGGATGCTGGCCAAAGAAAAACAGCTCACAGGTAGGAAGAAAAGAGGGATGTTTTGGGGTGCTTTATTTAGCATCACAGGTCTGTGGTAACTCTGTTCATATACAGCAACCTGTAACCAGTAAAACCTACAATTAACTTTCAGTTCTTTGCTTACAATGTTTTGGTTTCCTGCCTAGCCCAAATTGTCTTTTTCAATCTGCTTGGGCCCTAAACTTAAAATCTAGCTGCTCAGTTTGATTCAAAAAGAGAGAATGCACAGAACACACAGTGGGGCTCATTTATCAACGCTGGGCAAATATGCCCAAGGGCAGTTACCTATAGCAGCCGATCACTGATTAGCTTTTCAAAGCCAACTGCAAGTAGAACAATGAATGCAGCAATCTGATTGGTTGCCATGGGTTACTGCCCATGGGCAAATTTGCCCATTGTTGATAAATTACCTCCAGTGTGTTTACAATGCTATCTGACAAGAAGTTTGTGAATCAGCTGTGACTCCTGCTGATGAAAGCAGTGTTTCCTATTCTGTTTGGTGAAGAAAAACTTCCTTTATTTTTTGCATAGTGCTGCTATCGGAAATAAAAGCCATTTTTTTCTTTAAAATACTTTTAGGGCTCTTACATGCAGGCTTTCTAAAATTTATTTGACATATATTTGAGATACAGGTTTTAGTTTTAGACACAACACGCTGCATTTTCTTGTGCTTGACGCACATTCAGAAACCAGTTGATTAGAGGGTTGCATTTGGATATGACAAAAAATGAATGCTTTTGTAAACACATAAACACAGGATTATGATAGAGAATTACTTGTTTTTGCTGCTGTGCCTTCTTCAAGGCTTCAAGTCTTCTTTCTTTTAGACGCTCCATTTCATCTTTGTCTATTTTGTCAAATTTCTCTAGTTCAGCATCTAACTGCTCCTCCATTATTTTGGCTGTCTGAAGAAGCTGATTCTCCATGACTTTTGCAAATATATCCACAGATGTGTCAGCTGCCATTTTAGTATAGGTCTGAACTGCAAATAAATAAAATAGGGGAAGGGGTAGTAAACATGCTTAATACTACTTTTCATGCAATAATAGCTATAGTTTTAGATTGTTAAACACATGTAAATGCATTTAAGCAAAAATATTGTACTAAGAAAGGCAACTTTCATAATTACAGTGCAAGCATTTATAATGATTTTAAATTTTAGGTATAATAAAATAAAGAGGCATGGTAATAGGTGAAGCACAGAACGTGTAATAATAAAAGTAGTAACACAAACAAGTAATAGGAACAATAGAAAACCCCAGAAAAAAATAATTATTGGGAAGTTTACAGCAGAGTTTCACATTAGTTGGAGGTAAAGAGGAGGTTACAGGTATGTGTTTGGGCAAAGGTAATGTCAAGGTGAGGATCAGAAACACATTTGTTATGTATAAAAAGTCCGTTATAGAAAGCAATAGGCAACATCCCCATGAAAACTATATACTGTGGAGCTGCTCTTAAATACTCCACAAATGTTGCATATCTGCCATCTTCTGTCCCTGTGTATCCCAGGCAAGTTATGTTTAATATAGGATCCGACATATCAGGAAAGGCATTCAAGAAAGATTCAGTCTCTGCTGAGCTGCCTGAAGCACAAATCCTAACACAGAGAGGATCTATGCAGTGGATCCAATCTGCTAATGCACCAAGAGACTATCAATAAGGAGATAGCATCAGCAACAACCCAAGTGAACGCCAATGCCTTTTCTTGCAAGGGATTTCTTCCCAATTGACTACTGGAAAAATTATGGATGAATCTTGTGTTTGTATTTATGAAAGGGTGGAAGCAGGGGGATAAATGCTGGTTAAGAGGTCTCAGGGATGAAAAAGTTAGATACAGTCTGTGTCACTCATAATAATTCAGACTGCATTGGGTCAAAGTTCAAAAATACTATTCTGATTAGAATTTCTCTGTATTATTGTATTTCTTAAGAGGGATCACCTATGGAATATCCCCGGAACCCAGGCCCGGATTTGTGGAAAGGCCACTTAGGCCCGGGCCTAGGGCGGCAGGAATTTAGGGGGGCGGCATGCTGCCCAATCACACCCACATTGTTCAAAAATACTGGGGATGCGCTTGAGATACAATTTTTTTAAAATTTCCCGTGCACCAATCCCCATTGCTCCTGTCCCCCTGGAGGGGACGGGGGCAACGAACGGTAGTGGGCCTAGGGGCACCCACTATGTAAATCCGGCCTTGCAGGAACCCACAGGTACTTTTCAACGGTTTTGCAAGCAAGCACCCCGACTCAACTGAAGTGTTATCTCCTACATAAGGAGGCAAGAGCAACAAGAGCAGAGAAGAGTTACCTGTAAGGGCATAAAAATAAGGGCAGTGGAGGGGCATAATATAGAACTCAGATTTACAAATGAACCAGTGATATTTTCAGTGCTTACTCATACCTTAGTCTGATGAGAAGACAAGGAGAATTATCTCTTCTAGAGTGGGCGACTTAGCCTCTGGGGAAGCATTTGGAGATAACACACAAATCGCCACTGGGGAAACATGTGGCGCAAAGTTGCCCAAAGTTTCCTTGTGAGAAAACTTCAGGCTACTTTGGAAAGCAGCCGTGTATGTTTGCCCAGAGGCGATTGATAGGCAGCTAGGAAAGCATTTGGAAATCACCACACTAGAGACCATTAACCACAGGGGAACTTGTTTCCTCATGTGTCATCATCCTTAATGGCTAAACTACATGGGAGATTTTGATCAGATTTATCTGACCCACATCAGATTTTGTCAGATGAACATGTAGCATTCCCATCCAACAGGCGTGTTGCATCAGATGCCAAATCCTCAATGCGGGTTATGCAACAGATTTTAGTTGCAGCGCAATTATATTCTGACCCAATGTGACATGTTCTGTTGATCCAACACCATCAGACAAAAGCTTGGGTGTAGTTTAGCTGTAAATGCTAAAGTTCACAAATCTGGCAACATTTTCCCTTTAGAATGAGCACATGTGGCAATGCTTTACGGCTAGACTTCTAGGTATTTCAAAGGCATGCTGGGCGACAACGCTGGTATCCAGGCAACGAGTGAACACTCAGGTGCAGCTCTTTAGTAATAACTATGATGTTTCTATGAATAACATGAGTGAGCTGCAGTGCATTGTGTTCCAGCTCGATCCCAGGGGCGCGGCCTTAGTAACAGACCTTGTATAGACAAATATGTCTGAAAAACTATTGATAGTGAAGTGAAGAAAAGCCACCCCGAACCCGCAAAAAGCGACAACTACCGGTAATTGGCGGAATTAAGGTACTGCAGAACTACAAATGTACGGTAAATGCATGAGCCCAGAAATAAGGCTCTGGATACAAAAAATGCGGCGTGACGCCGGGAAGCTGTACGTACAAACACATTAAAAGCAAATACATTCGCAGGAGCTGAACTGGCCGTTTACTGACGCTCCGACCCATACGGAACGCATTCGCTGCAGGATGTCCTAAAATGAGTTCCGTAGACCCAGACGCATCACCCTTTCATGCTGCTGCCTACCTCTATCGATAAACGTTCACTGCTTGTCTCCTTGCTTCTGTGTGGCTCCTGGGTGACAAGAACAAGCGTATTCTGCGATGTCATTCGTGACGCCACTGTTCCACGTGAGCCTGGAAAGTCGCGGGAATGAAATCGTGCGCTTCAGCTCAGGTGGCAGTGACAATTGTAATGGCTGTGACAGGCCCGTGCTATCTTGTCAGAGCCATGATAAGCGCACGAGCATCATACTGACCACTGTTCAGGCCAGAGCTCTGAAAGATTGGCACATATGGTCATCTAAACAAGTTATGTTGGGTTGGTTGACGTCTTTCTAAAAAAAAAAAAAAAAATGTATATTGGTTATACACTTTCAATGGTTGTAAATGTAATTGCTATTAAAAGAAGGTTTGGTCTGGCTGGCTGTATTCTCTGAATTTATGCCTCTAATGCCTGAAACAATGTTGCAATGTAGACTACAAAGAGTGGTGCTAAATGGAACATTTTCTAATTGGAGCAGTGTTGTTAGTGGAGTACTGCAGGGCTCTGTACTAGGTCCCTTGCTTTTCAACTTGTTTTTTCATTGCATTGTATGCTGTCACCATATAATTAACATTTATGTGAAGGTAAATCAGATATGGAGCTTTTGATTTATAAAGTAAAGCACCATAGCAATTCATGTGGATAAGGCAATCCAGTACTTTAGATACCTACCAACTGTCTGCCACGGTTAATAGAGGGTGCTGCTGCTGCAATTTTCAATTTAATGCTACTTCTCAACAAAACAACTCAAATCCTGTATGAATAAGAGTAAAGGTGTAATATAATCTCAATATAATAGCCTATTTCTAATCTTTGCTCTTTGCTAGCAGCAGATGCACATGTTTTGCGCACAGACTGGCAGACCAGTATTTTAGAAGAGGAACACAAACCACTAGATCATCTCCCAAATATTTTGTTTTTTTGGACCTTAAAGGGCTGGTGAACACTTTGTCTGCTGTAAGACAAATAAAAAAGTAACTTTACAAGGGCCAAACAGCAACAATTAGTAATGCCCTGCAAAGTTAGGCATATAATAAAACCTGTGAAAGTTTGTTTACCAACAACTTATTACTTACATTAACTATAAAAACATCTCTTGAGTTTCCTTGAGTTCTACTTAACATAAGAATTGTATTTGTTGTTTAGTACCCTTTGCACAATTTTTAGATAATAAAATATTTTATGTAAGATAGAATAAAAAAACATGTACAATATTTCCACAGGAATGCAAAGGGCTTAAATGACCCAATTAACAAGTCTGGTACTTGAGTAAAGATTGGCAATACCATTCAGTTGTACACAGTCTTTTGAAGTATCCATTAAGATTACATCAGATTGAAAGTCAAGTAAAAATATGAAGTAGTTTGAACAACAGTTCATATCTTCCTTTAACAATGAATGCTTAATCCCTTTGTTGAAATATTACACACATTACTTACATTTTAGAATTAATGTCCCAGTTTTGAAAATACTCAGCAAATACACAGTATTTATTCTTTGCCTATGATGCTTCCAAGTGCAAGCCTTTGTCAATAGTGAATTCTTGCTGGTGGCTGATTATGTGCCACTTGGGATGGCCTTTCTTCTATGGGAAATACAGTGTCAGTTTTTTTTTTGAGTTCTGCCCATGACTGCTATATGAGTGTTTTATTAAGTGTTTTCAACAGTTTTAGGTTAACACTACTTGGGGCTATTCCAGCCCTTTTGTTACCTGCAATTCACAACAATGACTGCCACAACCCCAAGTCACAATCATCTGACAAGTGAGTGCACTTTGCGAGCATGCTGTACAAGTACATAAAGGAGAATTTGAGAGCTGCACTTATCAAAGCACCCAGTTATCATAAACGGTCCCCCCATGGTGAATAGAGAACTGCTAGATGTACGTGACAGTACAATTTTCATAAAAAAACAAACAAAACAAAGCAAAATGGAAATAAATATTTTATCTTTTATTAATTCTATTTGAAAAAAGAAAGAAAAAAAAATTAAAGCAGAGGATTAGATGCTTGTTTGCTGCAGACTGTAAAATCTACAGCACTAATTGACTGCTAGCACCAGGCTTTTACCTAAGGGTAAGGCCAGACGTGGTGTTTTTACGTTGCGTTTTTAAAAAAGAACAGCCAGGCATAAATACGCTACTGAAACCACACGCGACCGTCAACATGCATTTTTCATGCGTTTTTCAGCACGTACAATTATTTTCCCAACACGCACTTTTCATTGTTCTCATTGAATTTGGACGCCATATTTAAAATATGCAGCGTATTTACGTACAGTGTGGTTTCAAACCTGCAGATCCCATAGAGTTTATTGATTTGGTAGTTTCTTGACGTATTGGCGTTTCTGCTAAAAAACACCAATACTGGCGTCCTGTGGCGGATTTCAGCTTGCAAGTGTGAATTGCCATAGTGTGTTTTCCATTCGTTTCAGTGGAAGTGCAGTTTATGCGTATTTACGCCTGGCTGTTCATTTTTAAAAAGCAACATAAAAACGCTGCAAAAACGCTACGTCTGGCCTTGCCCTTGAAGTCAAGAATCTGAGGGTTAAATGAACAGGAAGTGCATAGAAACTGCCTAGACAATTAGGGTTTCTGACACTTCGTCAATCGTTAATTGCAAAAGTGCTTAGAAGACCACCCTGAGGCTGATGGGATGGCATTCGCGTTGCTCCGCTTTCTGAAGTTGCCTCACAAGGAAAGCTTGGGCGATTTTGGAAAACAAAGCGACGCAAATGCCATCCCACCGGTGATTCACATTCCTTCCGGTGGGAAGGCATTTAGGGGAGATTAGTTGCCCACAGCAGTGAAGATTTATTGCTTGGCAACTAATTTCCGACCAGCCTAAGTGTACGCCAATATATTTTTGGGGATAGGACCCATTAAAAGGCACACCAAACATTTTCTTCTTTAGCTAGTTGCACTTAGTACAGTGGAATTCCTATTATGACAGTTTTAAGGTTTTTTTTTTTCTCTTTAATACAAGAGCAACCCCCTTGCAGTTGTGAATACTTCCAACTCCCAGTGCAATAAATAATGCCAAGACATCCCCCAAATTATGCAACGGCATGATTCAATAGCTAACCCGTGTATTCTTTGTATCCTCCAAGGATTTTCAAATATTTCAGGTTTACGGGGTATGCAGAAGAAGAGGTTAATAGTTGAGGCATCAAATAAAAATACATCAGAATCCAGACATGAAACAATGTCATTCAACTTCTTAATATTTCCATTGCAAAATATAGGATATTAGTGTAAGTTTTTTTCACCCTTTAAAGGGATACTGTCAAGGGAATTTTTTTCAAAATGAATCAGTTAATTTCAGTGCAGAATTCTGCTGGAGTAGCACTATTAACTGATGCGTTTTGAAAAAAACATGGTTTTCCGATGACAGGATCCCTTTAAGGAAAGAAGAACTATTAGAGAATCTGATTAAATAGCTTGG
Source organism: Xenopus petersii (assembly GCA_038501925.1). NCBI lineage: Eukaryota > Metazoa > Chordata > Amphibia > Anura > Pipidae > Xenopus > Xenopus petersii. The sequence goes on along the minus strand of CM076675.1, from coordinate 105,202,892 downwards.
TTGGAAATACCTTTTTTAGCAATTCTAATGTGTGTGAATGTTGACAAATTCCTCTCTCAATCACTCTGGGCTACCAGTTTCAAGTACGAATCAACTTAACTATTTATTAAATTAGTAAAATTATATAGTAGCTTATTTTTCACAGAAAAAAAAGGTCTGAAATAATGCAAACCTAAAGATATAAAGTGAATAAGGGGGGGGGGGAAGACATTTTAGTATACCTTAATGAAAAGGCAGATGCAGTACAGATACCATACAATGAAAATACACAAGCAGAACAAAAAAAGAAGTTAATGGAAGTTTTCGATTGCCATAGGAAGGGCCGTAGCAATAAGAATGCCCATGTCAGACAGCATCCCAGTGCCATTTTAAATAGACAATGGCTGCCATGTATTCCTATTAAATGGGAATGGCTCAAGGGAATGATGACAGTTATCCATGTGGAAATGGCATGTGACACGGAATAGCTGTTTCTTAGTCATCAGAATGGAAAACTGCTGCGGATGGAGACCTTAATTGCACTTTAAGCAATCAAAAACACCTGTGTGCCATAACCCCTAGTGTTCTGAATGGTGGCATTCCATGCTTATTAGCAGCAAATACAAATTTATATATACAGGGAACCATCTGCAGGACCAACATATCCAACACTGATTAAGAAGACATCAATAAGAGTCCAGATTCCTAGGCCGCCAAAACTGAAGAGCTTTCCAAGTCCTTCTCGCCACTGTCCCAAATAAAAACGATCTGCCCCAAAGCCACCAAGGGTAATGCTATAATAAATACAATGCTTTTATTAGACACAGTAATTTAAGTTTACAAATACAATGTATAAACTTAATACACAGTACTAGAAAATGTTTACATTTTCAGCAATGTTTGTGAAAAGAAAAAATATCTAATTTATGGTCAGGGTTAATTACCCATATGCTTTGTCATTAAAGGAGAGCTAAAGCTTAACTAAAGAGGTAGCTAGAAACATTGTACATTATATTTTGGGTTTCTATACCAGCCCAAGGCAACCACAGCCCTTTAGCAGGGAAGATCTTTGTGTCTCTGGAGATGCCCAGTAGTTCCCCATCTTCTTTTCTGCCAATTCACTGCACATGCTCTGTGCTGCAGTTACTGAGCTTAGGGACCGACTCAAAATATACAGTACACATAGAATATAGATGTCACTGCAAGACTGATTAGGAATTAATACAGATATTTACTATATGGCAGCACAGAAACCAGTGCAACTAGCATCAGACTTTAATAATCAGCCCTTGTAGCATCAGCTTATATTACAGGCCAACCTGCTTGATAATTTGTTATGACCCCTAAGCTTAGCTTCTCAACAGCTGCTCAGAGCCCACTGAGCATGAGTGTCGCAGACACTTTCCAAGATGGTGACCCCCTGTGACAAGTTTGAAGTTCTGGATCATTGCTGCTATTGACAAGCTGAAACTTGAGGCTGGTGCAATAAGCTCAGTATGCAAAATATAGCATTTTAGCCATAATCATTTTTAGGCCATATTTACAAATCTGTATTGAAAGTGGCTCAAAAATACAATTACCTGCACAGCTTTTTACATAGCCTTTCGCCTTGTAAAACACAGTGCTAAATGTTGAGTAGGGGTATGTATAAATTTGACAGACAAGTTAGTAAATCAGAATAAGAAATCAAATGTTTACAAAATTTTGAGAACTACACTGTACTCCAACCAAATTTACTAGACTTGCAAAGCTTTCTTCCTATACACTTTGCCAAGGCCACAAAGGTGTATTATTTGTTGTAAACTTTGATACAATTGATTTTATGCCAAATTTTACAATATACCTTGTGTAAAAATAAAATACAAAGCTTTATAGGCAAATATGTCCCACAGATTACTATGTCCACAGGACATTATCTCTCTGCCTAATTGTGGTTATACTTATGCATAAAAGCAGTCAACCATTTCTCTCAAAACCAGAGTCTCCTAAAGATCATTATCTTGTTCTCAGATGGCAATTATAGTCCTGAACAAGGGTTGCAGTCTGGTTGTAAACAAAAGCCAATACAGATAAAGGATCCGTTATCCAGAAAGCTCCAAATTACAGTATCTTTTATTTGATACAAACTAAGATATAATTAATCCTTATTGTAAGTAAAACTAGTCTATTGGGTTTATTTAATGTTTACACGACTTTCCAAAATTGCAGAAAGATCCATTATCTGGAAAATCCCAGATCCCAAGCATTCTGGATAACAGGTCTCATACCTGTACCACATAGCAGCTTAATCTATTTTTTATGCTGGTATGTCCTCAAAAGGGGATTTTGTGAACCTCGCAGTTAAATCATTTTCTCTTCAGCGGTCTATGGGACTCAGGGACCATGGGTTATAGCATTTACCACCAGGAGGCAGACGAGAAAGGACACCTTATTCTGAAACTTGCCCAACCAATTTGTGATGGTGAGAAAGACTTCCTTGTGGAGGGACCATTCTCCTGCGACTACGGTTTGAAGACGGAGATAGTTGGCTTGACAATTGTCTAGTCCCAGAATGTAGATAGCTGATAGGAGTGTGTGGAGTTCTTCCACCCAAGACAAAATTAACCAAACTGACCTCCTCCATTAATGTGACCATGAAACCCAAGACCCTCATGGCGAACTGTGTCGTTTGATCAGTTTGGTTAATTTGCAAGGCAACATCTGGAAGCTCTTGTCTGGGTTTTCGTGATAAGATATCCTCCACTAGTGAGCTGGCCCAGGAGAGATTCTCTGCAGTGAAGAAACTCCAGGACAACTTCTGTTGCCAAAAACTAGAAGTCTGGCCGCAGAATCTCTAACTGAATGGTAGACATCGTGGACACCAAAAAACGTTCTCTAGCTGTACTCGGGGGTATAGCGTGATAGGGAGGATGATAGGGAGGAGTCAGCTTCTTTCCCTAGTGTCCTGCCTCCTGGTGGTGGATGCTTTACCCCATGTGTCCCTGTGTCTCACAGACACATGCAAGAGAAACAAAAAATTGATTTTGTTAAAACAATACCAAAGTCCACCAAAATAAACAATACCTTAAAGCCAGAGCAGTTGACCACTTGTATCCTCCTGTCCAATTGCAATAAAGCATCTTTGGAAATGTCCGATTACCTAAAAAAAAGGAAAAAGTATTAAAGTACCAATGATTTCTAGAATACCAAGTGATATACAAACTATGGCATACAAACTATGGCCCTCTAGTTATTACACTAGAACTCCCAGGAACAACGTTTACTGAAGTTATTAAATGTAAACATAGAATTGTAGAGAGATCTGTCATTCATACCTAAGCAATGCACATGATCCATAACTGTACAAGTTGTGTTGTAGCGTTGCCTGGGGCAGGAGATGGTTTTGCAGCTGCTGGAAAGATTACACACATAATCTGAAGGGGGAAGCTGCCAGCAGAACTGACAAGCCATACTGATGGTAAAATATTCCTGGCGTTGGCTGTTTTCATCCTGTGAATAAAAATAAACAGATCAAGCTAATCAAACATACAATATTCACTTAGGTTATAAGTAATAACACATTAGTGCTATAACATTTACGGGATGTCCCTTCAAAGGATAACCAAAGCGCTGTGTGCAATAGCCTAACTGATCTAATTGAGTACAGAGAAAATAATATCTGTATCTGCAAGTGTAAGTTGGCTCCATCACCAGCACATAAAACTGCAACTGGAAGTCTGCACCACACTGGATCAGTTACTGGAAATCCTTTATTTTCACACAAAATAAGAACTGATAGAAGTTTACAGAACAAACCGTGTTGTCATCTATCTCCTTATTCAGTTTAGACTCTCTGTGCACTTGTAAAAAAACGGGTGTGCATAGAAAGAGGTGGGTCAGAATAAGTACAATATTGCAAAGTGGTGGGGAATCATGAAGCATGGCTACTTTCAGAAGTTATGAAATATGCATCAAATCCTCTTACGGGTATACCACTATTCCGACATCCATTAGTTAATTTAAAAATGAGGAGAGCACTCCAAGGTAGCAAAATGCTGTGTTGTGTTTATTCAAGACTACTACACAACATTTTTCGGGTCTTACAGTCTTGAATAAGCAGACTTGCTATAGTATATACAGCTTTACACAATTATGTTTTGCAGTGCTCTCCTCTTCTTTTACCTACTAAAATTCCTTTCCATCCAGAAAACAAACCAATAAGAAGCTTACCAATTCTAACAGCACACGTATGAAATAGTCTATATAAGAACCTTCTAACACACATAATAAAACTGATAACGATAATCAATGATACTGAAGATGTCCAAAAACGCTCTGCCGATTCGGTTCAGGATACTAGTGCAACTTTCCTCTTACAGGTCACCACTTTCCTGATATGTATGCTTTTAGTATAAGAGAAATGAGGAGAGCACTCAATAAGCATAAATGCTGTGGTTACTTTATTTAATGCCGACCACCAGTACACGACATGTTTCGGGCTTCTGTGCCCTTTATCAAGTGTCATTTTGATAAAGGGCACAGAAGCCCGAAACATGCTCTCCTCATTTCTCTTATACTAAAAACAATAATCAATGTTTTATTCTCCAATATGGCATTTACCGTATATACTCGTGTATAAGCCGACCCCTGTATAAGCCGAGGTACCTAATTTTACCTACAAAAACTGGGAAAACTTATTGACTCGCGTATAAGCCTAGACACAACTACAGCCCTGTCTCCCAGCAGCGCACATTCTGCCAAAGCGACCCCCCCAGCGATCAACCGGACTTCTTTGCAAAGCTGATGGTGACAGAGAATTGCCAAACGGATTACTGTGTGCATTGTCCCACTGTCCCACTACTATGTGCAGAGGGTGCTGTTTGATATTGCCATCACTGTTAATCTTTTGTATAACCAACAGAGGGAGCTGTGTGATATTGCAGTCACTGTTATTCTTTCATATAACCAACAGAGGGCACTGTGTGATATTGCAGTCACTGTTAATCTTTCATATAACCAACAGAGGGTGCTGTGTGATATTGCAGGCACTGTTATTCTTTCATACAACCAACAGATGGCGCTGTGTGATATTGCAGTCACTGTTAATCTTTCATATAACCAACAGAGGGCGCTGTGTGATATTGCAGTCCCGGTTATTCTTTTATACAACCAACAGATGGTGCTGTGTGATATTGCAGTCTCTGTTATTCTTTCATACAACCAACAGATGGCACTGTGTGATATTGCAGTCCCTGTTATTCTTTCATACAACCAACAGATGGCGCTGTGTGATATTGCAGTCACTGTTAATCTTTCATATAACCAACAGAGGGCGCACTGTTATTCTTTCATATAACCAACAGAGGGCATTGTGGGATATTGCAGTCTCTCCCCAAGTGAACTGTTGGTATAGGAATGATTAAAAGTGACTGCAATCTCAGCTACTCGGGTTGGGTACCGATGACCCAACTCGGCTTATACGCGGGTATATATGGTAAGTGTTGCTCTGCATGTGTCCTCTACACGTCATAGCAGAAAAATAATTAGGGCTCACAGTACTGTATCTTCAAGAAGCAAACAAGTGTAAACATTTCCCACACCAACACTATTGCTGTACTAAATTAAGACTCAACCTCTCCTTTGTACAAGGTAACCAGCTGTCTTAAATGTGGAGGTTAACTATTAGTATGTTATGTAGTGAACTGTTTAAGTCAAGATGCCATTTGAAAACGAACGGAATAATAACGCACTTGTCTATACTCATAGATCAACTGTGCCTGCTTTTCTCAATTGGATGCCCTGTATTTTACACCTGCCTTGACTAGAAAGGATATTGATAATGTCCTGCAAGAATACAAAAAAATAATTCAGAGCTCAAGTGAAGTGTTCTTATTCTTATCCAGTACTATCACATATAAACATATAGTAATAGCAAAATAACACAATTTAACATTCTAGAAATTGTGTCACTGATTTTATTCGGACTGATAAGCAGTAACAAAATAAAAATTACTTACAAAACAGACAACCCCATTTTTAGCAGTACAGTTAAATGTGACAAGCTTTCCATAAATGCAGGAGTAGTTTGTAGCGCAGGTCATACAATCTGAAGCCAGCCTGCTGCATTGTCCATTGCTTGGGCATATTTCCATATATTCTGGCATCTTTGTGGCTTGAAAAATAAAGGGTTAAATCTTACTGACAAGTAAATCTGTACATTATAAAGGGTATTATGCAATAACATTTGCATGAGAGCCTTGATCCATCATGTGGCGCTCGATTTCTCCTCCCTGGCTATCGCCTATAGAAGGCAGGGATGAGAAATCGAGCACCGCACAATGGATCGTCGCCCTGTCGACGTTTCTGAAGAAGAGCTCATGCAGAGAATCGCCAAGTCATTTCTTAATAAAAGCTTTGCGAATTAAAAGTTTAAACTGTCTTGGTGTTTTTTTTTCATTAGAAAGAAACAAATTTGTAATAAAACAAAATTTATGTTACTGGTCTTTTAAGAATCAAATGAAACCAAGTCATTGTTAACAAGATTTTTATAGTTCATGTTAACAAGATTTTTATAGTTCATGTTAACAAGATTTTTATAGTCGCAACTATACGACTACAGTCTGTAACTGAGATATAAAATAAAGAAGTGAACCAATATTTACTTGTTGCTTTGATACTTGTTGCAGTTGTAGAAGATGGAAAAGTGTCTTTTAGGGGTTGAGCTACTGGCTGGGAGTACTCAAAGCTCAGGGAACCTGAAAAAGATATTTGAAAAACTTTATTTTAAAGAAAAAGATTTTACAGCATTAAGCTAGCATTGCTATACCTTATTTTTACTCCTGTGTCAGCCCATATAGCAGTGAAGGCAATGATCTGTACCTCAAAGTTGCCCCTGGTATTTCCCAATGTTCTTTTTTTGCAACCAACTCACAATATACAAGTATGGGACCTGTTATCCAGAAAGCTCAGGACCTGGATCTTTCCATAATTTGGATCTAGATACTTTAAGTGTACTAGAAAATCATGTTAATATTAAATAAACCCAATAGGATGGTTCTGCTTCCAATAAGGATTAATTATATCTTAGTTTGAACAAGGTACTGTTTTATTAGTACAAAGAAAAAGGAAATATTTTTTTAAAAATCTGCATTATTTGTATAAATTGGGAGTCTATTCCGTAATTCAGAGCTTTCTGGATAACGGACCCCATACCTGTACTATATATGTCACTATACAGAGCTAATTAGTCATTACATCAGGTTAACATTAGATGGCAGTATAGATACCAGTGCACTCTAAATGAGAACAGATTCGTAATCAATCCAATAACATCATCTCTGTGACAGATTTGAACACACGTCTTTCAAATAATAATTTGATGATTTCCCCTAAACGTAAATACTAAAAAACTGCCCAGGGCATACAGACCATGTGCAGTGCCAGCGGGAGGAAAAAGATAGCCTAACAAGACCAGTAATGGAGACCTCCTTTGTACGACTTTGAAGGCCAGAATCATTACAGATATTGGGATGGTACAGTAATGTTAGTAAATAAAATATAGCATTTGTAGCCATATTTTATTTTAAGGCTGAGATCTCCTTTCAAAAAATCAATGGTTTTCAAATGACCACTATATTTGTTTCCTGGTTAAACTAGTTCTCCTCTAGGCCTGTTGATCTATTACTTCTGCAAATTGCTTCAAGAGATAAGTAGTCTACAAAGTTGTTGAGTAGCACATGCTTTTAAATTAATATATCAAAGTTTGAAAAATGTTTTTGCCTGCGAGTGCAAAAATATGTTTGGTGCACAATTTTAGGGTAAGGCCAGACGAGGAGTTTCAGAGAGACTTTGTCGCCTGGCGACTTATCGCCACGTCTTTTGCGTGACTATCTTCCTGAACTGCCTCTGCGTTTTTTCCCCATAGGCTACAGCGCAAAATCGCCTGCGCTAATGCACATGCGGTGATGCGTTTTCAATAGTCGCCCAAAATTGCCTCAGTGAGGCAACTTTGGGCAACTATTCTTGGCTACAATAGGCAACAAAACATCTCTTGTGTGATTACCCTATTTCTGGTTTTATTCAGGATTTTTTAGCTATTCTATAACTGCTCGGTAAAACATGCTGCAATAAATCGTTGTTTACAGAGTTTTATAGTCATAAGTAATAAGGAAACCTCATCCAAAAGACACAAAAGAAGCATTAAAGGGCAATACACCCCTTTTTCAACATGAGTGCTATAAATAAAATAGGGCTTGTGCTGAACATTTATTTTACCTATTGTTTTAATCACAAAATAAGCTTGTGTTATTTAAAGGTATGTTTTATTGATTTGTAAACAATAAACAACGATTAACACAAAAAGAACACCGTTTGGTGTTCTTTACAGTGCACATGAATCTAAACAGCAGAGTAGCATATTAGAATAGCATTATTTAGTGTCAAGATATTTGTACCTTTGAGTTTACAAGTCTATGGAATTTAGATCACACCAGGCCCCCCAAAACTTCTCAAACTTATCTGTTCCCCCTCTGGTTTCATAAGTTAGTTTAATCAGTGGGAGGGCACCATCTTTTCCAAAATGATGCATTCGGGAGGGTTTGGCCCATCCAATGCATGAATATAGTTTTTTTGGCGTAAAACATGAGGGTACGGAAACAAATTCTGGTTGCATTGGTAGCAATTAGATCGTCAACAACCCCCAGCAGGCAGACCTCTGGGCTTACCACCTGTGGTGTCCCCAAATTAGACGCTATGGTACCCATCAGGTCTCTAAGCTTATGTTATTTAATGAGCTAAACAGGGTAAACCGATATTGTAGCTAATCCATGATAATCTGTGCCCTGGTAACCTAATTATTTACCTCATAAGGACCAAAAGAAATAAGGGGTATTGTGGGTTGACCTGAAACCCGTGGTGACTCGTTGGCTACCTGCCTTTTGGGCGGGTGGAGGTTGAAATTTGCCCAACCATTGTGGGTGGGGGTCAGACTGGGGAAGTACACGCCTCCTCTGCTCCCCAAAATTCCCTGTCTTTTAACCAGACATGCGTGCAGAAGTAGTGAACAGAGCAAGAAGCGTGGGTGCAGGTCATACAATGGGAACATATTCTGGGTTAGGTTGAGTGCGAGTTGAGTTTTTCCTGGCCCTCACCTGATTAATAAGGGTATATTTGAGGCACTTTAACAAAATGACTCGTACTTTACATTAAATCTGGGCCTCTTGTTTAACACAAAAAAAAAATGTGAAGATGGTATGTTTTATATTCTATATGAATATTTAATTGATTATATTTAGATAAATTATTAATTTAAATCAGTTTCGGGATAGCTGCTATTTTATGGATCAGTAACACCATTAAGTAAAAATATTTTTTCTATATATAAAGTTTGGATTCAAACAATAAGCATCTTTCTACAATTTTTTTCTGCCAAAAATGTCCTATTCTTTATATGGAAAAGATTTTCTTGTAGTTCTGTAAAGAGACACAAATGACATTTGACCCCCTACTAATCAGGTTAACTACTTAAGCATTAAACTATAAAGAGCTTATCTGTTATTCACTATGTAAACTTGTGTGCTGTTTGCTGCCCCATGGCCACAAAGTAGCATATTTATAGAAACCATCTTCGAGCCTCTGAAGTAAGCATGCAGTTTGTATCAATGAATTTTAACAGTACATTATATTTATAAGGGACAGTATACACTTATACACTACTTTTCTTTAACAAGAGCAAAATAAATAGAACTTATGCTGACAATACATTCTGTCTATTCTTTAACTATTAAAACTGCATATTTCATTTATTTTTCTTTATTTTAAGACAAAGCATATTTTTGCTATTACCGTACACTTTATCTTACCATTAATTGGCTTAAATAATCTAAGTAGAAATAATATGCCTAGTATAAACAACCCCCTTCCTTCACCCTCTGTTGTAACTGGTTTGTCTTAGAGAGAAGCAGAAGTCCAAGATGCAGAGGAATGATCAGTGCACTGGTAATCTAATAATCTAATTTGCAAGAACCAAGCATAGATTTTTTTGGTGCTTAAAACAGTAGGCAATTGCAAACCCTATTCACAGAACTCATTTGTTTGCCCCTGTAAAGGATGGCAAACCCCTCCTTTTTCAGTGTTAACCACTCTTTTCACCCCCAAACCGTAATGCTCCAACTGTGCTAATCCCTACAGCCAAAATGGTAATGAGCAGCTCCAGTGGTGTAACTAGACATTACTGGGCCCCACAGCAAATTATTTTTCAGGCCCCCAAAATGTCTACAGGTTGACCTGTTTTAACAATATTTATTGAAATCGGATATGAATTTGGGCATCATGGGACCCCTAGACCTCCCGGGACTCCCTGCAGCCACAGGGTCTGCTTCCTCTGTAGTTCCACCTCTGAGCAGCACTCTGTTAAAGAGAATAGTCTTTATTTTCACACCAAGGGAAACTAAACCCTATGGCCGCAAAATGTGGTTGGCGGCTGCCGTGTCTGTTCATTTGACACAAAGTGCATGGTTTACATGGAGCACAAGGTGCTGGATTACACAGTGCTCCTGTGTTGTGCAATTGCAATCAGGGAGGCAGAATCCACAAGTTAAATAGATAAATATGGCTGTCAACCCTGCTGTTCACCTCTGAGTAGGTACAGGGATGGTTGCGTCCAGATCCAAGTTGCTAATGGTACAGAGGATCTTTACAGATTAGGAAATAGATCTTTCAGTGTGGTTGGGCTAAATTGGAGGAGTTTTTTAAATGCATACAGGAGTTGACAAAACACTCTTTGGTGTTGCCAGTAATACTGAATTAGATTTGATGAGCCAATGCTAAAACACATACAATTTGTAAAGCATAGTTCACTAAACAAAGCTGAGTATTTAATTATGGATGAGCTTGAAGGTATTATAAATGAATACGACTATACATAACCAAATACTGGCTGTACAACAATTGACACTTCTCACTTCATCCCCCAGCTAACACCCCTCTCCTGTACTGTAATTAAATACCGACCTGGCCAGTACAGAAAGGTAACGGTGTGCCAGTATAAATATATATATATATATATATATACAGATGCCCCAGATCCCTTAATAAAGCGTACATCCCTAGGAGGCACCAGGACAATAAACCTACTATGACTCTACGAGCGCTCTTTGGAAGGCAAAGCAAAATCATTATGCCAACACAGAGGGAAACTACTCACCGCGGCCGGAGAACACATACATCTGCGTGACAAACAGCAAAACCCGACAAACTCTCTTCAAAGCCATCATCAGATTCATCTTCCTTCCTACTCTGTCAGGCTAAAGGCGCTTTGACAAACAGGCATCCGTAGTCTCGCGCTACCAGATATAGCGTTCCAAGCCTCTGTTTGACAACAGCTGCTGTATCGTTGGCTTGGTATAAATTCATGCGGCAATACTGGTTTTGTTTAAAAATTACCGTAATACTATACATTATATAAACCTTATTTTACAACCAACTTTTACAGTGGAGATTCTGTGTTTTTTTTCCCCTTGTACCGTGACCACGCCCATTAAGTCCAAACCATGCCACCGGAAACTACTACTACTATTGGCAGGAATTATAATAGTTATTTATATGTCCAAAAATTAAATATCATTTATATCTTAAAATCTAATGCTAGATTACTTATTAGTTAGAAATGCTAATCTAAAATGCTAATGCTTATCTAAATATTTAAATCTAATGCTCATATGACATTCACGCACACACAATGGGCATATTCATCAGGAGCCAATCAACTAGAGCCAGAGCGAACACGTACACTCGATTACATAGTTGCAGGAAGGCGCTGGTAATATATTTTTTGGAACAGTTCTGTATTTCTGAAATGAAGAGTTCATGTGAAATGGGCAAAGGTTTGACTGGATCGAAATGGAATGCAATGAATTGACGTGTAGTGTAGCCTAATTGTTCCATTCTTGATATTTCAAATGTTGGGGAGGTATGTCATTGTGCCCTGGACCTGAGTAGCACTGAAAGATAAAACTGATAACCTCTGCACCACATTTTACCCCATATCAACTCAACACATTTCCACCCCAACCCATTACAAAGCAGCTAATCACACCTCAGACTGCTAAAGAAGATTTTAGCATGTCAGCCATTCTTTTCTTTCTGACTAGAGTCTAGAGGTGCAGTGATTTTCTGAAATCTGGTTATTGCTCTTACTAAAGGATTTTACTAGTTGCTTTCGCAAGGTAGAGCTCAGCTACTGGATCTTTGAATTTCACCACCAACATTAATTGTCTCTTTCAAGTTTTCTTTCTCTTCCACTCTTGGCATTTCTAATTTTATTTCTAATATCCTTTCTTGTTTATTTATTTAGCATTTTTTTTTGCAGAATACCACACCTCTGCTAGCATTCCTCTTGCTCCCATTCTGGTTGCTGGACACCCAGTATTGGGGGATCTGTGAAACTACTACTGCTACTACAGATAGTCCAGTGGCCCCAAAAGGGGACTCATATGTCACCAGTAACTGCAGTGCTCTCCAGGCTTGCTACAGTAGTCAGCGTGACATCTGTTGGTCTAAATGTTTTTTTTTTCCTGGCCCTAGAGGCCAGAGCCTATACTATTTTGATCAATGTTATGTTTTTTCCAGCTGCACTTAAGCTTATATGTTATCTGGGCAATAATAAATCATAAACATAATAATTACCCAGTGTTGCTGTTTTCATAAGAAGTGACTTTAGAGTTTGTTAGTAAATCTAGTAGCTATAAGGGGGACTTTATATCTTCTCTTACAGCTCTGGAAAATGAAAGCTGTACTTAGAGACATCAGTTTATAAAAGTAATATACCAAATAATGCTTTACTCTCACCAAGATGTTTGTATCAAAAGCAATGTTAGACTGGGACACCAGGGGCCCACTCAAAAACCTTAGACTAGGGGCCCACCAAAAAACCTTAGATCAGTGGCCCACTCTCAGTACTACAATGAAATAGGCCAAATGTTTTGCAGCATGAGGGCCCACTGACACCTGGGCCCACCCGGTGGGCCAGTCTGACACTGTATATAATATAATAATGGCTGGCCAGCCTTCTATATAAGCTCTCTCATATAACCCATATAGTGGGCTTTAGTGGCCTTTATTAGTCTCAGTTTGGATAGCTAAATAAGTGACTGCTTCCAATGAAATGTTTTGCAAATAGACTTTACCTATTATTGTGTTATGTATAGTGCAGTGCATTCTCGTGATTTTTACTCTCTACTTTAGCAGTTGCGTGCAACTTTATGGGCTTTGCTAATAAATTAGTTTCATACAAACTTGGCACCTAATTATTATATGCAAGTTTAGTCTTTGGTTTTATGTTTATTGACTTTGACCCCACCCGTGGAAAATTTTCTACAGATGCCCATGGGTAATATCAGCGATATCAAATCATTTTGTGAATGTATCGGTCAACCACTTGGCTGTGTCAATACATGGCAGCACCCTCCACCAGACTGACCTCCCTACGCTGGGGCTGGGTAGTCCCTATTCTAGGCCGCACCACTGGCTCAGTCGAGCTGTCTGTGTGATGAACACATAGGATGAAATTGACACTTATGAGCGGTAGCCTTCCACTACTCAAACCACAATGGTATGGCCAGGTGAAGCCTTGCCAGGGTTATATAAAGAGGCAAAACTATGTTTTTATCCATTAAGTTAATGCCCTATTTTATGCAAGACAGTGCTTTATTTGCTTAATAGCCACATAATGACACTGCCTGGAATTAGACAACTTGTTATCTACAAAAATTCAACCGTTCAACAGTTTTCAACCGTTCATGGTTTTTGAGTAATATTGCTTTTCATTCTGCAGCTCTCCAGTTGCAATACATGCATTCTGGTTGGTAGGGTCCTAACTAGTCTGGCAAACATGAATTGCTTTAAATACCAGATTGCAATATGAATAGGAGAGATGAATAATAAAAATCAGCAATAACAATAAATGTGTAGCCTTACAGAGCATTTATTTTTAAGATGGTGGTCAGTGACCCCCATTTAAAAGCTGTATAGAGTCAGAAGGAAGAAGCAAATAATTCAAAAGCTATCAAAAAAAGAAAAAAAATGAAGGCTAATTGAATAGTTGCTTAGAATTAGCCATTCTATAATATATAAAAAGTCTAATCTTGACATGATTTTCTAGTAGACTCAAGGTATGAAGATCCGAATTACAGAAAGTTCAACTATCTGGAAAACTCAAGGTCCCGATCATTCTGGATGTCCCATACCTGTAAATAGAAAATTAAGTAAATGCAAACCCTTCCTTTAATGTAGTGCAATACTGACAAGGTCAGTAAGTATCATATGTGTTTTATTTCAGACCCGACCCATTCATTGTAATGCATTGCCAATGCATTATTACAGAGCACCACCTGAGAAAGCCTTGTTAATCTATAGGCAATCTATAGCATCGATCATGCATTAAATACATAAATACTATTTGGCTTGCTTTTTTTCACATGATGTTCTAAGGTATTTTTTTTTCTTGTTCACTATGTGCAACATCAATTGACGCCATTAGTGTGGCTTCTTTTTTTTTTTAATAAATGATGACTCAGACAGAAGAATATCCTTGGTTAGAACAATCCATGGAACAGTGTTCAAAGAATAAATGTGCAGTTCTAAGTATGTTCTAAACAGTGAGGATACATATACTGTATATAACACACAGCAACTACACTAATTATGAAAACATAAAAAACATAATGAGTTTTTCACTCACATAAGCTTAGTTTAGTAAACACAAGATGCCATTAATATTTTCATATCTGTTTAGGTTGTTTTCAGATAGTGTGCTAGAAATAAGTATATTTTTAAAACCTTTTTTCTGATTTTGAAGTGTAAAGTGTATCTCGGGGGGGCAGCAGCTGTGTAACCTGTTCTACATATATCAGTTAATAGATTGCTTATGTTTGGCCCTGCTGAACAGAATCCCTGAGTTTCATTAAAGGGGAACTCCGGCTTCCAAGCCAACATTTGATAAAGAGGCCCAATTAACACAGAAACCCCTAATATTCCTATCACAGTTACCTGTTTCTTCAAAAGATCAGCAGGAGAGCAGGGGGCTAGGGTTAGGGAACTGTTCCAAACCATTAAAAATCACTAAAACTCTGCATATTTTTTAATTGATGTATATTGAAAATTTGCTTGAAATTATGTTTGCTTTTCAAAAAGCATAAGTTATGTTTGTATGAATATTCCATATACTGTTGAGAAATGTATAAAATAATGTAGCAAATGGTAACAGTCTACATCTGGAGTACTGAACTGCCAGACTGAAACACCATAGAAAAGAACATTAAAGTTAAAAAAAAAAAAAAAAAAAAAAAAACGGTCATGCAAGGTCAGAGCTGCTTTTAAGTGGGTGGTTTACCTTTAACTTAACTTTTAGTATGTTATAGAATGGCCAATTCTGAGCAACTTTTTAGTTGGTTTTTATTAATCTTTTATAGTTCTTTTTCCAGCATTC